>CM056600.1:22721208-22862911 GCA_029721355.1 Tegillarca granosa
CTGTTGAAGATGTAACGATAAAAGGCTACACAATACCAAAGGTGCCGAAGTCACTGTTCCTATTTATGCCTTGCACTATAATCCTGAATTCTGGGAAGAACCAGAAAAATTCAACCCTGAAAGGTGAGAATAATGAAAAATAAAATGAATGATTTTTTTGATTTTTTTAAATATAAAAATCCAAAAGGTATAAACTTTATGCAGAATTAGTTAGATTTTTACAGAAAATAATTCTATTAAAAAACTTATTTAACTAAACATTTCTGTTTTGTGTTATTTTTGTGAGCTGCCGTGTCTCGTCGCTTTTGTAAGTTTAAGTTTTCTTCTAGAAATATAAGACTCGGTAGTATGTTATTAACACTTTGGTTTCCCGTTGATTGTTAGAAGAAACTTTTTTTTTACAAAATATAAAACGACATTTGTAAGTCAAACATAAAACTGCAAGGAAATTATATATTCATCTATGTGTGTTACACTTCTATTTCACTTAATATTTTTGTACATGGTGCTAATTATAGGTCAAAATTTTGTTTAGATTTTTGCCAAAGAGAAAGAGAAACGACATCCATATTGTTACTTGCCATTTGGTCATGGACCAAGAAATGTGTAGGCATGAGATTTGCACAACTTGAAACTAAAATGGCATTAGTGAACATATTGCAGAATTTCCGTGTAAGAAGGACAAGCGAAACAGAGGTTAAGTTATACAAATATTTAGAGCCGTTGATACATATATAAAATACAGATTATAAAGTTTAGATATTTAACACATATACCTGCTAAATTTTGATGTGCCATATATGCACATTTCGGAAAATTATTCCATCAGTGACTATAGGGGCGAAGAGTTTGATAGATGAAAAACATGAACCAAACAGTTGAAAAAAAGAATCTAAAGTTCCAAAATTATATGAATCCAAACCAACTAAGGAATGCTTTGCATGAGGGAACAGACCTTAGTTTTAAAAAAAAATTTAAAAATTAAGGGACTGAAAATTTTGCTAAATGGTATATTTTCTGACAGCACAAAGTACTGCCTACAAAGTAATTGTATAAATTATTGTATTGACCCATATAAATACACAGAACAGAGTTTACCTAACTGGACCAGTTTTGGTACATATAAAAGGCTACTACATGTAACATGTGTGCCATATACCAATTTTATGTATTAAATGATAAATTAGTATTAGTAGCCATTTATACGTACTAAAAACCGGTCCAGTAAAACGTAGTCTGTTTGTAATCTCGAGTAATGTAATTTTTTGGTTGGACTAATTCAAACAATTTCCCTAAACCTGATTCTTTGAAGTACTTTTATTTTCTGTATTATTTCATTTCATTTATATTTTAGATAACGTTATGAATGTTAGGAGAAGGGAACGTGTGCAAATGCTAAATCGACTGCTCTGCCATGACGTTTTTTAATAAAAATCGATGTACGACGCCCTTTTTCAGATTATAATATATTTATTGTTTGAGTTGTCAAGTAAAATTATTGTGTCTTGTATTCAACTTATTTCTTACAGAAGTATGTTATTTTGTTAAAATGTTTTCAACATTTTTTTTAAGGATCCAATAGAGTTTGATAACACCTCCGGTGGAATTCTTCGGCCTAAAATCCAGTGATGGTAACATTGGAACCAAGATACACGTAAATGACAAGAATAAGTAAAAATTAACAAAGAACTTTGTAGTAAGCAAAAAAGTAGCAAAAAGCAATGTTTATAGGGAACAAATACACATGTATACATTATTTTTATTATTATTGATCCGATCATTACTGAATCCAATTAAAATTTGCAAAATATACAATAATTTTTTGAATCCTTATTTCTGTATTTCTGTATTTTAATGTCCTTAGTTCCTATAGTAAAAATTAACTTTGGTAGATTTTGGTAATATGAATATATTAAATATTGCAATATAACATTAGTCTTGCAATATTCAGAGTCGCTTAGCAAAACATTTTTGAGAACAACGATATTTCATTACTAATTGTAATGACAATGAGGCAAAACTCAACATTTTGCAAGTGACAAAAAAATTTATAAATAAAAAAAATTACTAAACAAATAAATAAACTGAAAAATGAACAATTAGCAGTGATCCTTAAAATGATCATTACAAAATTTTAAATGTAAACCTTCGTACATTAAAGAGGTCTGCCAACAGGTTGCTGTGTCATGCCAAAGAAGACAAAAAAAACCCCTTAAACTTTACATTTTTCTATTGATTCTTAAACAGCAACTTAGAAAAGGTTTTGAATGTAAATCTTCGTACAGCAAAAACGTGTGCTTACAACCCGGTTGTATCGGACCATAGAAGATAGAAAAAAATGAAATAAAACGTTAGAAAAAATGTTTGATTCACCGAAACATTATAATAACACAAACAAAGTAAAAACTTTGAAAGCTAGCAAGATTAGTTATACACGTGAACTTCATTAAAAAACGTGAGGCCGGCTGCTCCGGGAGGGTAAGCACCTCTTGTCTAGCTAATTGATAATCAAAACACCTTACCATCTTCAGTTTATTTGGAGATGTTTAACGTTTTATTTATCATGCAATATTTCAAGAAATGTTTACTTTTTCATATTCCAAGATAAGACACGTCTTTTTTGCTTCTCAGAGACTGAATTTGTCCCCAGAGATTTGCATATTTATTACATATTTTTCATTTAAAATGTATTAATGCAAGGCGTGTATGTTCGTTTAAAATGGACTCGTAGACAAAACCTTTCAAGTATTTTATAAATGTCGTTAGAGTTTTATTGAAAAACGCCTGATTAACATTATTTGTTGCCGACAAATGTAATTCATTTCCTTTTATGATTGCTTTACCTAGATCACATCTTCAAAATTATGTTATATTGAAATGAAACTCTTTTAAGTGAAAAGTGAAAAAAGAAATTAACTTCAGTTTATAAATTTGACATGTTTGGAAAATAGTCCATGCGTTCACCACGACGCCGTATATCGCACGTTGCACAGTGTATTCCTCCGCCAAATTCATACGCGTCTCTGTACGGTACTCGTATACACTTTATTCCTAAAACATATCAAAAATAATTCACTTTGCATATAAAATAAAATATTAATACAAAAGATTCTGTTTGTTGACACAGTACTTTAGCTGCCATCTTCTGTCTGATTTTATATGATTATTTTGTCATAAAACAATTTTGTGCAGTATTAAGGTATGGGTTATTGACGGATTTGAGGGGGGTTGCGGACGTTGCAACCCAACCCCTTTGAAAAATTCAAAAGAGAAAAAAGATAGAAAGAGAAGGCTAAAGGGTCCCCTAAAAAAACATCGTTAACAATGGCTTTGCCCTGGACCTGTGGATGGCCTTTCTGGCCCCAAAACCCATTACGCTGGGGGCTATAGTCTTCGACGCTCCCAATATCTCATGATAAAATTCCCAACCCCCTTTCGTAAAATTCTTCATCCGCCTCTGTAGATATACATGTTGAAAGCAAAGAAAATGACCATTTTATAAAATTATTAAGATAAAAATCAAGACACTTTAGTTGAAACCACCCCTGTCGAGGATGGACGGACGCTTTCATAATCACAAGAATATAAAGCTTTTGGGTTAATAAATCTGAAAATGACACTCGTCTCTTTTAATCCATTAATTCAACCTGTGTCATTCAGTTCAACAAAGTTCAGGATCAAAAGACACAATTTACATTGAACAAACATATATAATTTTTATAGTTTAAAGTGTTGTTGAGGATATAGGTATGTGACATTCTTTTTTAGAACAGAGTTATTTTCATTATCCTAAAAGAATCCAATAAATTTCAATTTAAATACTCTTCGATGCACAAAGTGTAACAAGTGTTTTTCAAGTTTATTATATAAAATGGTTTCATTTACACGTACACAACCATTGCAGTTTTTTTTGAATTTAAACTTGATTTAGAATATCATAGCGGACACTGTTTCCGAAAATTATACGAAAAATGAAACCCGTTCTAGAAAAAAGTTTATTATACCTAGTGATTCTAAGTAGTTTATTGTCGGTTTTTTCGCTTTCTTCAACAATTGCTGTGTGTGGATCTGTCATCAAAATGTTCATGCAAAGCCAGTAACTAGACTGACATAGCGCCGGTACCTCTTTGGTAGATGGCATTGGAGCAAACTGAACCTAGTACAATTTATATAAAGTAAAGATAGAGACATTTTTATTACAAAGGACTCGGATTTAAAAATTAAGTATTCCTTCGTAAAAGTCTTAAAACTTTCCAGTCTCACAATAGGCTTGGCACTCTAAAGAAAATTACACGCAAATTGTTATGAGTTATGAGCGAACTTCTTACGACAAAATTCCATTCAGTCTTGCTATAGTTGGTGATGAGCCGGTTTAAATAAAAAAAATGTTCACTGGGACGCAAAATCTCATCCAGTCTAGCTATAGTTGGTGATGAGCCGGTTTAAAAACAATTTTTTTCCTGGGACGCAAAATCTCATCCAGTCTAGCTATAGTTGGTGATGAGCCGGTTTAAATATAATTTTTTTCACTGGGACGCTTAATATCATCCAGTCTAGCTATAGTTGGTGATGAGCCGGCTTAAATACAATGTTTTTACTGGGACGCAAAATCTCATCCAGTCTAGCTTAAGTTGGTGATGAGCCGGTTTAAATATAATTTTTTCACTGGGTTGCAAAATTCCATTCAGTCTAGCTATAGTTGGTGATGAGCCGGTTTAAATATAATTTTTTCACTGGGACGCTTAATATCATCCAGTCTAGCTATAGTTGGTGATGAGCCGGTTTAAATACATTTTTTTACTGGGACGCAAAATCTCATCCAGTCTTGCTATAGTTGGCGATGAGCCGGTTTAATTATATATATATTTTTTTTTTTTACTGGGATGCAAAATCTCATCCAGTCTAGCTATAGTTGGTGATGAGCCGGTTTAAAAACAATTTTTTTTACTGGGACGCAAAATCTCATCCAGACTTGCTATAGTTGGCGATGAGCCGGTTTAATTATATATATATATTTTTTTTTTACTGGGATGCAAAATCTCATCCAGTCTAGCTATAGTTGGTGATGAGCCGGTTTAAAAACAATTTTTTTTACTGGGACGCAAAATCTCATCCAGTCTAGCTATAGTTGGTGAAGAGCCGGTTGAAATACATTTTTTTATTGGGACGCAAAATCTCATCCAGTCTTGCTATAGTTGACGATGAGCCTGTTTAATTATAATTTCTTTTATTATGATGCAAAATCTCATCCAGTCTAGCTATAGTTGGTGATGAGCCGGTTTAATTATAATTTTTTTTTTACTGGGATGCAAAATCTGATTCAATCAATCAGTCAATATAATTGAAAAACACCCAACTACATTTGTAGATGATTAGAATCAGGTCTTTGATTCTCAACCTAATTCTTTCTTACCTCCCAATTAGATCCTTTAAATAGTCTCTCTTTGTCGTCTTTGGCTATTGGTTTTTCAGGACAATTCATTAAAATGCCTTTACGTTCATTTGTTGGCGGAATTAAAGGTACCAGTGAACAATCTACATTAAAAATTTATTTGTAACGATTGATAACAGATTTGAATAAGAGCGTGTTAATATTTTATAAAATTTGAAAACAGTTTTTTGTTAATAAACAGCCACAAACAACATCTATAAAAGACGAAACGAAAGACCAAATATGTAGCCTTATCTTAAAATCATTAACAAAGGCCCCTGGTTTCAGGATAAGTTTGATGTAACTGGTACTCTCCAAGTACTTACGTCAATCTCGTTTTTGCCTTTTATTACATTGTATCCAGTGTCTATACAGTTAGTAATTGTGTAATCGGAGTAGTCTTTCAGTTTTTAACCTGTTTCTTTTTTCCCTTTTCTGTTTTCTTTCTTACTTTCTTCCTTTTCCTTATTTCCTTTTCTTTTTTCTTTTTTTTTTTTGTTTTTGTTTTTGGTTTGTTTGGTTGTGTTATTGTTTGTTGCATTCAGTTTTTCTAAGTAAATAATTTGAAACTTTAAAAAATTTATTAAAATATTTTAAACGGGCTTTTGGCTTATTGACAAAGCAATATCATATTTCGGTTCAAAATACGCAACTGTTTTCTTAGTTATGTTGTTGAAAGAAAATAACCCCACTTAACTATAGGGGGTTATTTGATTGATGGTATATTAACTATGAAATATTATCTCACCAATATGAACGGGAGTGAAGTCGTCTGGAAAGTGGATCTCTTGAACACGATAACCACGTGACTTTGTATGACGTCTGATCCATTCAATTCCCTTTCTGTTGCTTGTAAATCCATGTTGAACGATCAAGTCCTTTCCAAGGCGTAGAACATCAGCTGCATCAAATACCTGTACATGTAAAATAGTACGTAAGTCAGTACATGTAATTAAGTAAGTAAGTACATTGTAGTTACGTGTAAGTTAGTCTACTATCAGTCCATAACTGTTTGTCTTTTACATATTTGGGGCACGAAACTTCATATTTAAACAAAATCATTCAAAAATATAAAAAAAAATCCATGTAAAATTTACTGACATGATATCATGATTCGAATATTCATGATGATCACCCCTGAAAAATTCGAACAACGATGAACACCCAATCATTAATAGGCTCTTTCTTAAATTTATCTAATTGTTGAAAAATATCAAAACTTTTTAAACTATATCCATTGTATCTTTGGAGATCAATTTCTTTTTTTCATATTTCTTTTAAATTCAACATCCTTTAGTAAGAAAATGTGATTTGCATATTAAATCATTTGACCTTTATTATCCTCAAAATACCCTGATGTAATCTTGGGTGGGGCCCATTTGGATCACTGAAGTCATTAAATTTTAGCTTTTTTCCAAAATCTGCCCTATGTACAGAAGAATTCGGAGAAGATTTTTTCATTTAAAAATAAAAATTGGTTGGTAAAATGTATTTTAATTCAATCTTACTGTTATTTTTATGAGGAAAATTTTGACTAAAAGAAATATTTAGGAAAAACCATGTGACAAACAATTATGGACCAATAGTAGTTGACGTATGCATCATACAGAGTACTAAAATTAAATAAATAACATAAAATAGCATCGCCTCAGTGACTTATAAGACTTTCAAAATACTACTATTTATGAAAAGAGAAAAAAAATCGCAATTATATAAATCCAACGAACAGCGTAAAAAAAAGGTTATTCCAGACACAACCACAATGGAAATTGTGCGATCATTATTATATCTATCGTAAGTTAACGAGACCTCGGCGGCTGAGAGAGAGTCTAAAACTCGCGTTTACGGATCGCATTGATTTTAACTATATCTAGGTTTTATCGAATTCTACTAGGTCAGATTCTTGTTGGAGAAAGATTGATAGTTCGATTGCTGAAGATTGGTAGATTATCTGTGCAGTTAGGTTTCCTCCACCACCCCAGAAATGACCACTTCGAAAAAATTTTAAAATATTTTGACTTTGATGTAAAAACATCATTACTCCATCAGACTAACATCGTGTTATTTATCAGACTTTTAATTTTTAATCCATTTTAATCCACTTGATCGCTGTGTTATCAATTTTTTTTTTTTTTTTTTTTTTTTTTTTTTTTTTTTTTTTTTTTTTTGGGGGGGGGGGGGGGGGGGGTTATTAAAGAACATTCTTTGACTAATGCATATATATTATTTTAGAAATAAGAAACATTTTAAAAATTGATTCCAATAGTGATGTGTTTTACATACATTACAAAATTAATGCTTTTGAAAAAAAGAATACTCTGGCCTCAATAACCAATACAATTTTAGCAGCTTTTTTTTTGTTTAATTTAATCTTTAAAATAATCAAATCTTTGACGTATCTTTCAAATTCTGTTAATGGAAACCCCGAACGGATACGATCCTAGGAAGTGACGTTCTTTCGCCAAGCAGCCGGCATTACGAAATCAAAGTAACGGTTTCTTTCGGATGGGTAGTTGAAATAAACGAGGTCCTGTGTCACGTTGGGCTTGGCACGATAAAGAATCCTGCTGTATAATATCATCAGCGCAACGCACAGGCAAAAAAAAAAAAATCCTGCTTTTTCACCAATAGCTGGCGACTTCTCGATATAAGTGAAATATTTTGACTAGGACGTTAAACACAATTACTCAATTCAACCGTTTAAAAGCTGCTCAATTATTCGTTAACTTACTGGTTCCGATTCATTTGTTGGATATGTATAATTTCTGATAATTTCTTTTCGTTCTTTAGATTTTTCATCCCAGGGAAAATCCAAGTTGTATAAATTGTCTCCCATTGTTGGTTTTGGCGCCATTGTCCATAACATGTCATCATCGTTGTTAAACATTTCATTCAAAATTGTTCTAAATTTAAAAAAATTACTTGTATCTTTCAATCTTA
This sequence comes from Tegillarca granosa, assembly GCA_029721355.1. Taxonomy (NCBI): domain Eukaryota; kingdom Metazoa; phylum Mollusca; class Bivalvia; order Arcoida; family Arcidae; genus Tegillarca; species Tegillarca granosa. Next base: position 22,729,580 of record CM056600.1, read on the forward strand.
CTAGAATTAAAAAAAAATAATTTAAAGATACAAACACGCAATGCCACTTGAATCTGCCAATGATATAAAGTCAAGTTCTATTTTTTAGGAAAGGTATTATAGTATTATGCATATAAATGAGACGCGTTTAATGCATTTTTAACGTAACTATGTAGGTCATAGATTTAACAAGTGTAAGCAGGTAAGGATTAACATCGAAAGTGTCTGTGATCACATGATGCTGATCTAAACAAAATCGCTCTATAAAAAACGACAAGGAAAACCCTCTTTTCAGTTACTGGGCCTAATTATACAGTACGAAAACCCCTGAGACCCTCAAGAAATTGGTAATGAATGTTCTTTTGAAAAGTACTCGATTATCTTGAAATAAGTTAAGTATTTCATAGGGAAAGATTATTATTATTAAACAATGTTCTTTCCTACAAAACACTTACTTTTTATTCCCATATTAAAGTTTAAAGCCTACTTTGTACTAATTAATGCAATGCCGGATATAGATTATAGCATCTTGATATAAGTGAATAAACGCCTGAAGTTTATAATTCGCTAACCCATTATAATTCGAATATTTTGAAAATAGAATACTTGCCTGTAGGACATTGATTCAAAATACCTAGCTCTCACACTCATTGTTGATTCAATTATCTCATGGCCTAGAACGAGCAGTGTATCACGTGGACATTCGGCTCCATTTTGATTCTCAATTTCAAAAAATGGCGTCTTCACCGAATCGCTAAAATTCATGGCTTTGGGTCTGTGTACTTTAACATTGCAGTGGAACTTTAGTACTCGTTCCAAGTTATCAAACTGTACTTTTGCTTTCTTTATGCTTTCCTTGTTTCTGATACCTGCCCTGAAAAGATAATTTTCCTTCAGATAAAAACAGTTTATTCATGTGAAAATGTCGGCATATAATGACTTTGTACAAGCAAATTTAGAAAGAAAATTCTGAAAAAACAGTTTCGTTTGTTAGACAAGGACTATAATATTTTTAAAAATATAGGATAATCATGTGTGTATTGATTCACTGATGAGGAATGTATTCCGAAATGTGCACATCTGGTACATCAAAAATTAATTGTATTTGTGTTATATATTTGTTATGTTCAGCGAGGAACCCTTGATGAAAACAAAAGCACTGACTTTATTTCTAAAAGACAATCGATTGTCAGAGAGAAATATGTACCGAACATATAAATCGCATTCCCTTTAATGATATTAACTAATCTCAGTTTTACTTTGTTTTCGATGTGACGTCATAAAAAGCCATAATGCAATAATGTTAGTTTGTAGATGCAGAATGTATGTGTAAATCCAATGCAACTCGGAAAATCATCAAGAAGAAGCACGACAACAACAATAAGAAGAAAAACGACAACAGCAACCACAACAACAAAAAGAAAAACAACAACAACGACGACGACAACAAAAACAACCACAACCACGACGGCAACAACAACAGCGACTACAATAACAACACACACACACACGCGCGCGCGCGCGCGCGCGTAATTTAGTTTAAAAAAAAGCAAAATGGTCACATATTAATAGACCACTCGTAAGCTTTATCCTAATGCCAATTCGTCAGTTTAGAACGGATAATTTTTTTTTCAAACTATTGTATATACTCAGATGGTGTTACATCATACATTTAATGCTTGTGACAGTTGTATATCATAATTAAAAATTTAAAAAATATCAAGAAGGTTTTGGATCCACAAGAAGTACTTTAACCACACCACTGGACTTTCATCTGTTATCATCAACAGTCACAATTTAAGCAATGTGTCTTGTCCTGTTTAGTTCGGTTCTTGTTTATTTTCTCAAATACATTTGGCTTAATTGTATTTAACAGTTACAATTTTTCAATCGGAAAGACATTGATAGGTACAATTGTAATGGATTATTATTAAACTATCTTAAAGTCAACTTACTGTCAAGTATATAAGTATAACCAGAAGAGACCATTTAAATGTAATCGTGTCTTTCCGACCTTTGGTCTATAATTTTGGTGTGTATCAATAACGTCACCGTCGTGTTGGCAGTGAGAACCTACAGTTTCTTTATAAAAAAGACATCAGGCATGATTGAAAAACATAATTCGAATATATCGATAAATTTAATAAGCTAATTTAATATTAAGATGTAGTTCAGATGTGCAGGAACAGAATCAAAGACTTTGAGCAAATATGTATGCTAAATTGAGATTACATACTTAAAAGTTTGTCTGATCTCTGGTGACAAAACGGTCTGATAAGAAGGCTCGTCTTGCGGAATACAGGCACCATCGGGTATACCTAGTATAACTTCTTCTAACGGGTCCCATTCGTTATGTGAACAAACGATTTTCATTTTTTACTGCAACAAAATGTAAAATTTACAGAAATTGGACAAAGATATTCCTGTAATAAATGTCAGAAGGTTAAAATCAAGATTGTGTTATTTATAATAAATTATACAAATTCAACTTTAAAAATAAACAATGTACAACATTAGCTGGATAATTCATAGCTAAGCTGTTGTTCAATTATAAATGTCATTCTGTTGTTTTACAGAAACGTTAGATATCGTACGTAATATGATAAAACAGGATCCAAAAATGACCTTTTAAAAATATTCAACATATATTTTGATTTAATAAAGAAAAAATAGAAAGAAAGAAAGAAAGAAAGAAAGAAAGAAAGAAAGAAATGGAACCAACACCAAAATTGATAAGATGACACAATAAGGTCTTAGAAGAAAAATAAAATTAAAAAAAAAAAAAAAAAAAAAAAACAACAAAGCGCCACTAATTGTTTTAAATGAAACAAATTTTAACAATGACATAATATTACTAGTAATATTGGTTAATAGCAATATGGTTTTATAGAGCTAATAAAATATTCATTACCTTTTGTGTGTTTCTAGTATACGATTTTCGTTTTTAAAAAAATGGCACAAATATATATGTTTGTACCGATGGTACAATTACACTATTAAGTTTTTGAGTTGGTAAGACAATGAAGAACGACTTTAGACATACTTCGTTTCAAAACTATTTATGTGTAAACATATGACAAAATTGAAGCATATTAGCGGTGGTATCTTTGCAAAAAATGAGAGTTATATTTGTCATCCAGTCGTCTTCTTCCTGACAATTTTGAATAAAGATGAATTGTTTCTTAATTTTCAATTTATAATTTCTGACTGAATTTCAAATTTAATTGTTCTAGTTTAAAGCATTAATACCATTGTTAGTATAACATTATTTACCGTTTTGCTCCAATCCTCCTGTCTTGGGCCTAAAGGTTATCTTTAATTTGACCGTCAACATGTTTATTTATCTTTCACTTTAAGATAATATCATAGCATTGACCATTATGACAATTTTTGGTCACTAAAACTATAGTACGAACTTTTAGTAAACAACTTAGAGCTAATTTTTTCCCAATCGTCAAGGAAAACCGAATCAGATTCTAAGACTTTCATCAAGTATTTGGTTTTTCATTCTACAAGGTTGTGGATAGTTTTTTCTGTGGGCCTTCATAAAAAAACCGAAAGAATTCTTACAAAAGCACAACAGTATATAAAGACAAGATTTATTGAATTTCAAACAGACGGTACAACATGCATGGAAGTTTTTGTTTCTTATAAATTGTCATTAGACAAAAACATGGGGATTTAACAAATGAATAACATGGAACCACCAGATAAACATTAATCAGTTAATTGTCTACCGACCTACTGACCTATAATGGATGTACATGTATTAGGATTATTGGACGTTCCAGGATGGCTTTTGACCATCACTTTTGGTTTTCTATCATTATATATGTAAGTACTCAGTTACATAAAATAGCAATTTGTTGTATATATGACTAGAAATGTGTTAAAAGACTTTCTCTCCGTCTGCCTTCACTAAAAAACTGTTGAACACTTAGCAGTTCGGGGCTGCCGTGGCTTAGTAACTTACTTACTTTGGCCTTTAACTCTCAGTGGAGCTTAGGCCATTGACAAAATCCCTCAATCTGGCTCTATTCTGTGCAAGTTTTTCAATGTCTGTCCAGTTGTAACCCCTCCGTTTCGATTCCTTTTTCGTATCGCGTCTCCAGGTGTTTCTTGGGCAACCCTTTTTCCTCTTTCCTTGTGGATTCTATTTTAGAGCTTGTCTTGTTATGTTGTTCGCAGGTTTCCTGATGGTGTGACCTATCTATCACCATTTACGCTTTATGATCAGCATTTCGATAGGATCTTGTTTTGTGGTCTGCCATAGCCTTCCGTTACTATTTTGTCTTGCCATCTGATGTTAAAAATTCTTCTAAGGCAGTAATTTATAAACCTCTGCAGTCTTTGTAGCATCTGTTTTGTTGTTCTCAAGGTTTCAGAGCCATATAGTAGGACTGATTTAACATTGCTATTAAAGAGTTTAATTTTTGTTGATTTAGAGATGATCTTTGAGCTCCATAGTTTTTTAAAGATGATAAATACTGTTCTTGCTTTGATTGAAGATTCCACTTCTTCTATACTGTTTATGTCTATTCTAATTGGATGTTGGTTGATTTTATTAATTTTTATTACTTTTGTCAATATTTATTTTCAGACCAATTTTTGCCGATGTTTCTGCAAGCCTTGATGTTTGTTGCTGGAAAGGAGTGCTAGACCATCTGAAAAATCTAAATCTTCATGTTGTTGCCATATGGTCCACTGAATATCATTCTTTTTGCCTTCTTGTTTTTGCTTTTTTAGGTTAATTAATTGATTAAATAGGATTTTACGTCCCAGTCAAGAATATTTCCCTTATATCGAGACGTCACCAGCTATAAGTTAAGTACCAGAAATTTTTACCCTTGCAGTGCGCTTCAGGCTTTAGGGATGATTCTTGAGCGTTGCACGCCTGCCGTGACACGAGGCATCGGTTTCTAGATCTCCGTCAACGGACCCTGTGACTTCCATTTCTTAATGTTAAGTGCTTGGCGAAAGAACTGCCACTATCAATTCTCAAATTTTAGTCAGACCCGGCCATGGTTTGAACCCCCACCTTCCACATACTAAGCGAGCACTCTACCAGCTGAGCTACCATAGTGGTCCTAGTGATTACAGAGTAAGTCTACAAACTCAGGACGCCTCACCGCTGTGGTTTCTTACCCCCCCCCCCCCCAAAAAAAAAAAAAAAAATATTTTTTTTAATAGTCGCAGGAATTTTCTAGTTTGCTCCCTTCAGAGTGTAACGGTTGTCTGCTATGTTGATTAGCGACTTTGTGGGCGACGGGTGTACCAGCAGTCAAAAGGCCGTCATAGTACAATTGCCATATACCACTTTTTGAATGTGTTTTTATGATTAAATTCAAAAAGTGGTATACGACACAATGTATATTAGAAACACTTGTACACTCGTGCTCCACCGGAACTTGGGTTACGTTAAATCCTCGAGATTAATAAAAATTGTCTCGTCACGAATAGCTGAACAATTACTGATGTTACGTAAAACAACATTTTTTCATATATATATATATATATATATATATATATATATATATATATATATATATATATATATATATATATATTTATCATTAAATACATTTTTAAAAAAAATAAATGGTATTTGAGAACAACCAATCAGCCACTACGATATTCCTTTTTATGGTAAATACAAATATAATTAGTTATTCGGGATTTTCCCGGGGTATATGGGACGGTATGACCGTCCTGGGTTTCGTATTTCCTGAGGCGCATGCTTATTACGATACATTTTAAAAAAAAAAAGTCGTTTGTCAATTATTCAATACTGTATAAAGAAGATCTCAGCGGAAAAGTCGTCCAAGTCCTCTACCTACAGATTAGAGAGTTTTTCCGCCTATACGCCAAGAAAATATTTAAATTTCTTTCAAAGTTTCTATAGTTTTTATGTTATAACTTTGGCTATATATTTTGATATTTGTTAAAACATTCTTTTCAAGGTACTCATTATATAGAACAAGTGTGCTTAGAGGAATACCAGGACCGAAACCACTTCCGTTTCTAGGAATTTTACCAGAAATGATTAAAAAGGTAATATGATTTATCTTATAAAAATAAATATACAACTACGATGCTTGCCTCAACCAAAAATGGTTTAAAAACCGGGAAAAAAGTTTTAATGCTAGCAATCAACTAAATAAACTTAAACAGAAAGATATGTGACTGCAACATTTGCCTGTAAGTGTGTTTATCAAATACCATTTAAAGTGAAACTTATGTTCATAAAAATCATCAACAGGCATCGGTTTAATCCCAAAACATTTTGCAGCAGAGGATAAGTTTTAATTTGTGCCGTGCAGTGTTTAAACTATTCTGGGGGAACCTATCAAATCTATTGGTTAATTTGAAGTTTTTTTCTTGCACCAAGGTCTATAACTTCAATTTAGTTGACTTCTTCCCAATTATAGGCTTTTATTGTGGAAACAAGAGATTTTTATTTTTGAAATAAAGATTTTATATTTATATTTTTCTAGGGTTTTCATGGTTTAGATATCGAATTACGGGAGAAATACGGACGTGTTGTAGGGTAGGTTTTAAAATTCTTTTAATAAAAGAGAGAATAGGCGAGGGTAATAAAAAATTATGCACGAGAATGAAAGAAATTACTTGTTAATCAATATAAAATATTTTAATCAACTTACCAAAATTAAATCAGTTTACACTCGGCAGTAAGTGAATAATGTTTTCCGTTTCTAATAATCTTGGAAATTTCATTCTTCAACAATATTTCTCCTGTTTTCAAATTTTCCATTTGGATTTTTACTTTAAAGTTTGGCTATGTTTCCAAAAAATTAGTTTTACAAATATTTTAAAGTTTGGCTATGTTTCCAAAAAATTAGTATTACAAATATTTTTGTATTTTAAATTTTAGAACTTATGTTGGACATTTTCCATCCATACTTGTTTCTGATCCGGATATGATTAAGGAAATATGGGTAAAAGATTTCCAGCATTTTTCGGACAGACCTGTAAGTTTATAAAATCAAAACAAACTCTGATATTAAACAAGAGATACTTGTTTAAAAGCTGTAATTTCCTTAGGTCGCAACTATATTATAGTCTGATAAATAAATAAATAAATAAATAAATAAATATGACAGGACAAAACTATTGCCTTCATTGTCATTAACAATTTTCATTCAGTGTCTCCTAAAAACAAAAATAAGGAAACAAAAACAGCTGAATGTATGAAAATAAGCCGCTTTCTTTTCTTTTTTTTTTCTTTTCTTTCTTTCTTTTTTTAAATTGTTTTTATTCATTTATCATCTTTCAGGAATTGGCGTATGCTGGTGAAATGGCTTATTCAGCTGTAACACTAGCTAGAGGCAATCACTGGAAATTCCTTAGAAATGTGCTGAGTCCGTCTTTTAGTCCTGCCAAGTTAAAACAGGTTATATCTATATGAAATATTTGACCATTATTTAAAAATTCATTTTATGTTGCTGTCTGCGTTTTGTGTTTTCTGTTTCTACGAGTACCCGAATAATCTCCCTTACCTGTTTACTCTATATTATAAAATTTTACAATTTTTAATTCGACAATTTTATGTGGCGTTTATAATTTTTTAAAATAAAAAAAACAAGGCGTGTATATTATCTTAGGAAAATCAGATTGTGAAATTTTCTTTCATTGTATTGATTTCAATAAAAGTGCCATTCTGAAATGGAACGTTATATTTTAAAATTTATCGATATTTTCTTGTAAATGACTAATATTATTTGGCGGGTGTAGCTAGCTAGACACGAGGTGCCTACCTTTCCGGAGCACCCAGTTTAACTTCAGTCGTGATTAATTGAATCAGCCAGTTTACAAAGTTCTTACTTTGCTTTTGGATTTCTGTTTTGGACGCGGACCGTTATGTTTGTGTTGGATTGGCTCCGTTGTTTTATTAAGAGATCATGATACATTTTCAAATTCTTCAGCAGCTCTTTGTCATAAGTTTGAAAAATTTCTTTAAATTAAAACTTTTAATATTTTTATTTTATCAAAAGATGTATTCCTCTGTTGAAGAATGTACAACCCAGATGATTTCACAGATATCTAAACAATCTAAAAATAACTGCAGTGTTAATATGGAACAGTGAGTTTATTAAAATTATTTTGAACTATTTTATCATTTTTAAGTAAAATTTGTTTTTCTTATTTCTTTCCTAGTAACATATGTGCTGACATTGAATGCATTATTTTATTAAAATTCAAAATCAGCACATGACACCTATTATAATTGTTATAAGTCGGATGTACTAAAAAAAAGCTACTTCATTATATTGCACTACATTAAAATTCTCGCTAATATCATGATTATTACAAAAATATAGTCTTCTCGAAAATGTAATTCGATCTTGTGATATAAAGTATTTCTTTATAGTAACGTTACCTCTTTCTTCTTAAAATTTAGAATTTGTCACGGATTTGCTATGGATGTTATATGTAGCACCGCGTTTGGGCTACAAATTGATTCACAAGAAAACCCTAACAACCAGTTTATTATGATGGCCAAACAAATGACCAGCCTCAAATTTTCTAACCCTATGTTTATGCTTCAAGGTAAGCCATAAATTTTAGGTTTTTTTTCTTGACTTGGAGAAATAAAAATATATAATTTGTATCGAGACGGTAGTAGGTGCAATATGACAAATAATAATATTTTAAAACGATTTTCAACAAGCCGAGAAAACCTATCTTTTTAATACAAAATTAGAAATTTGTAAAACACATATTAATTTCATAATGATATTAAAAGATGGTATAAAAATAAAATGGTTAGGAATGTTTAAATTTTGATTCAACATCACATTATGTATTAAAACATACAATTCAGATTATTGCTTTCCGTATTTCTCTATACAAATACGCAATTTTGGTTGAAAATTAACCCTGATTTCAATTATAAAAAATAAAGTGCATTCCTCTCAGAAGATATTTTGATTACAAAAATAAATAATTTAACAGTGTATGAATTATTTGACACCCCAGCGTAAAATCATGATGTAGTGATTGGTTGTTGTTATAATGTTGTTTAATCAAGATTTTTTTCAGCTATTCGCAATTAGAGCAAGTCTGTTATAACTTATGGATTCATCTACGAACAAGTTCGTGTATGCGGTAAATGCGTGAGTGTGTATTATTGCTTGCCGTGTACTTATGCGTACTTAGGACTACTTTTTTGTTTAGGTGCTAGCTCACCGATTTCGTATGCCGCAAACAGGCATACCACCATTAACACAAAACATTTATAATTTAAAGGGTGTACATACAGAAGATATAAATAAGATATAAATACATTTTAACACAAGAGACAAAAATGACAATATGACCAAAAAAAAAAAAAAAAAAAAAAAAAAAAAAAAAAAAAAACGCAACATTCATTGTACTTGACTTGTTTTAAAAATTAGCATAGGTAAAACGGACAAACTCGGCGCGTCAACTCTAGTTTGATCGAAGTTGTTCATCCAATCAGTCAAGATGGAGCCATAAATATGTCACAAAATATCGTTAAAGTAATCAGAACTAGACTATACCGTCATGTATTTTATAATTTTTGTTTCAGCATTTTTCCCGGAGTTGCGTTATTTATTCAGCAAATTCGAGATCAGACCATTTCCATCTAAAGCCATCGACTTTTTTATTGACATCACAAAATCAGCAATAGATGGACGACATAAAAACAAAATGGTAATTCTAACATTTACGTAGTATTCGTAAAACATGATTGGTTTTAAAAAACATTTAAATCGCCACAACCTCTTCATTTTTTAAAATTCAATTGACTTTGTAACTTTACTTCTACAGTTCAGTCGAAGAAATGCTGGACAGGAGAATAATTTTGTATCTAGGAAACATTACGTCGACTACACAGTGTTTAAGAGTAGCTGGTCTTCCACAGTCTTGTTACATACCTTTGATTAATTTTATCTTTCTAAAGAATAAATATTTATAAGTATACCATAAATGATACGAATACAAAGTTCTCGCAAAAAAAGATAAATGAGAATTGATATATCTATATTTGCTTCAGAGTTCAAACACTAATTATAATGAGTTCCAATTAAAGTTCTAAACTCTTACTTTTTTGTGGAGAGGGCTTAAATTATGACTGAGTGGTCCAGCTACGTAAGTGGAAGGTCGTGGGTTCGAACCGCGACCGGGTCTGACCCAAGACTAAAAAGTGGGTAGTGACTGTTCTTTCGTCAAGCACTCGGCATTACGAAATGAAAGTCACGGTTCTTTCGGATAGGAACTTAAAATAAACGAGGTCCCGTGTCACGGTAGGCATGGCAGGATGAAGAACCCTGCTGCAATATGCCAGCAGCGCAACGCACAGCAAAATGCCTGCACTTTCGCCTATAGCTGGCGATGACTTGATATCAGTAAAATATTCTTGACTGGGACATTAAACACCAAATCTCAACTCAACTGTAAACGCATAGGTTCAAATCATACGGAAACTCATCTTAGTGTGAGAACGTTTTTCAGTTCACTTGCCGTTCAGTTTGGTCGTCCTATCCAGACACTCCGATTTCCTCCACCGTCTAAGAAATGGCCACGTCGATCGAAGTGAAGGAACATCATGGTCTACTTCACTTACATATGTATCTTCGAAATTTCTTCGTGATATTGTTTTTACATTAATGTAAAAATGGATTTTCACCTATTACGTGTACACCTGACAAGAAGATTAAAACATTGTTATACTAAAGGTTATCAACTCAGCTTTTTTAATCAATTTACTGGGTTTATTTTTAATATTTTAGTCAAGAACAGATTTTTTACAACTTATGATAAACCATTACAAGGACAATGGAAATTCATCACAGCCAGACTATACACAAAACAAAAGCTATGAAAGTTACCAGGAAAGAGGTATACTCTCTGTATACAATGTCATATATGCAACATTAATTGTAACTGGAAAGTCCAATTTTTATCCTTGTGTCATGTACCATTTTTGAATTTAATCATGAAATCAATCAAAAAAGATATATGACATCTGGCATGTGCAGTTTAAAATTGCACCATAAAAACCTATATCCGGGCAGGTTCATAGTTGGCATGGAACATTATTTGTTGTCTTAAGCATTATGAAAGTTTTAGATATTTTTACTTCGCTATTCATCAGGTTTGACAAATGAGCTTGAAAAAATGTGCACGTGTTGCATTTATCAATTAAAGCGTTTCTTTTTTGCGGCGTGTTTAACTAGAGTATCATCTGCTGATTTCAAAAGTGTCATCATTCTTCTGTATTTAAAGGTGCACACAATTTATGGTTATGTATGTTTACGCAAGCTTAAAACTTCTAATTGTACCAAAATAATTGGGGTACACAAAAAATGCTTATACTGGTACTTAGCCACCGGTAAAGACCATTAACAAGAACAATTCCCTTCGCCCTGTGGTCATTAGTGGTTCAGGCTTGAGCGTAAAAAAAACATCATCACCGTGGTTCTATACATTGGTTGACTTTGATTTGATTTATTTGTTTTAATGGGATTTTATGTCCCTGTCAAGAACATTTCACTTATATCGAGTCGTCACCTGCTATAGGTGAAGTGACAGAAATTTTTACCTTTGCAGTGCGCTCAGGGAAATGTTCAGGGAGGATTATTTAGCGTGTCACACCGTGACACAGAGCATCGGTTTTAAAATTTTCCTCTGAAGGACAAATATCGTTCATTTCATTTTGGCGAAAGAACAGTCACTACTAATTTGTCAAGTTTTTGTCAGACCCGGTCGGGGTTTAATCCCGACCTTCCACATACGAAGCAAACATTCTACCAACTAAGCTACCGTAGTGGGACATATTGGTTGGATGGAAAATTAATGTACATATTTAGTTGCTATTTTAGGAATTACGGAGACTGAGATTTTGGCTAACTCGTTGGTATTTTTCCTTGACGGTTACGATACAACAGCTATCGGTTTATTGTTCAGCGTCTACAGACTTATAGTACACCCAGAATGGCAGGAAAAACTTATCGAAGAGATTGATCGAGAAATAGGATCGGTATGTTATTTTTTTTCACAGTCTGCACAATGGCCGCAAGGCCCCATGTAGACGTAAAACTCTGACAATTTGTTGTGTTGTTAGTTAGTTCGTCTATGATCTTTCAATAGCTTTCACTAGGATTTCGTTTTGTTCGACAAATATATATCGTTTTTTTTATCGGAGTCTAGTTTCAATTCGTTTTCCAACCAAGAACCTTGATCGTAGCATAAACTACCATTTTCCAACTCTCTTAAAATCTTTAAAACAAGTTTTCCTTTTTTTAATTTTTTTTAGAAATCTCCGGAATACGAGACTTTAATGAAGTTACCGACACTTGACATGTATTTTTCGGAGGTGATGAGGATGTACCCTCCAAGCACAAGGTATGTATGTATGTATGTATGGATGGATGGATGGATGGATGTATGGATGGATGTATGTATGTATGGATGGATGGATGGATGTACGGATGTATGGATGGATGGATGGATGGATGTATGTATGTAAGGATGGATGGATGGATGGATGGATGGATGTATGTATGTATGGATGGATGGATGGATGTACGGATGTATGGATGGATGGATGGATGGATGTATGTATGTAAGGATGGATGGATGGATGGATGGATGAATGGATGGATGGATGGATGGATGTAGCCCAGTTATTCGTGTGCTTTGTCATGAGTGGACAAGATCTCGTAGTTAATCTGCAAGTTTATTAATGCTTCGTAAAATCTGGCCCCAGTTTAATAATCATTAACTCAATTGAGTGCACACTTAACTCAAATTAGGAAATATTTCAATGTCAATTTTTAAGACATTTCATAATTAAAATTATATATCTAATGTTACATTTAAATTGTTTTGTGTTGGTTTTCTTCTACAAAAGAAACCATTTTCTCATAAAACTTTATTTCTTTTAAAATACTTATGAGAGAAAATACAAATATTTGAGTTAAATGTACACTCAATTGAGTGAATGATTGTGAAACTGGCGCCTGCTCTTTTGATCAATTCTCTTTGCTCAAAATGAAATGTATTTTGTGCATATGCCTGCTAATCGGAAGTATAGTATGTATCCGCTGGATAACACACTTGAAAAAAGATTTTTAATTGGATCACAAATAAAGTCAATACTACACAGGGACAAAAACAATTAAAGATAATGAAACAAAAAAAGAAAAGAAGACAAGAGATGAACATTTATTTTGGCCATTGATTACAAAACTACCAACTTTAACGAGCATTGGACTTAATGACCAATATGGTGTAATTTTAGCCCTATATAGGACACAACTTTCCTTCTGTCTTTTAACCAATAAGCAATAAATACTCATGATTCACGTTGTAGTGGACGTTGCATTTTTTATGGGTTTGACTTACTCCTAACATTGTTATAGTATTTATTTTTTTAACTTCACTGTTATTATAGATTTTTGATATATATATATTATATTATATTATATTATATTATATTATATTATATTATATTATATTATATTATATTATATTATATTATATTATATTATATCATATTATATGATGTCATATCACATCATACCATATCACACCATACCATACCATACCATACCATACCATACCATATTATATCATATTATATCATATCATATCATATCATACCATACCATATCATATCATATCATATCATATCATATCATATCATATCATATCATATCATATCATATCATATCATATGGCACTATTGATTTTGAACCATTCATTAAGTTTATTTGAAAAATTGACTGTTCAAATCTAGTTTCTTATCCTGAGCATTGGTAAAAGAAAAAAGTAATGTTTGATACAAGGTATGCTATCCACTATAACGTTGGATCTCTGACCTTTGTAATTGTTAATACAAAGATTCTAAACATTATCTTAAAATCCAACAATAGTTAAATGGACCAGACCCATTAATTTAATTGAAATAGGATGGTTATGATTTTGTTGTTTTTCTGTATAAGTTTTGGTATTTTGAAGGACAAATAGAAAAGCTATGCGGGAGATGACCATTAACGGTTACAAAATACCCAAAGGAGTAGAAGTAACTGTTCCAATATATTCGATGCATTATGACCCAGAATTGTGGCCAAATCCAGAGAAATTTGATCCTTATAGGTAAATATTTGGATATTAGGAATATAAATGTCTTAATAAAATGCCTTAATCCTAAAGAACCAAAACTACAGATCTAATTATATAGTACATACAAACTAAATTACAAATACAAATACGTTCTTTAAGACGGCTACTACAAGACTTAGCATTTCATAGTAGGGGACTCGACTTCCCTTGCCTTTCAAGATGTCTGGAATGTACGCGTACGGATCAGTGCGCCTCTTTAAGCCTCTGTTCAAAGCTTAGATCTTAGTATCAGAAAGTATTTCAGTTCCTTTGTTGAAGTTCGGTAAATTTCCCCGGTATCCTCTACCATCTCAGATCTTACCGCCTCGGTTTGTGTGAAAGGATATTGAATATTCTATTCGTTATTTAAAGTTCAACAAAACTATAAGCTTAAAGTTGCAACGGAAACGTAAGTAATCGGAAGAATATGTTTACTTGTACACGATAATGAGAGTTATTCTGGAAATCATTTAAGATGTATAACTTATTTCCAACTAAATAAAACGTAACAAATATTTCCACTCAATAGCAACGATATAGTGTTTATTGCATTTGAACAAAATTTACCACAGATTTTTGCCTGAAAATCAAAAGAAAAGAAACCCATATTCGTATATGCCATTTGGGCACGGTCCTCGAAGTTGTATCGGGATGAGATTGGCACAGCTTGAAACCAAAATGGCGATTGTTCGTCTCTTGCAGACATTTCGACTTTGCAAAGCATCAGAAACGAAGGTAATCTTTTAAATTTGGATTTTTATGTTACGTATATTTTATCAAGTGTACATAGTTTAGGAATTTGATGTTGGTGCTAAAATAATAAGTTTATCTCTTTTTTCATACCCTTGGTAACTATAGGGACAACCTTATATATATATATATATATATATATATATATATATATATATATATATATATATATATATATATATATATATATTGATATATATTGTTTATTACGTTCAGTTTTTTTAATTCATTTACTTCATATTTCAAGCGATTATTTTGGTATGGCTACTTTATTTTATTTTTTTTTTTTTACCTTTTTTACGTTTTAAGTAAAATTCATTTCTATGGGCGGAGTTACTCAAGATATGTTTAGCTTAAGCAGATGGTTATTGCAATTTTCTCAATGCCATGATTGATTGATAAAAGACATGGCTGCGCTATTTATGTATTTTCTATTTTTTTTATATAAACCTTATATCTTTTTCACACAAACAAATCAAGTTATTTTAAAATGGAAATTTTCCTTTCAGGTAACGCTGCGTTGTACGTCTTAGCTCAGATGTTAAAGTATTAATTTAGTTATTGCTGTATAAGTAATTTTGTTTTCTGTTAAGCATTTGTACATAGTCTATCAGAAATTTTAAGAACTGTCTAAGCTTATTATGTTCTTGTGTTTTCAGATAGAGTTTGATAATACGTCTGGCGGAATTCTTCGACCACTTCGACCTTTAATGGTAAACGTGGTGCCACGTTGATATGCATAAAAATCCTTTGATGTCATTGGTATGACTGCTTTAAACATTTCCAGAAACAGCAAAGACAACGATGTCTTAATGTCGGCATTAATGAATTTTTTTTATAGGTTGAGAAAATATTTGAAAAGTTTCATGTTAATTGATAATAAAAAATAAAAAAGTTTTGCATTGTTTATCTCGTCTCCTGTCCAATTTTTGTTTGCCTTTTATTGAAAACATGTTGATTTTAGTTGTTGTTGTTGCATTGTTGAATAACGTCGCATCAGCAATTTTCAGCCTTTCGCGACGAAAGGAAGATTATAATCTCTATAGATTAATCTAAGAACAAGTTCATGTATGCATGAGATATGCAAGTGTTTTATGGTATACTGTATACGAAGACGACTTTCTGGTAAGGTGCTAGCTCACGGAGTCAGTATGTCGCAGACAAGAATACCACCTTTACATTCGATATTCCTGGCACCATCTGAACCAGTCGACACTCTGCCATCTTAATGTCCAGCCCAAAGAGGGAAAGAAATTTCTAAAATTTTAGTGCCTTATGTTGACCCGGTCGAGGCTCGAACCCACGACTTCCTGTTCTCAAAGCGTTCTTCCGATAAATTTATAGTAATTATTGTCAAAACTGAAAGCAGGTACAATTATTGTAATAAACGTGCATATAATAAATCCGGGTACGTTTAATGTCGAAGTTGATCAAGAACGGTAAAAATTGACGTCAATATATTCATTTATTAAACGGTGCGAGTAAATAAGTAAATCTCAATTATTATAAATCTAATATATTGAGAATTTGTCCAATGATGATAGGTACACGTTAATTTTATAGTTTTATGATACCTATAAAGGGTAAATGGGTAAAGACGATCTCGAAAAAAAAATGGAGAGGTAAATTTACCTTTGCCACTTTAAAGCTGCATTAAGTTTTCCAAAGAAAAAATTAAAACGGTGCTTATCTAATTAATGATGTTCCTAATGAAAAATGTTACATTTGGTTCAACGATAAAAGCTCGAATAAATACAGAAATTACAGTATTTACCCAGCGAGATGCAGCATTTGGAATCTAATATTAGAACATGGTTACGTCATCAAAACCAGGGTCATTTAAACACAACTTTTAAAACGGTGAAATACGATAAATTAAACACAAAACTTCGTTGAATTTGTCATTTGTGACTTAATAAGGGATACATAACACCATTTCAAATACATCTGGATATTAATGAAGGACAATTAATGCAATCTGTCATGTTTCACCTTCGATTCCAGGTTTTTCCGTACATCCGTGCGCATGCTCCAAGCTCATAATTACCATCGTAAAACACTGACCAACCTGTCAGACGATTCCGTTTATTTGCAACTAAAAGAAATGAAATTTTAGAAAATGAATCTCACGGATCGTAGTAAGAAGATATCTATTTTTAAAAAAATATGTTTTAAGAAAATCATAAAAAATTCAGAAAACTGAAAAACTTAATGCAGCTTTAATGTACATAAACGTATATATTCTATTGTTTGTGTTAGCGTTTAAAAATTGGCTGATAATTATTTTTACAATCTTTTTAATCATAATCAAATTAATAAAAACTAACAACAAAGAAATTTTAAAGCTTTCTTATATATATTATTTTGGAACTATGATTATTTAGGCGGAATAGTTCAATCCCAGGTTAAAAGAATGAACAATTATTACATGACCCTAGCAAAGAACTATTGCGCTACGCTACGATATTTTTTTTCATAAAACATCATTCCATTGCCATACCCACCCCGTATTTATAAACATATTTATATATTTATAACATTTTATTGGCGACTTGAAGACAGTCATAGCGTTCCATGAAAAATGTTTAACAACAGAAAAATTTAGATGAACACATCTTTAGGTAGTAAAATAACTATTTTTAAAAAAATGCCTGCACGTAGCATAAAGACCAAAATGCATACGGATACAATACCAGAAAAAAAAAAAAAAAGAAACAAGTAAATATAGGCATTTATGATGTGTCAATGTTTATTTGTTTTATTCCTCTAATGTTTATATGTTTCTTTATTTGACAACTAGATGTCCCTATCAAGCATTCCAAATACAAGCTGATCGTAAATTGCAAAGTGGTTAACGTAACAATATTGACGGCTCAAATCCGGATATAAACATCTTTTATCTTGTTGCCATCAGAATCTTCCATGTACTGAAAATAAACAAATCAATATAAGGATATACTTTGTTACATATGCCAAATTGTTTGTGTGGTGGAAAACATAAGTAATGTCGATGTAAAGAAAAAAAAAAGATTATGGATGACGTATCTAAAGTAATCGAGTACGTTGTTGTTATTATTATTGTTGTTGTTATTGTAATGTTTTTAACGCCGCATCAGCAATTTTTCTGCTAGCGACGAGATCAAGGTTATTTATATCTCTAAGGATTTATCTAAGAACATATTCATGTATATGAGTTGTGAGAGTATGTATTATAGGATGCTGATATGTACTAACGCATACTCAGGGCGACTTTTTTGTAAGGTGTTCGCTAGCCTAGTCAAAATGCCACAGACAAGCATACCACTTCCCCGGACACATTATTCTGACACTGGGTCAACCAGTCGATATTCTATCCCATTAATGCCAAGTGTCAGACGAGAAAGCAATATCTCAAATTTTATAGTCTGATGTATGGCCCGGCCAGGACGTTCGAATCCACGACCTCCCGCTTTTAAGGCGGAGACGCTCTACCACTATGCCACCGAAGCAGTTTAATCGTGTAAGTGTAAGTAACCTGTATTCTTTTAACCAAATTCGATCTCTTTGGTATCAGACCAAAAATTTGTTATGTCAATCAAACACAAATATACCGGTCCATGTCTAAATAACAGTCTGGAAAGCAAAGTAAAAAGTTTGAAAAATGGCGTAAACGTAAACGTAAACTTTCACTAAGGAAATAAGTCTGGATGCTTCAGCAGCGTAAACACTTCCTGTTTAGCTAGCTACATCCGACATGTCGAATAAAATTTATTTCATGATGTCAGTTGAAAGTTGTTTTTCATTGTTATTCTCGTCTCCCTTCAATGGGAGAATATAATTTTATCAGTTAAATTTTAATATTTTAATTGCAAAAATTCGTCAAATTTTAACGATTTCTATTCAAACGAGCTTTATTGTAAAAATGCATTCATAAACATCTTTTGTCAACTTTCTAATACTGATAATGGGCTGTATCAATATAAACTTCAATCTGTGTTGGTTTCATTTAAAACGCTACTTGCAATTTAGCAATGCAAAGGTAGGCAGTAGTTATCAAAACATTAAAAAATAATTTGATTAGGAGTAATTTTTCGAATATACTCGAATTGATTCAAATCAAATTAAGGTACAAATATACGGCGGCGCAGAGGTGACATGAAAAAAATTGTATACCGCACGCGAACTTTATCGTGAAAATTAAAACACGTGCTCACGTAAAAGTTATCGCCTGCACATCTAAAGATTTTGCATATTTCAAAATAACTTTCGGGTAAGCATGTAATAATGTTTGCGTGAGCATGCAAAGATTTTCATGTGAGCACGCAAAAATGTCCACGTGAATTTGCAAAAACTTTTGCGTGTGCATGCGATAATTTGTACCACGTGAGCACACGATAGAAATGTTGGAAATGGCGTTAATTTTATACGTTATGTAGTATAGTCAATTAGTTTTTTTTCTTTACTTACTCTTTCCATGCAGTTTCCGTTCACGTATGCCCTGATCTTCAACCGACTATCTGCTTTCGGAGTTTTTAAAGTACAGTTCTCGACCAAACAGTCACCATCTATTGTAATTGTAGCCTTTAGCAGTTTAAAAAGTTAAAATAATATTAAGAAATGATCACTCTAACATTATCATACAGAAAAAATATATACAATATTAAAAAACAGTCATAATGCATGTAAATTGCCCCAACAATTTACTTAAAAGCCGCCGTCTTTATTAAGAACCACGACTTTGTTTAATTTTAAATGGGAAACTCTGTGTGTGTGTGTGTGTGTGTGTGTGTGTGTGTGTGTGTGTGTGTGTGTGTTTAATGTTGCTTCAGTTATTTTTTCCTGCTGTTTCAGAAAAGAGGAAGGTGGTTAAAAATCGCTATTGAATAATCCAAGAACAAATTTGTTTTTGAGGGTTATGTGCAATGTGTATTATACTTGTACTAGCGCGCAATCAGGGAGATTTCTTTTGTCAAGGTGCTAGCTCATCCAGTCAGTATACCACAGACAAGCCAACAATTCCCCAGTAAGTTATCCCGAGTGAACCAGTCAATAAAATATACTCCTAATGCCGAGTGCCAGACGAGGAATTCCAAGCAATATATCAAATCTTAATACAAGTCTCTTATATGACCCAGTCGTTTCGAACCTACGACCTCTAGCCCTCTAGGCGAACGCTCTAAAACTGAGTCTCTGGGGCGGTATTGGAAGGCATTTATGATATAATTTGTAATCAATATGTATCATTATTAATGAAAGTATTCAAAAGTTTTAATCAAAATTTAATAAGAATCTTAATTTCTTTCAAAGTTGAATAGATTTAAAAAATAACGTTACTTTTGCTGGATTTCCAAACATATCTTTAGTTTCAAATTCTTTGCCGATTTCCCAAGCAACCGTTCCGGTAAAATCTCCCGCCTTTATTGTTGTTTTCCAACCATTCCCATCTTTACCAATCGAAACGATTACCTCTGTTTCACGTACTTTAGCCGCTTGTTCTCTTGTATATCCTAAGATAATGAAAAACAAGGTTATCAATAATACATTACAATATATAGAAAAAATACATAAGTGTTCATTTAGTACTTGTATGTATATCATTATAAAGATTGTTCGATTTGCATCCCTTTCTATGCTGTGTGACATTAGACCTCTGAATATTAATGAGGTACCCCGTGTTATATAATTTGAATACATGTGGTTACCAGTCGCACATAGGCATCGGAGGCTGTTCCTGAATAAATAAAGATATTATGTCATGTAGATTTGTTCGTTAGCGATCAACATAACATTACAATACTGGTTTTGTTTTACTTGAATAAAATTAAGCAGCGAGTTTTGTACGAGTTGCATAACATATGTTTAAACGAACGGAAATGTAAGATTCTTTTCAATGTTTTAAGCATCATGTTTGACCCGGTCGGGGTTCGAACCTACGATCTCTCGGTCTCGAAGCGGATAATTTTTTCCTTGTGTTAGTTTTATGTTCTTGTCAGATGCAAAAAAAGTATTCAAAATTATGCACATGACAATTAATTATTAAATGCAAAATTTTGAATATTTCTTTTGATAAAAATTCAAAATTCTGCATATGTAATTTAGATACTTTGTGACTTTATCATATTTATCAATAACTTAATTTTTCTTACTTTTTTAAAGCGGTTTTACCAGAAAAATATATTTCGGAAGCCACATCCTTGACAAAAACTATTTCCGGAACAGCTGGTTTTCAAAAAGACCATTCCAAAGCGCTTGTCTTGTAGAACTCTTATTGCTGAAACCACTGTGGTAGCTCAGTTGGTAGAGTGTTCGCTCCGTAAGTGGGAGGGCGTGGTTTCGAATTCCGACCGGGTCTGACCCAAGAACTAAAAGTGGCCAGTGACTGTTCTTTCTCCAAGCACTCGGCATTACCAAATGAAAGGTTCTTTTGGATAGGAACCTAAACTAAACTAGGTCACATGTCACGGTAGGCATAAAGAACCCTGCTGTATAATGCCATCAGCGCAATGCACAGGCAAAATTTCTGCACTTTCGCGTTTAGCTGACGATGTCTCGATATAAGTGAAATATTTTTTAACTTGGACGTTAAACGCCATTACTCAACTCAACTCTTTTTGTTAAAGTTGAAGGCTGTAATTGTAATATACAAACTGGAAAACGTTTTATCATCAAGAAGTTGGCAAAGGGTCATTGTTGTCCAAATGTACTATGTCCAAATAAGTTACCCTAGTTCAATATTATTCAAATACAGCTTATAAGAAAGGCGTTTACGGTTCTGAACTAGGTCCCCTCAGAATGTTCGTATCACTCGCCCAAGCTTCAACTGAAACAAATTTTATATGCATCATCTGCCTATCAAGATGTGTTCATACAAAGCTAATTGTTTCTTCTTACCGTGTGCTAACATGAAAGCTTCGTGTCCCTCTCGTTTTGTTTTGTCTAGTTTCCAATTCCCAATAAATTGTTCGCTAGCCATTTCAGTAATTTAGTATTTTAGCAACCTATTTCGCGAAGATGATAAAATCCGGATGGTCTTTAAACTAGTCTCAAGATACAGAAGTTTTGTTTGGGAAGTCTTTAGTCAAGGTCGACCTATATGTGCGAGATATATATTTAATTTAAAATTTTGTTTCAGATCAGAAAGTAGAAAGAAAGAATAGATAAAATATTGTTTATATCATGTACACATTTTTATCGCACTAGGATACTTAACATTGTCAGTGTTAGAAATAGCTGACATATTCCCTTATGTAAGCGTAATGTAACATCCTTATCCCAAAATACAGATTTAAATGACCCGCTTTTTGAAAATAGAAATATAAAATGTCAAGTGTGGGATTTTGAATTTTTGCCCCCAAAAAATATATAAAAATAAATAAATAGTAAATTAATTAATTAATTAATTAATTGAGAATAAATAATATATAAATAAATAATAGATGAATAAATAAATGTAGATAAATAAATAAATAAATTAATTAATTAATCAATTGAAAATAAATAATAGATAAATAAATAAATGTAGATAAATAAATCAATGTAAACAGATAAATTGAAAATAAATAATAGATGAATAAATAAATGTAGATAAATAAATTGATGTAAATAAATAAATATTAATAATAATAATAAAATATTGCACATGACAAAATTAAAAAGACCGGATGCACCCCGTGTTGGAATTTCGTATTTTTCTGCTTAATGTATTAAATGCTTACTATCAAAATATGAGATTGTCCCTTATATTTTTTAAAAAGTTGCAGTTAGAGGAGAGGCCGGGTGCTCTGAAGGAAGAGATATTCTTTTTTGCTACAAATAAAAATACTAAAGCTACTTTAGTGTCTTTTGAACAAGTTAAAATTTAGATCACTTGTGGTGATTGTTTTTCACATCCAGATTAAGAATCGGAAAACAATTATATGTACATGTACATTTGTAATGCAAAAATCATTTGTCCGAATTTGTTTTTTAAATCAGTGCCATAGACTTGTCAGGTTGAATAAATGAACTCTCGACCCCGTTGTATGAATCAGAGAGTGCAAAATGCTCAGCGATAAAAGAAACTGTCTTTGTAAACTACGTTTCACATATGTGTATCGGTAATTGACACAATGGTAAGATAAAAGTTTTTTTTCTTAATTCACACACACACACACACACACACACACACACACACACACACTCTCTCTCTCTCTCTCTCTCTCTCTCTCTCTCTCTCTCTCTCTCTCTCTCTCTCTCTGTTATGCAAAGTGCAGCTAAACTGCCATGTATGTCATGAGCAAAATTTTGAATTTTTACAAAAAGAAATATCCAAAATTTTGCACATGACATGTATATGCACATTCGTACGTTTCCAAACACATGCCGGCTTTCTCTAGTTGATTAAAATGGCATCGTCTAAGAACACCAAAACATGGAGGAATTTACAAAGATAACGAAATATATAGAAAATTACATCACAAGGAGATGACGAGTTAAATTCTGATGATTTTATGAATGAATGTCTGATAACCGTCCGTACTATCTCTTGATACCTGTGATAATCCACGTGTTTAAAATCATTGTTATATGACATCATTTTGACACTTCAACCCCTGGTCAGATGGTACGTGGTGTAATTGTTGGTCAATAACTCATGATCATTAACCTATTTATTTGTTTCATCGTTTCATTTGGTTTCAGACATTTCTGTATTGCACGGTGAATATGGTTCTCATAAATTATAATTTTTTACTTCCCTTTATTTTGGGTAAGTTATTTATTTATTTATTTATGTATTTATTTATTTATTTGTCTATCATCATCATTATGGTTTATTATTATTATTATTATTATTATTATTATTATTATTATTATTATTATAAATACGCACGATAAATTGCGGAAAAAAGAGAATATTCCATCACAAAATCACGAAATGACTTGTAACCAGGCTATAGCAATTTCTTGATTATTACGTACTCTGGATTTTCGTTTACAAGTGCCTGTACTTAGAAATAGACGCGTTTTTTCTGATGACATTTTTACCATCTTAAATATTTGTAACCTTTTTATTACTTTTTGTTTTTCAGTAAAAATTTATAATTCATTTCTCCTAACAAAATGTTACCTTCTTTTTATGTCTAACGAATGACGCTTTAAAGAAACTTTATTAAGCATAAAGCTCCCCCGGAGAAGTTATCCGGGAGCTTTATACGACAGGGGGCGTATATACGGCGTAAAGGTGCTTTCTGACCAAGTGTGATTAGTATCCTGAAGACACACATACCATTTCCCAAATCACAAAATCCAGACAAGGAACAAAAAAATAATTGTGTCGCCATGTCAATAATATATAATGTATTGTCAGTTTCCCAATTTTCGTTGTTCTTGTGTTTATATTGTGTTATGAATTTATGTTAAAGAAAATTTTTCATGCCACAAATATAAAACGAAAACCACAAACAACGAATTAATCAACCTACAAAAGTATTTACTCTTTCCACCACAAAATAAACGATTTCACATAATTTGTATCATAATTTTTTCTTACAGTATACAGAGTATTACCAGTACTTGGCACGAAGTTGTCGAAATATACCGAAGTTACCCGAGGTTCATGTAACTTCAATCACGGTATGTGTGGATACACTACCTCTAGTGATTGTATAACGTTCCAAAGATTTCGTACCACAGAAAATGTATTGTTACTATGGAAACAGAAAAATGACATTTTAGGTATAATCTACTAAGTAAATCATTTATGTCTAATTTTTAAAAAAATTGGATAAAAATTAACTTTGCTTAAAAAAATTTCAAATAGATTTCAGACAATCTTATTGAACGTCAAGACTACATTTTCTTACTGTTCAGTATACAATTACTTTAAAAATAAGTCGTACCTTTGTTGATTTCAGAAAGAGTCTGATACAGTGTATATATACAAGTTAGTTGTTATGTTGTTTAACGTCGAATCAGCAGATTTCATCTATACACGACGAATTATGAATTTAACTAAAGTCCGTGTATGCGTGAGATGTTCGAGCGGTTTTTATGGTCTTCTTGAACTTATGCGTTCAGCAATTTTAACGAAATAGCTCTCAGAGTCAGTGTGTCGCAGACAAGCATACCACTCACTCCCCCACTTATATTATCATGACTCATATGAATCAGTTGATACTCTGTTCTCTTGATGCCGAGCGGCTGGCAAGGAATCATTTTTTCGAATCTAAAGTCTTGCTAATGTTGAAACAAAATCTCATAAAATTCTCTCTCTCTCTCTCTCTCTCTCTCTCTCTCTCTCTCTCTCTCTCTCTCTCTCTCTCTCTCTCTCTCTCTCTCTCTCGTGTGTGTGAATTCATTGTATTCATCAATTTCTCTTTTATAGATATATTTCAAACAAAGGTTCGAAGATGTAATGGGAATATGACAAGTCCTGATATCAACCCTGGCGATTATCAGCTTCAGTTTAATTACTGGCAGATGTCCGAGGACCCAACACTTTATATTACAGCGCGTTACAACAACGATAGAGAAGACGTTATATGGATCAGTGATAGTGGCTTACAAATGGGGAAGAAAATTTCCATCAGATTTAAACAAAATAAACAATTCGTGGTAAGAAAAAGATAACCTTTTAATAAAGATATTCTTAAGAGTTGTCTCCCTTACACTGAATATTTCATTAACTAGTTTTAGTGATTTATGCTTTTACCACTTACCGCATTGTGTTAATTTTGTATAAGCCCCCTTGGAGGCTAAGGGGTATAACGTCGAAAGCGGAGGTCGTTAGATAGAAACTTGGCAGTGTCATACCAAAGGCTTTTAAATTTGAGATACTAGTTATTCTTCTTTGCGGGGCCTCGGTGGCAGAGTGGTCTAAAGCGCGCGCTTACGGATAACAGTGTCTCTCACCGCCTAGGTTCGAATCCCACTCGGGACAGATCCTAGTGTGAGAAAGTTTGTCAGTTAGCTTGCCGAAGGTTTTCCGGGCACTCCGGTTTCCTTCACAATTCTAGAACTGACCGCCTTGAAATAAGTGAAAGATTCTTAACTTGGGCGTAAAACACCATTACTCCACTCCACTCCATTCCACTTCTTCTTTGCTTGGCGTTTATCATTAAGAGAACGGAGTATTGTCTGGTTCGCTTAGTGTCGGGATAATAAGAAACGGGGCCAGTTTTGTTTTGTTTTTTGGGCTGACTCTGTAAACTTGCACGTGAAAGTCGCCCCGATTGCGCGAAAGTACATGGCAAACTAAAATATACACTCGTGCATCTCATTCATAAACGAACTAAGATTAATGCTAAGAAATTAAGATTGTTCTTCCTGTAAATAACCGAGAAAATGCCTATATGATATTTAACAAAATTACAACCAACTATGTAGGTTATGAAAAAAAGTGTGATATCAGCTGACGGGCTAACCCGTGTCACTTATGTTGTTTACAACAGCATCCTATTTTATACACTTAAATAAATAAATAAATAAATACCTACATACATAAAAAAATAGCATTTTTAAAAAATAAGATACGAAGATTATTCATTTGCAAAAGTTCCAAATGTCCGTATATATATATATATATATATATATATATATATATATATATATATTTTTTTTTTTTTTTTTTTTTTTTTTTTTTTTTTTTTTTTTTTTTTTGCAATAACATAAAGAATTATTATAACCTTGGATTTTTAATGTGATTTGTAATGTTTTCGATATTTATTTCAGATTGTTTTCAGAACAGAATATGAAAAGCTTCAACGTCATATTCTGGCTATAGGCAACATACAGTTGTTCTTAATTCCGGTAAATGTTCTTGAAAACAAAAGTAAATCTGAAGCTTCTAAGAAAAATCAAAGTTTTATTGGCGGACTCTTGGAGAGATTCCGCAGACGATCGATAAAGAAACAACCTATGAACGAACAAAAGATAAATACGACAAATTATGTAGATATAAAACATGTCTCGATCCGTGATGATTTGAAGGTGCAACCGACGCAAGTCACAAAGCATGCCGATGACTTATCAAAATTAATGCGGGAAACGGAACTCAATGAATCAACACCAACACCGACGACAGTAGCTACACCACCAACATCTTCAACCGACTTCATGACGCCAAGTCAGTTAACAACATCATTGGCCACAGTCATGGGCACAAGCCATTCAACAATATCATCAACCAAATTCATGACACCAAGTCATTTAACACACACATCGACGACAGTCAATACACCAAATCTTTCAACAACATCTGCAACCAAATTCATGACACCAAGTTATTCAATAACACCGTCGTCTAGAGTCATGACACCAAGTCATTCGACACTGCCATCAACGACCAAATTAATGACACCAAGCCATTCAACAGCATCATCTACCACAGTCATGACCAAAAGGCATTCAAATACACCGTCGACCAGAGTTATGACACCAAGTTATTCAACACTGATATCAACGGCAGTCAGTACTCCAAGTCATTCAACAACTTCATCGGATATGGTCAAGACACCAAGTCATTCAACAACATCTACAACCAAATTAATGACACCAAGCCATTCAACAGCATCATCTACCACAGTCATGACCAAAAGGCATTCAAATACACCGTCGACCAGAGTTATGGCACCAAGTTATTCAACACTGACATCAACGGCAGTCAATACTCCAAGTCATTCAACAACATCATCAACAACCAAATTCATGACACCAAGTAATTCAATTGCACCGTCGACCACAGTCATGACCAAAAGGCATTCAATAACACCGTCGACCAGAGTCATGACACCAAGTCATTCAACACTGACATCAACGACAGTCACTACACCTAGTCATTCAACAACATTATTAGCCACAGTCATGGCACATAGTCATCCATCAAAACCAACGAAAACAGTCTCGACACCAAGTCATTCACCAGCGCCATCGTCCACAGTAATGACACTAAGTAATTCAACAAAACAATCGACATCAGTTACGAAAACGAGTCATTCAACAACACTATCAAAGATAGCCACGACAACGAGTTATTCAAAAAGTCAATCAACTTCAGTCACAACAGGTGACATTTCAACAATAAAGTCGACATCAGTGACGACACCGAGTTATTCAACAACAAAATCGACCCCAGTTACAATGACAACTACACAATCGGTGCCAGTCGAAGTTTCAGGTCACTCGACAAAACAATCAGAACTAAACACAAAAAACGGTCCGGCATTAGTCACAACACCAGGTCATTCAATGGCGCAATTGACTACAATTGCAACTCAAGGTTCAACAACACAATCAACGTCATCGGTAACACCGAGACATCTTACAAATTCAGTATTTACAACACTAGGTCATTCAACAACACAATCGATGTCAATCACGACACCTCGTCATTCAACGACACAATCAACAGCAGTACCAAAACCTGGTCCATCAACACATTCAGAGTTAGTCACAGCATCAAGTGTGTCAACGACAGAATCAACAATAGTTACGACATCAAGTTCCTCAACAGCAAAAACGACAACAATTACAAAACCAAGTCATTCAACGACACATTCGACGATTGTCACAACAGCAGGTAAACCAATAAAACAATCGACAAAAGACATAATACCGAACCATTCAACGATCCAATCTATGCCGGTTGCAACATTGACTAAACTTGCAAACAAATTGACCTCTGTCATACCAAATGTTAGACAAACAACCCGATCGACGCCAGGTCGAATAATACGCCATTCAACAACGAAGTCGACGCGAGTAACAAGACGTTTTAGCTCTACAACACAAAGCGTGACACAAAGAAATCCAACAACACAGTTGACAACCAGTTCTTCACAAAGACATTCTGAATCACAATCGATACAAGACCTAAATGTAGTAAAGCAGTATACAACAAGTTCGGGGAAAAAGACAGCTTCTCCGGTTAATGCTTCGACTTTCGGCATAACGCACACGCCGCGGTCCATTACCAAAACCAACGGGCAGTCAATAGCTAATGTTAGTCATTTAGTACACCCAACAAATGAAACGTATACTAACAGAACCTCAGACGGTCCAATCAAACAAGCTTTCGTCACAACAGAGTTAGAAGATGGTGTAATAGTGGGCGTCTTGGGAGTCGTTTTAATATTTGTCCTTTTTGTCGGGGTGTTCTTGTATTCCGGATGGAAAGAGAAGCATAAGTTTGATACTACAAAAGCACATCAAACAAATTATCAGTCGAAAGCGGTTCTTTTAAACATGTCCGAATTACACGTCAAAAAATATGAAGAGAATGTTATGGATGAAAAGAGTCAGACGACAGCAGACGACATGGAGAAAATCAGTATGAAAGATACGTGATGGCGTGACCCAACGTTCTGCAAGTCACGTGACTTTGAAAAAATATTTTTAGAACATTTTAAAAACTAGGCTGGTACCTAGTCGAATCAAAATATTTATTTTTAATCTAATTTTCATTATGATAACTTTATGTATGTTTTGCCATTGTTATATACCACTTTTGAATTTAATCATAAAAATACATTCAAAAGTGGTATATGACAATAAATTTAATCATAAAAATACATTCAAAAGTGGTATAGTCATATACCACATTTGAATGTATTTTTATGATTAAATTCAAAAGTGGTATATGACACCGGGTACCATTATATAGCGTTTTCGGTGTAAACTTGATGACACGTTTTGAATCTTAATGCAGAATTCTACTTTATCAAAATCTTGGCTGGCTCCAAGATACCATTATTTGAAATTTTGTAGTTTTTCAAGATTACTTTATCTAATCTTTTTTATTTTACCTATACAATAAACTTTTATCGGCTGGTTCCGAGAAGTATTATTTTTGTTATAAATATTCTATATGTTTTCCAAAAGTCAAGTTTTTTTTAACTGATGAATCAGAGATGTATAATGAGTAAACGAAGTTGTAGGTCCCAGTCAATGCTATTTTTTTATATCGAGACTTTGCCAGCTATAAATGGAGTTGCAAAAATTGTGTATCTATTCAAGTTGGTGGTATTTATGCCACTCTTACCGTCTTGGGTCTCGACTTACGTAACCTTTGACTATACAATCGTAGTCGGTACTCGGTTTTAACACACCCCCCCCCCCCTCTGTATCTAGTAAACTCATTACTTGCTTAATTGAATCCCTTAAATACACTCGACATTAAAGTCAAATTTTCTATGTGCTCAAATGTTTAACAGATTAAAATAAATATAAAAAACACACTTATTTCAACTGTAAATAATAGGGGAATTTAAAACGCTATTAATCACGTGTTCTTTTATAGGAATTTTAAATGTTAAATTACCTTGTTTTGGTTGTTATCTGTTTCAAAATATCGGAAATAAATTATTTGATTAGATCTTCACAATTTTCTTTACACCTGTGTTAAAAAACCCATAATTTTATTTTAGTATTTTAAATATTACCTTGGTGCAAATGACGTCTTCGGAAATGACTCATGACTTTAATAACGGGTTATACTAAAATATTTTAAAATACGTACAAGAAGTTTTAAAATGCTAAATGTTCCTCTTCCGGTCGAGTATATAATATCGAGATAATTTTCCAGATAAATTTCCGCAATTTATATTGTCATCAGCGAAAAACTTGAACTTGGAACTTCCATACTAGCGCGATGCTTTACCAACTGAGCTTATATTATAGGTAGTCTATTGAGCCCAGGGACCAACTTGTTGGTAGGCCTTTTTTTGTGGTCTTACGAGCCCCAAAATGTAATAGGAAAGAGAAATAATGCAAGAGCATTAGTAGTACTACTACTTCTACTACTAGTACTACTGCTGCTACTACTAGTACTACTACAACTACTACTACTACTAACAATAAAAAAAATATTGAAATAAAATTTATTCAGCTCTTATCTTGTGGACATGCAATAACATTTTCAATAATTAATTAAATAATTTTGTCCAGTACTGAGAATGACCAATTTGTCTATTTAAGTGTACTAAACTTGCTCTGACAATATTTATGAATTATTTGTAAATAAAGTTTTTTGTCGAATATAGAAAAATCAGCAAAATCTGAGTGTATCTCAGAACGCGTGTGTGTTATGATACGAAACGACCAGCAAAATGGGTATTATATATTATATTTCAAAGTCTCGAGCGCCGGTTTGGCGAGTACAGCAAGATTATTAATCTCCAAGGATATCGATTAATCAAAAATAGAGTTCGTGTATGCGTGATATTTGCAAGTGTGTATTATGGTCTGCCGTGTCTTACTGCGCACTTGAGGCGATTGTTTTTGGTAAGGTGTTAGCCCACCTAGCGTATATGACACAGACAAGCATATCAATCTCAAAGTCCATTATTCTTGCACTAGGTATATCAGTGGAAACTCTATCCTCTCAATTCTGAGCGCTAGGTGAGGAAGCAATACATGTATCTTAAATTTTAAAGTATTATGTTTGATCCAGCCGGGGTTCGAATCCAGAACTTCCAGCTCTCGAGGCGGACGCTTTATCACTGAAATACCGAGGCGGTCACCTTTCATATGATGTCAGGTCAAACATGTTTTCTATCGTAACATTAAACTGCATAGCATATAACATAATTATGTTTAATAGGTCGATTTTGACAGGTATACAATAGTATGCGGTTTAAAAGCCACCCCTTGTGAAAAATTAAACCTGGTTACTATCATCACGACATCCGGTGTTTTCAAATGTTTACTTTACTTGAAATAAAAAACTTCTAGGTGTGTTTTTTATTTTGATAACCGCATACATTTATTATGTTAAAAGTAGTATATATATATATATATTCGACCATAAAAATACTATCAATCACAGCTGATTGGATTTTCGGTGTTTTACGCCTCAGTCAAGATTCTATCACTATTATCGAGGCCAGTGCTTGGATTTGTCCAGAGAAAACCACCGACTCGAACTTCAGCGAACAAAATGACAATCTTTTTGCCCGATTGGGATTCGAATCTAGGCAGACAGAGGCAACCGCGCGCTTTGGACCACTTGGTCACCGAGGCACCCATGGCCAGCTGGATCCTTTGATAATATAATTAAATAAAACGACTGAGATCAGAAACATATTAGTCCCATTGAGGTCGTTGCTCATCACAAGCAAGTTTTCTCCAAGTCCACTGAGTGGCATGAACATTGGGACATCAGTCCATTGGAAATGTTAATAACATAATAAACCTTAGTTGACTTGAACAATTGCCCAGGGAAATACACTGTAACACATGGCACGACTAGAGTTCGAACCTTTGACCATTGAATCATCACTCAACCTCAACGATATTAAACACTTGGTCAGGTGTCTCAACTAATGACGAAAACAGCCGCAAGACAACAAAGACAAACATACTGATTATAGAACTCCCGAGTTTAAATGATAAAACACACAACCCCCCCCCCCCCCACCCACCCAACAATTTTAACAACTTGTCCCTCGATATATATATGTATGAGTACTAACAACGTTATCACTGCAAGAGGTTTGTCTATAAGAAGCTTTATTATTATTATTATTTCACAATAGCCAGTGACATCTTGGTACTTGACTAGAATGTAAACACGGATTTGTTCACTATTTTTTCGCACCCTAACTTTTTCTATCAAAGGAAAATTACCGTGTGAAAATTGACCGATTTTTAACGTCATCGGCGGCTCTTTTTATAGATGGTCCCATATCATCTGTAGAAAATGACTATTGGAGAGAGAGAGAGAGAGGAGAGAGAGAGAGAGAGGAGAGAGAGAGAAGAGAGAGAGAGAGAGACAGAGAGAGAGAGAAGAGAGAGAGGAGAGTGTGTGTGTGTGTGTGTGTGTGTGCGTGTGTTATTAAATCAATGTGTAAAATTGTAGTACTTTTTACTTAAAAAACTCGACACATTTAAAAAGTTTATTAAATATTTATTTCAACAAAAACATAATTTTATAAAAATACATGAATATAGTTATCTAAATACATTGTACAAAATATATACAAAAACTGTTCGATAGTGGGATCTTTTTTTATAAATTTTTTTTTTTTTTTTTTTTTTAATTATAAAAGTTTTTTTTTCTATTTACAACCTTTTTGAGTATAATATTTCAATAAAATTGTTCATTTTTGGCAACAAAATTAGTCCATGACCTGCATGGACTTCTCTGAAACTATTTCGTAGTACCCGTTTTCAAGTACAATAAGTGCTTAGTCCCAGTAGCATATATCTTTGGTTATTCTTATCACAGTTTTTAAGAGATTAACAACTTTCTGAAACGTTAATCGTGAGTCAGTTCAATCATTACAAATGAACTGAATAAATCGTCAGGACTGACAATGTCTTTATTCTTCATAGTAACCTTGACGGCTACACCTTTCTTCAGAAAAACGGGTTTCCAGATTTGATTAACTCCTTGTGTCCACCCCAAAAAGACCCCATGTTACAAATGGAGTCGATTTTCTGATCTCCTGGATTGACATCGAATTCAACACAATGTTGATAGTTGTGCAGATTCATGTTAACCTCTCCAGATTCGTCATACTCCTTGTACGTCACGAGGTACAATTTCGAGTAAATTATATACCAGCAATCACGAAGTACCGTAAACATGCCATCTGAATACTCAATATCGCGGTTTTCCATTTTCCCCAAATTTTCTTTTGGCGAAGATTTCCATTTAAGCAAACTATCGGAATCTAGAAAAAAAAATAAATAAATAATGTCTATTAGACAAGTTTTTCTGAAGCAAAGTTTAATTAAAATCATAAGCTAATTGATTTAAAATATCGAAATAAGTGCATAGGAAATAGCAAACAAATTACGGTTCATGTTGCAGAGAGAGAGAGAGAGAGAGAGAGAGAGAGAGAGAGAGAGAGAGAGAGAGATAGATTCATTAGCTTTGCAGTAAATTTCTTGGCCAACTGCCAAAAACTGGCGAGAAAAAACGTAGGGGTAGACTTAAAGAACTAAGGTGCACCAGTGAATAGGGAATACAATCTGTCAGTTTTTCCCTCTGCATAGAGAGACTGTCACTGTACGTAATATCATCAATAAAGCAATGCCGTTTAGTATTGCTGTAAGATGTTAAGACAAGGTCGACTTTTTGCACATATTTAGATATCAAAATTCAACAACAATAATAATAATAATAATAATAAACAACCGTCTGATTACAGACAAATACTATTATTAGTCTTGCTGCCGTTTTCAAAATACAAACTGTAATATACTAAAATTACGTCGCATTTAATATGTAAACTTCATTATAATTATTATTACCTGTTAAGGAATTGGTGTCAAGATTCATAAATACTCCGGGTAACTTTTTAGAATGTTTACCGTTTTCTTTAAACATATCTGTAAATATATAATTTAAATAGAAATTAAATATTCCTATCCTAAAACTATAGGTAAGGGATAATTTTTTAATTCAAAAACTTACAAAACTTAATAATAATAATAATAATAATAATAATAATAATAGTAATAATAATAATATTGTAAAATTGTCTTAAAAATGAACTGAAAAACTGACATGGTAGGAAATTATATATCTACTAGTAATAGAATCACTGCGGTGGCTCTGTTGGTATAGTCCTCGCTCCGTTAGTGAGAAGTCGTCGTGGATTTGAACACAAAGCGGGTCTGACCCAAGACTTAAAAGTGGGAAGTGACTGTTCTTTCGCCAAGCACTCGGCATTACAAAATGAAAGTCGCGGCTCTTTCGGATGGGAACTATAAATAAACGAGGTCCCGTGTCACGGTAGGCATGACAAGATAAAGAACCGCGCTGTTTATGCAATCAGCGCAACACACAGGTAAAAATTTTTGCACTTTCGCCTTTAGCTGGCGACGTCTCGATATAAACGAAACTATTCTTGACTGGGACGTTAAACACCATTACTCAACTCAACTAGTAATAGTGTATGCTATAATACTTACATGATAAGAAGAGACTGTTTATTTTGTTCATGTAAGGTTCATGGCTGTGGTTCTCAATTCCGTCTTTATTCTGAAAAATATATATACAATACGTGTAAAACCCATTTTCCTTTTTTAAAATGTTTACGTTTCAAGATTGAAAAAAGCATTAATAGGACAAAATGACATCGTTTTTTTTAATTCCAATATTTTCCCTGTGAAGTTTTCATTAACGTAATTCCCTATTTACAACAGATTTTTGTCTCCTTTTCGTCTCTCTCTCCCCCTCCCCCCCCCCCCACCTAAATTTTTATTCTTTTCATCGAATTTAAAATAAGCAAAAAGTACTTGTACATTCCTAAACAGATTATTATCATTATTATTATCATTAAAATTTAGGGTTTCCTTTTCTATATCTGCCGTGAGACTAGCTATCACTTTTAATAGATTAAGTTCTGGCCAGAGTTTTACCATCATTCACTCAATTTAGTGTACACTCAACTCAAATATTCTCATTTTTCTCTCGTCAATATTAAGAAATTTAAGTTTTATGAGACAATGTTTTGTTTTGTTCAACAAGCATACACTAAATAATTAAAATATAACAATTGATATTAAATTTTAAATGTGTAATATTTTAAAAAAATAAATTGCACTATTCTTTTAATTTGAGTTGAATGTACACTCAATTGAGTGTCTCTTTAAACACGATATCCAGAATCTCATCCTGATATTTTATTCTTAATCATTTCATCAGTCTGTGAAAATTTATTTATTTATTAATTTACTTATTTTAATATACATATTTTTTAAATCACAACCGTGATAACCCATGTCATATGGATTTTCCGATACACATACGTTTTTCCAATATAATTATTTATCATGCAAAATACAGGATAAAAACATTATTTTAAAATTACCTTTGGATCGTTTCCAATTTGATTGGGGTTTTCCCGTGGTTTATTTGTTACGAAATATGTCACAAGGGAGGCAACTACAACTAGTAAGACAACAATTAACCCGGTCAGTAATAATTTGCAACAGAAGTTTCGTCGTTTTTTCTTCAATTTCGAACGATTTAATTTATTGTTAACTTCATCACATTTTTCAGGTATATCAACTGTCGTTCTATCACACGGATTTAAACGTTCACAATTTAGTCTTGTGCAATTTTCACATTGACTTTTGCAATACATAACCTTTGAACTATGGGTTTTCCTATCCCCATGACTATCTTCAGTGTCAATCTTTTTATTCAGAGAACATGAACAGCATTCTGAATTTAATGACGAAGGCTCCTTTTCTTCAATAAAAGGTTTTGTCTCCTCGTTTGCATATTCATAATTCCTCGTTTTGTCAATATCAACGGTTAATTTTCTTTTTTCCGTAAAACTGCACGAGGTTTCCTCATATTGTTGACATCTACATTTTTCACTATTATCTTGAATTTTATTAAAGCATTCCCCAGACGCTGAATCTTCTGTTTCGTCTATGGTAACCTTGCAATCCTTTTGGGGCCATTTTGGCCCCGGCATGCTTGAAGATGATGGTAAAGGTGATGTCGGCATGTTTTGTTTTGTTTTTGTTTTTTTTTTTTTCACATTAAAGTTGTCTATTATTTAAAACACAAAACATAAAAGTTATCCAACTAAAGAATTATTCACTTGAAAACTATGTCACAGTAGATCTATTTGTTTGTATACGAATATGTAATCTATGAATGGATTTCGTCACCACGGATCGACTTTACTGTTCAGACGATTAAGCTATAACTAATTTTTAAATTAAACACGGTTTTATATGTAGACCCATCCCTATCCTTGGAATTTCTGTTTATGTGTGCACATTTAAACAAGATTTGCTCATATTTAAAAATAGACAGTGTAAATACCAGCCCTCTTTAAAACGACCTTGATGTGCACACGGTGTGACGTTACCGATGGGGAAGTCCTTGTTTTTAGACCATGTGAAGTATTTTTTTTTACATGTTACTATTGTGTTTATTTTAACTTTGATTTTATTATTATTATTTTTATTTTTATTATTTATTTTTTAATTTTACATAAAAGAAGATATTGATTGTTATTGAAACTAAGTTTCGATTGGTGGTAAATTGATAAATTCCGCAGGGAAATCCCCTATTTTAACCCCATGCTAGTTTTATAGTTGACCTGTCCTATATATTTGTTCGATCCTTTCTTGGCGGAATAAAGAATGTTTTATCGTGTTTAAATGTCGCTGATATGAGAACCACCACAATAGTTTAATTTAATTTAAAATGAAATAGTGGTTGGGGGGGGGGGGGGCACAAATCGATCGGTATTAAATGCCAAAATTATTATTAATTCCCCTATTATTCCCTAGTTAACAATATTAGTTCAGTTTAAAATTAAGAATATTTTTTTTATTTAAAATATGCATATGTAATTATTTTCAAATTTCTCGCTGAAATTGGTTTTTCGTAAAGTCTGGCTGCTATTTCAGACGGAATGAATTCATCCATCATCGGAAATTTGATTTTACAAATACATTAATTTTTATTGTAAATCATTTATACTGTTCGACTCAACATTATTTATGGCATTTAAATATAGAATAATACATGTATAACATTTATTCGCCTTCTACATAACTGTTGTGGTAATGTTGTTTAACGTCGCATCAGGAATGTTTCAGCTATTTGCGACGAGAGCAAAATCATAGTCATCTCTATGGATAAATCTAACGTATTGCGTGACTTACGCAAGTGTCGCAGTCTTATGGTCTGTCGTGCATTAATGCTCATTCTCAGGGCGAGTTTTTGTTAATGTGCTAGCTCACCGAGTCAGTACGCCGCAGCCAACCTTAAGCATACTACTTCCCCAGTACCCCGTAACTAGGCCCTTAAATAAATCGAGGCCGCTTGAAGAATTGAAGATATATATATATATATATATATATATATATATATATATATATATATATATATATATATATATATATATATATATATATATATATATATATATTATACAGCACCAACAGAATCTCAATGTTTTACATCTTTCACATGTAAGGAAGGTATTATAATACAGTATAATAGGAAAGCTAAAAACTTGAACAGAGGATAGTTTAAAAGTTTAAATTGTATGTGTGCGGGTATCAGATAAAAAAAGTTCTATCGTTTAACTTGAACTTTTCATATCACTTCTGTGAGAAAAAGTACTTGGTTAAATTTTATCCGAGGTAGTTGTCTCGGTTGAGTTACGGTACTGCTGACACCGGGAGAACCATGTCCCGGTTTCACAATCATTCCTTAACTAAGATTTTCCTTAATTTAAATTTAGCAAATTCTCAGTATCTCTATTTTTAATTACAATTACACATTTTTGATAAAACTAAATACTGAGGTTACAAGCTTGAAGTGACCTTTAAAATCACATGTTAAACTAGTAAATATGCCAACAATTAACAGAATGTGCTATGATTACAAATTTGCCCGATCTAAGTTAAGGAAAATCTTAGTTAAGGAATGATTGTGAAACCGGGACCAGTCGAAACTTTATCCTTCTAATGCCGATTTTCAAACCCATTTCCTACTTTTCTTGAGGCGGACGCTCTACCACAGCCGCAAAAAGTCCAAACAAGAGGGCCATGAAAGCCCTGAAAATTATGTACATTCAGCTTGATTTTCAACAGAACAAGATTAGAATAAAATTGGGGCTTAAAGTGTGTTAAAGGGTTTTTTCTTTTTTCATATATATTGACCTAGTGACCCATTTTTT
The DNA here is from genome assembly GCA_029721355.1 of Tegillarca granosa. Classification (NCBI taxonomy): domain Eukaryota; kingdom Metazoa; phylum Mollusca; class Bivalvia; order Arcoida; family Arcidae; genus Tegillarca; species Tegillarca granosa. The sequence continues at coordinate 22,768,081 of CM056600.1, forward strand.
GACCTAACATGGCCATTATATGAACTTAATCTAGCTTTTTTTCAAGAGGATCATTCTCAGCAAGTTGGATAAAGATTGGACATAACTTTGGATCTCAAGTGTGTTTACAAAGTTTTTTTTTCTATAATTTGACCTTTTGACCTATTTATTAACCCAACATGACCAATAAATGAACTTGGTCTAGCTTTTGTGAAGAGAATCATTCTAAGTGAGTTTGATGAAGATTGGACATAAATTTGGATCTTAAGAGTGCATGTTCACAAGGTTTTTCTATAATTTGACCTATTGACCTACTTCTTAACCCAAAATGGCCTGTATACAAACTTTAGCTAGCTTTATCAAGAAGATCATTCTGAGCAAGTTGGACAAAGATTAGTCTAAAATAGGCGCCCCAAGCCGCGGATGTTAACGGTTTTTCTATAATTTGACCTACTGACCCATCATGACCCAAATATAAACTTGAGCTAGCATTTGTCAAGAAAATATCGTTGGGTAAGTTTTAGGTAGATTGGATAACAAATGTGGCCTCTATAGTGTTAACAACCACAAGATGATGCACGATGCACGACATACAAAGACCCAACACAATCACAGGGGCTAGGTGTCAGGATTTTTGTAGTGTTTCAGTTTAATGTTATATATTTCGGAATTTTTTTAAGTTTGTTAAAAATGAATTTCAGGCAAAGTTATCGATATGTATGAACTTGTATCAACCTCGCATATTATAAAAACACAAATAAATAATCTTTAAAACAAAAATAAAAAAATCCTGACACCAAGCCCCTGTGAACACAATAGCTCTTTGAGCTCAGGTGACTTAAAAGGCTTTCATGAATTAAATCAACTTAACAATTCTAGTTTTCAGAACTTAATCAATTGAATTTATGTATTTATCACGACCCTTTCTTACTTGCATAATTTATTATTGGTTTGATATCCATCAACTTTAGACGATATGCAATGTCGAACCAACCAACCCCCCTAAATTCCATGTGCCATAATGTGCATTTTGGAAAACCATTTCTCATTAACGGTCACTAGGGATTGAAAAAGTTGACAGATACTAAAAACATATGCCAAGCAGTTGCAGTATTACTGAATCCAAAGTTTTTTTGTCTTTAAAAGCTTAGGAAAATCAACGAGAGAGAGAGAGAGAGAGAGAGAGAGAGAGAGAGAGAGAGAGAGAGAGAGAGAGAGAGAACAAAATTATTGGTAAGCAATAAGATAATGTGTAAATTTTATATGATACGAGGCGCTTGTACTTCCCTTGGTCGACCATTTAGTCCGCGCCTCACGTCTGACACCCAATTTATACCTCAATCAAAAGTCTGCAACTTGACCTGGGGCCACAAGTAGACGTTAAAGTCCAACAGCTTGTGTGTAACGTCGGATTATTAAAAAAATGAGAGAGAGAGAGAGAGAGAGAGAGAGAGAGAGAGAGGGGGGGGGGGGGGTCGGCCTTATATTTATCGTGACACTCCAAAACGTCAGACCAGCCAAAGAAAATAATCCAAAAACAAACAGCAATATTAATTAACACACAAAAAGATATTTGAGATAATTATTACTTTATTTATTCTGTAACAAAACAAATAAACATATAAATAAACAGCACTTTTACATCAGTTCACTTAAATATCTAGAAAAAAAAGACTTTACAAAGTTTAAAAAAATTCTGACCAAGTTTTACCAATATTATGCACTAAATAGACAAAACATATTTATGTTCATGTTATCATGGTTATGTGCAGATCAAAACTAATGACTTTTTTAGCTAAACAGTTGTTTTATATATTTTTTTCAAGATCTCCTAATTTAGTTAAGGCCATTGTACATTTACAATTATACTTCACAAACATTTTCCTAAAAATGTCGCAAAATTCTAATTCAAACTATTCCCTCTTTTATTCCCCAAAGAATGAAGATTTGTGCAAATAAAAAATACCAGGAGCATAAAAACTTTGATAATTGCACTTTTACAATCATTTCTATTCTTTCTGTCATTATCATGACATATGACAATTATTTGTCCCCGTTTGGAGCCCCGCTGTCAAGGTTTGTGCAAATTGAGTACTATTTATCATAAGAATGTTAAATCTTAGGTTAAGCTATGATATATTCTTCAATTATACAATAATTCAAAGAGTCTCTCTGATCATGATTTCCCCATCAGAGCAAGACTCTGATCATGATTTCCCCATCAGAGCAATCATTGCCATGATTCGTACAAATTAAATACTATATGAGGTTATTAGGTCTGAAAAATCAAAGACGTGATACTGAATGCTCAAACTGTAAATGAATGTTGTTCTATGCTTTCAGATTTAAGGCCAAAATACCAAAGTTTGTACAAATTCTCCTAAGAATGTTTTACCTTACATTAGAAAGGTATATTTATTGTATTGCTTACAGATATTGTTTTTACATATTTTATAGGGCCCCTCTTAAGTCCCCCCCCAAAATAAAGGTCTAAAAGTCAAATGTTTTGCCAAAGAAATATTATGTGTTCCCAGAAATCTTATTTCTAAATAGGCACATTCATTAAAGATGATTTTAATAAAATTTATGGTTCTTTTACCAATCCCACATTTAGAGTCAAGATTTTTTTCCCAAATTCAATACTTTCTGTTCTGTGACAGATTTCAGGTCGAACTCTTAAATATTTTGCCTTTTAATAAGATTTTTGCAATTCATCCCTTAAAGGGGTCCCAAAGAAGGCATTGTCCCTTTATTTGTGCAATTCTTAAAAGCCCTTGACGAGGATATGATTATTTTATACATTGTATATTGATGTAAAAGATGATCCAATTTTGCCAAGTAACAGTATTCTAAGTAGTGATCGTAACGTGAAAATTTAATGATGGATGATTGACGACACATGGAGAACATCCAGAACGGTGAAGTGAGATCTCAGATAAGCTAAACAACACAAAAGAAATGTAAATTTTAGGATTTTTAACTGTGGTGAGCACAAGTGTGGCAAATGGATTAAGTTCATCATATCATTGTATTACTGTATAATACATAAAAAAAACAGTCATATATACTTGGCATAAGTCAACATTCATCTTGAACAACTCACAGTCAAACAAAACACACCAAAAACACAGTCACTATAAAGACTGCTTAATCGACATTTATTGTGTTTCAAAAATGATTTTAAACACACTCTCATTATATATACAGTATACAAATTTGACAAACAGTGCTACTCAAAATAAATGTTTTCTTACACATCAAGTTATTAATATAACATAATATATATGTCACAATTTCTTAGTAACTATTATTTATAACATAAAATGAATAATAATTTAAAAAATGCAGGTTATATCACAATTAATTACTCTGAATACTTCTTCCTTAAAACAAAGTCCATTTGAACAAGGAAGCATTTTTCTATGAATACTTATAAAATAACTTTTTTTTTTTTTTTGGGGGGGGGGGGGGAATAATAATATATAAAAAATCAGAAGTTTGAATTTACTTGTAGAGTTAACAACCATTAAAAAGAGAAGAAAATAACCAATAAAAGGAAACAGCAACAACAAAAATCCTCACATTATCCGAGTTGTTGTCTTGCATGAAATTTATAATTTGTTATTAAACTCATTCTGGCTGAATCTATCACTGAATCCTGTATTGTCCAATTTGAAGACATCCAAAGTTCTAAAGGTTTATGACTGTTGTTGTTGTTGTTATTGTTGTTGTAATATTGTTTAACATTGCATCAGCAATTTTGAAGATTCATGGTACCTGATGTTATTTTTCTATCAGATGTTTTTTCATGTATGGTAAGTATTCAAATTGTTATATTGTTCATAGAAAACTTAACACAATGTGTCACGCCTCTGATGTCACATATTTAGTGGTAAAAAATTTCAAAAAAAAAAAAAAATCAGTCTAAATTAACTCACAGAAATGATAAAAAAGAAAGCCATAGACTACGTATGACTAAACTAATCCAATGAATTTAGAGATTCACGTAAACTTTCAATAATTTAATGAATTTAGAGATTCGCGTAAACTTTCAATAATTTATGTCCAAAACTAGCAGTGTTGGAAATAAAGCAAGTCAAAATTTTGGTGCAGCCCTTGTCTGAAAATTTTTCTATTACAGCAAATAGGAGACTATTAAATAAAAAAATGACAAGTGTCAGACTGTTGTTCCAGCTGTTTTTAATCCATTTCTTAATACTGATACATCGCAGGTACAAAACTCCTCTATTTACAATTTGAAATCAGGCAAATACAAATATACATATTCATGGCATGTCAATTAAGTTGCCGGCAGTACCAGTAATTTCACCCAACTAGTGAGTAACAATTTTTTTTTAAATTTACACTGCTTAACATCGGTTCTAAAAGTTACTTCTTTGACCCCAAAAAAAAAAAAAAAAAAAAAAAAAAATAAATAAATAATTAAATAAATAAATAAATAATTGGAACACAATGCTTTTTTGACTTGATCACAGACTCCTCAATTCTATCAGCCCACCTGAAACAATATGGTAAAAGGGAGATAACTTCTGTACTAAACCTAGCAATTGGATATATGTACTACTGCTGTCATTGAATAACAAAAGTATTCAGAAAAAGTTATATCACTTTGAGCTTCTTAAAAATTAAATGAACTTTTCCTTTAATATTATTTGTGTATTTATATTATTACCTGTTATCGATATCTATAAAAATTCATTTAATAGAAGATCTGGAGAAGTTGGCAGTTTTAAAAAAAACTGTAACACTTGTAAACTATACTAGGATACCATACATACATTAATAGGTTTTTTTTAATATAAACTATTTATAAAGTCTAGAATTTCTGCCGATTGCAAAAAAAAAAAAAGAAAAAAAAAAAAAAAAGAAAAAAAAAATAAAAAAAAAGAAAAAAATAAAAAATTGTACATCCACACTGACAATTACAGAAAGGGTTTCTCTTGAAAATGTGAAAAGTCAAATAAATATGGTTCAAATTAGTTAAATATGAGTATAACTAATTTGCTATGAGTTGAAAGTGTAACTTTCTGCTAATTATAGTAAACTACATGTGTAAAAAAAAACTGCAGATCTTTCGTGGACAACTTGTGAACGAAAACTTTTTATTTTTTAACCATACACATATAATAAATATTTCTGTTCTTATGAAACAACTTTAAAACATGAAACTGAAGATTTGTCCTTCAAGAGACACAAAAGAGGGTCTAAATCATTTTTTTCTTATAAACGTCCCCTAGAGGACTTAGTTCTGTCCTTTAAAGAACACCATAGGAACAGCAAAATTTATTTCTTTCAAACATACACATAAAATAACTGAATTTTTTGCCTTTTAAGAACAACTGATATTCCGACGTACTGAACTGCAAAAAATTTGTCTTTCATAGAAAGACGTCATCTATATACAAGAAAATTTCAAAAAGTGAAAATATAATTAATTTTGTGTTGTCCTGTACAATTTACAAATAAAAATTAATAGATTTTTTTTTTTTTTTGAAAAGCAGGAAGTCATCAAATTTCATGTTATTCTGTTACTGACACAATTTAATATTTTACTCCATGCCGTATAAACTGACATAATGTTCACAGATACTCTCCAGATCCGGAAAACTCTGCCGAAGCGTCTCGGAAAAATTCCGAACTTCCTTATACACATACTGATAATACTCCGGTGTAAAACAGAGTCCTGGTGGCATATAATCACCATCGGGAATGGCAGCATCATCTACAGACACCTTCCAAACACAAAATGCCAACATAGAAGCTTTTATCTGGCTCAAGTCATAATCTTGTAACGAGAGTTCTAAAATGCACCGAGCAAAACCTCGAGCTTGTCTAAAATGAAATACAGAAGGTATACAACTTTAATAATCAAATAAAGGATTAATGTAACTTAATTAATTTCAATTTTAATTGACAATAAGTGTTTCTTTAAATACTTCTAAACTATGATAAATTGCACATAAAAATGAGTAAAATATGTTAACATAATGTTTGCTAAACACACAAATAATTTTTTGTCCTATTAATCCCTAAAAAATAGCTATTAACTTTGTCTGTCCAGTTTTCTTTAATCTCTACTAAAAAAATAGCAATAAACTCCATTTTTCCAGTTTTCTTTAACACTAGCAGTAGATGCCAAGAAGTTATAGGTATGCTTATAATGATTTGCAAATGAAATAGTCATGCTCTTGACTGGGACAAAGTACACCATCTTTTATATTTAAAAATTGCCAAAATAATTGCAAATATGATAATTCATAATAAAATAGCACGAGGAATTTACAAGAATTTCACAAATTAAAATGTCTCGTCTGGTTAGTTTTTGATTGAGTAAAAATAAAATTACTTTAATATCAACTTTCACATTATGACACGCTGCGGCTGCTGCCTACAAAGACATCGGAAAAGTAACAGCCAAGTCTTGCCTTATGGCAATGCCAAGCTCGATAAAACTGGCCTTTTAAGAAAAGTCATGCATGTATAGAGGTGATTTTTCAATACATGTTCAACTGTAAGTTAACAAGAAATAGCAAAATTATAAGTAATAAAAAAAATTAAATAAAAAAGGCAGGTTTAATTTAAATTTAGATACCTTAGTTTATCAGCATCAAATCCTTTATGCATACCAATGACTTGAGATGCGAAATACTCTAAGAAAAACTGCGAGGTTGGTACCAACAAGTCAAAGTTAATTGCCTTCAATACAACATGTTCTAGATATTTAACCTGAGCTCTTGTAAAAATTCCATCACAAAGACTCAGAAGTTCTGTTATCTCTGGGGGGTGTATTTCTTCCTGAAATCAAATGAAGCAAGGAAAAGTGTAACATAAATATGTATGAGACAAATCCTACATCTCAATCATTCTTCGTTTGCAAGGGGATGATAAAATATAGGCAAGTCTGTTGGAAAAGGGGCCATAATGACATTAATTATCAAATCAAAAACAAATCACTTGTTATTGAACATTGTAATATTGTTTTTTCATTTGCACTCGCACTGACCATCAGTTGATGATGTGGAAATGAAAGCACATGGGTTTTTTAGAATGATGCTACATACAAAAATTAACCACAGCAAAACATTTCCTTAGTCATGAATGAAAATGAGAGCTGAATGAGAAGACGGCTCTAAATGGTATAACCTAAGTTTTGCCACAGTCTATCAATACAGGCTTTGTCAGTTTTGCATTTGCTAAAAAATAGCAGACTAGGCAAAAGTTACACTTGTTCTATAAAACTCTTTAGTGTAGGCAATATGCAAGTTTCAAATGGTATCTACCGGCAATTGTAATAAATAATGCCCAAATACACAATAACCAATATCATTAAAAAAATATGAAATTCAAAAAGTAGTTAGAAATTTTCAAAATGATTACACTAGCCATATTGTTGATCTGAAAGTTTAGCATTTCAGGTTCAATGTTTTTAAGAACTTATTCAAGAACTTGAATTGGATCTCCATTAAATGCAGAGTTGAGATGAGTGACGGTGACTGTAACAACCTAGTCAAGATTCTTTTACTTATATTGAGTTGACAAGTTCTAGGATGGTGGAGGAAACTGGAATGCCTGGAGAGAACCATCACCTTCTGCAAGCAAAGTGACAAAATTTTTCTTACACTAAGAACTGTTAAAGTGAGATTTAAGTGTTGAGAGGCACTGTTAAGCATGAATTCTTTGACCACTCGGCCATCAAGGTTCCTAAGAAATGAAGAAGATTAACATTACCTAGGTAACAACATTAAATTTGACTTACTAATTTAGAAGCTAAGAGAATAGCTGTCACACCAAGTAACTGTAAGTAATCCCGAGATGTCTGCATTACATCTAAAACTCTATCTACGATGTTTACAGCGATAAATAGCGTGTCTTGACACAAAGTTAGCTGATGATGTATCTGGGTCATCCAGGTCACCAGTAACCCACGGATACCAGGTGTTACCTAGAAAAAAAATAGGAAGAATGATATTAAAATTTAAATGTGGATTTGCATCTTTATGTATTTTAAAAAATAAATGTGACTTTTTTTGAGAAGCAGTGACTACTTGTTGGCTTGAAATTCAAGATGGAGAGCAGTTACTTTATATCAAAGTGCAAGTAAATAACCTCACCAAAGGCCTTTTCACTACTTACAAAGTGGGATTATCACTTATAATAATGTGAAAAAAAATTTCAGGATCCTTTCAGTAGCAGACCATTAGAACTGATCCTATTTGTCAGCTATATAGCTATGTTAGGCCTTGCATGCAAAACAACTCTACTCACTCTTCACAGCAATATACATATATGCATACTTTTAATGCAAAAATTTATGAGACTTTCACTACAGTAGAAAAATATCTCAATAAAATGAAAACTAGAATGTTTCAATATGACAGCCATGCTCTCTCACCTGCTACCATTTTCCTGAAATTTTCAATTTTCAAGGGACATAACTCTTAAAAATGGGACTCCGCTTAAATGAAACTCCAGTTAAACTTTATCAAACATACATACCAATATTATTTTATTATCTCAATGAAGAAGAGAAAATTCAAAGTGCAGAAAACTAATTATGAAGGAATAACAGAAAGATGGAATGACAGCAAAGGGTAACACTATATGCCCGGCCTTTCTAGCCTCAGTAATTTTAATGGTAGGGGCACAAAAAATATATGTAGAGTCAAAAAAAAACTTTTTTTTCACTCTTTACAAACCTATGATAAAGGTCACTATATTAAAAAGCATTGGCTACCAACAATGCCCTTTAAACACTGTACAGTTTGACTGTACAGTACAGTATACATATCTCAGATGCCTACCCATGATGCCTTTTATAGATGGGATTGACTGTACAGTAGAGTATACATACCTCTGATGCCTACCTATGATGCCTTTTATAGATGGGTTCAACTGTACAATACAGTATACATACCTCTGATGCCTACCCACGGTGTCTTTTATAGATGGGTTTGAACAGTACAGTATACCTCTGATCTCCGATGCCTACCCGTGATGTCTTTTATAGATGGGTTTGAACAGTACAGTATACCTCTGATCTCCGATGCCTACCCGTGATGTCTTTTATAGATGGGTTTGAACAGTACAGTATACCTCTGATCTCCAATGCCTACCCGTGATGCCTTTTATAGATAGGTTTGACTGTACAATAAAGTATACATACCTCTGGTTGATTTTCCAGACACAAAGTGACTTGGTACTTATATTCTATACCAAGTCTGTGGTAGTAGATGTCTTCTAAGTATTCTTCAAACCCTTTGTTATCCGGACTCTGAAACATCGCACACTGGGGTGAAGAATCCCGACATGATGACTTCTTTAACCTCCATTCTAAAACTGTCTCAAGGCAGTGCAGTCTTAAAGATTCATTAAAACCAGAATCAATCAGCGATGGATTTAAAGAATCTGTATCAGTAGGCGTGCGATTACCACTGGAAGTCTAAGAAAAGAAAACATGCAATATGAAAAAGAAATCCTTATTTGCTAAATACATGTATACAATATTTATTTTATCAAATGTCCATCTGGAGAGTAGTGGAGTGGAGTTTTATGCCAATCAAAATACATTCACTTATATCAAAGTGGTCAGTTCTGGGATGGTGGGGGAAACCAGAGTGCCCAGTAAAAAACCCCACTGACCTTGGGTAAGCATACTGACAAATTTTCTCACACTAAGATCTGCCAGATTGAGATTTGAACCTAGGCAATTTTTTTTTATCTAAGCAATAATTTGTATTTAACTTCAATTACTGCATACAATCTATTAATCTGATTTGTCTCTTATTTCTGAAGCTGTAATGTAATATTTATATAGAGCCTGGTATTCTGACCATGTTTCAGGGTTCAACAATCTTTGAATATAATTAGAATAACTTGTGGTTGAATTTTGGTCTCCATTCTAATCTTTTTCTTATATTGAAAAAGTAACTATTAAAAATTACAGGGTGCCCATCCACTTTCTTTGTCAAAAATATGGGAATTTTTTTTCCCCCAAATATTGGAAATTTATAGGAATCTGACTGAAATTATAGGAAAAATATAGGAATTTTCAAAACACTGAATTGCTAAACTGAAAGAAACATCCCAGAAAATATAGGAATAGTGTGAAATATATAGGAATTTTAGGTCTTTTTGAGAAAATATAGGAAAAATTTAGGAATTGCCAATTTTATAGGAATTTATAGGATTTTATAGGAAGTGGGCACCCTGAAATTACCTATTATTTTCAAATCTTGAACATTTTAGGAGGAAATGAATCCCATTTTCAACCTTGGGGCAAAATTTAAAAAGCCCCTTTTCTCTAGGTATGTTAGGTTTAGTGTACCTGCCCTAAAGCTGTTTGCTGATTCTCAATTTTGTTACGACCGATGTAATATGTTTTGTTTGGTCTAGTAACAGATAACTTGGGATATCTTTAGAATACTATATATATTTATATTTAAATTTGAGGTCTGAATTTGCAAAGCTTTGATTTATTTGCTCAGGTGCAAATAAAGGTCAAGGTAAACGAACTTATAATCTAATTTGCGTCAAAATTCAAAACTCTAAACTTTTTCCTAAACAATAATATCATCTCTGAAAAATTAATTATTAGTTTCTTGACAAAAAAAAATAAAATAAAATAAATAAATAAATAAAAACTTAACTACAAAAACATTAAACAGTAAATAATTAAAATAGAACCAGTATTAAAATACACATGTATTTATTTCACGTATGTATATGCAATATGTATCGTTCATAAAACTCTTTTTACCCAAAATTGGTGATTTTTGAAAGAGTAAGTAGATATTTTGGACTACTTCAGCAATTTTAAAAACTTCGTTGCCATACGTGAAATTTCAGCTTTGCTTATACTATATGTATGTACATACATACTGAATGTCATAAAGCACGGGGAAAGTTCGTGTTATTACGCAATTCTATTTTAGATACCTCGTAAATATCATGTGCTTATTACGACGGACAAAGCGGGATGGGTATTTAACTTAAATAAAAAGTCAATGTCCACGTGTCCAAAAAAAAAAGCTTTACTTACAGAAATTTATTGTAAATAAAATTATTACTTTGTAAATTTCCATATAAAGTCGTTCTACTTTCCCCGGCATGTATATCAACATTTCTTTTGAGCCGATACATGATTACAAAAAGTGTTCTTAACTTTTAAGATCATTTAAAATTACATTTTTTTTCGATTGCGTAAGAGCTAAATATTCGGGGAAATAGTATTGCGTATAGTCCTTCAGCATTTTTACCTCCAAAAACTCTTATGTTCACCGATTTTAATTCCAAAACCATATGTATCGCCACAATGGAAGATCCCTTTTAACATTTGAGATATCCCGTGAAGTGTGATGTGTAGAAATTTGAGTTTTATTCAAAATTCTGGTTTTATTATATATATTGTCATATACCATTTTTGAATGTATTTATGATTAAATTCAAATATGGTATATGACAACACTATACTTTAATTCACGAAAGAACAAATATTACCAATAAATAAATAAATAAATAAATAAATAAATAAATATGATATAAAATAAGATGCAAATAAACAGGGCCAAGATGAAATACAACTTTGTTGGACGAACGATTTGGACAAATTTCGGGTCAATGTATTAATTGACATTAATGCATTTTTTAACAACTTCTGGTCGCAAGAAACTAAAAAAAGCGCTGATGTGGCTCTAAAATAAATTTTTAGCGATAGTCGCGAATAGCTGCGAAATTGCTAACGCGGTTTTCAACAGTAATTCAATCACTAGCAGTTTTTTTTTAAATGATAGTCGCGAATAACTACATAGTTTTTAACAGTAATTTATTCGCTCGCTTTTATTTTCAAGTGCTGTGATATTGTCCGATTGAAATCACACCCTGGCTTAGATTTAATTGCAAGAATTATTCCCTTCGATCATTACAACTCTAGCAAAGTCATGTGCTGATTTTGAGTGCAAGAATTCAAGATCAGCACATAGCATGCTGATTTTGAATGCAAAAATTCAAGATCAGCACATGTCAGATCAAATAAACAGAACTTATGTTAATATTTATTCAAGTATTTCAATTGAATTTGCACATTAAACAAAGCATCCAACAAAACTCTATGTTTCAATGAGAAGTTTGACGTTTTTGTTCAATAAGAATTTATGCGACATGCATATTTTGTTGAGAGGGTGAAACATAACTCTTGCTTTCTTAAGATTGAGAAATACCCATATCTTTTCATGGGTCTGCTCTCTCCCCCCCCCCCCCCTCTCTCTCTCTCTCTCTCTCAAGTTGCCGCTAGCATCTGATACTTGTAACAGAAAAATAAAGGTAATAACAATACTTAAATGATTCATACCTCATCTGCTTCCAAATATATCCCGACGTCAACATCTCCATAAGCTTCTAAAGGAATTTCTTGAGTGACGGGTTCACACGGTGGAATGGATAAATTACTGTCCGAGTCCGTCATCAGGAAAACGTGAATTAAATCGAAATCGGGAGATGACATCCACCATACCGAATCGGGTAGCTCGATAATGTCTAAATCTTCAACAGACTCCAGTTTATCTTCGGCAGACTCCAGTTTAGTTTTCCTCAGGAATGACCTGGATTAATACTGCTTTAGGAGTTGTATGTCACATTTCCGTCTTTGAACACTTTCTCTTTTTAGAGTTGTGGTTTATGAACACGTGTCCGATTGCCTGTATTGTTTATTCCGTCAATTATGGCGATTCCATTTTCATCGTATTGTCGGGGTATCTCAGATTCTTCGGGATAAATACGTATCAGATTCTTTATGCATCATTTAGGATAATTCTTATTTAAGAATAATAAAAAATTGAATTTATTCAGTTTTGTAGTTGTTTTATAGTTTTATTATTACTTTCATTGGGTTTTTTGAAGTTTGGGAGTTTTCAAAACCACTGCTCAGGAAATGGAATCTTCCAAATTAAGCAGTCCACCAGAGTGATTATATCTCATGTTTCTTTTTGACCATTTTGTGTTTATCACGGTTTTTATGAAAATAATATTTGAGGACATTGACTACGAAAACCCTGTTATTTCCACTCCCTATCGATATGCGATGTTAACGACGAGAGCATATGTTTACGCCTGTTCTTTTTTAGGACTTTCCGTTACTTCATCTGTCATGTTATATTTTTTTTGAATTTCTGAATGAAATATTCAAACATTTTTAACATGACAACTACTAATAAGCAGTTGCTTAAAACAATTATTTTTATATAAAAGCGGTACATGTCGAATCCGTAATTAATAGTTATCAATGAAGATTTCAAATCGCTCAAGTGTTCTTTGTTCCCATACCACTTGTCTTCAATGTAAAAATGTGAATAATGTAAATAACAGGGAAAAATGCTTAAAACACACAACTGGAAACTATCATACATTTAATGTCAATCTAAAGCCGAGGGTTTTATAATTAGTTTTTTAAGAATCTAGCCCATGTACCCGCCATCTACTGATGTGGCGTAAAACAAAATTAAATCAACCAACCATGTATCCGCTTATTTATACTGTTGGCTTTCTCGGGTTATCGACTGCTTGCACAAGCAGGCTACATTATGTTGCTACAAATTCGTTTAATCAATTTTGCTGTTAATCGATTGCTTGAACCTTTTAAAAAACTGTTTAACTTAAAAAAAAAAAACCCTCGCATGTGTATTGTTCTCCTTGTACAAGTTGTAGATGCATTGCTGCTACGCAGCTCGACTTCGGTGTCGATATATGCCGTCTTTCTATAGTTGAAAACAAAATTGTAAACTGCAGAACTAGTATTTACTGATGTTTTTATCATATATCGGATATGTGTGGTGATGGCTAAAACATTTGTTCTCAAATGCGTGTCTACTGGTAAATATACATTAAAAAATATTCCGGTAAGTTTTGAACAGCGCTATGTAATCAATTTCTCCGGCAAAGTGAAAACTGGAAACCAGTTCTCATCATTGAAGAAAGATGTATAAGACTATAAGAAGGTTTTGTAATTTCATTGCATACGTATTTGTTGTTAAGGTGGTTAGAACCGTTTTTAAATTTTAAATCATATGGAAATTAAAACTAAATTTTTTGTATAAGCATGTATATTAGAATATTGTAGGTATTGATATGGCAATCATTTTGATATATGATTCAATGTCATAGGGTTAAAGGACAAAGTTATAGCTGCACAAGAAGATTGAAGTTGGTAATTGTTTTAAAAAAATCTAGATACTTTTTATTGGTATAGGCATGTATATTAGTAAATTGTAGATATTGATATGACAATCATTTGTTATATTGTTAAAGTTAATAAGTTAAGATGTCAGTCAAGGTCCCAGCTGCATAAGATTTATTTATTGTTAATTATCTGGCAAAGTTTTAGTATTGGCTTGTATCTAGGAATACTGTATGTATTGATATGTCACTATTTTCATATAAGGTTCAAGGTCAAAAGTTCAAAGGTCAAGGTCATATCAGTATAAGAAGATTGCAATTGTTAATTATCTTGAAAACTGTAACTTTTTGTATAGGCATATACAATGTATAGTAAAATATTGTAGGTATTGATATGACGATAATTTTGATATCTGGTTCAAGGTCATAGGTTTAAAGATCTAAAACCTTTAAGTTCAAGGTCATAGGATCAAAGTATAGGTTATAGCTGTATAAGAAGATTACAATTGTTAATTGTCTCAAATTCTTGTATCTGTCAGAATAGGCATGTATTTATGGTTCAAGATCATAAGACCAAACGTCAAGGTTATAGCTGCATAGGAATACTAAAATTGTAAATTATCTTGAAAACTAAAAAACTTTTGTACGTGTATATGTATTACAATAATTTTGATGTATGATTTTAGGTAAGGATTTAAATGCCAAGGTCACAGCTGCATAAATATACTGAAATGGTCATCTGGAAACTGTCCATTGTACTTTAGCTAATTATAAATGAACTGTAACTAGATATTTTTGATTAGTATTTGTCAGTGGGGTCAAATCTGGGAAAAACTTGTTGAGTTTCTGTAATTAATGCTTTTGTCTACTTATTTCTACTTATTTGGGTCATATACTAAGGTGAGCATTAAGGCCCATGGACCGCCTCTTGTTTTTAGACTAACTACAGCTTAAGGGAGCGGTTGAGACTACTCCCTGGATAAAAATATAAAAAGTTTTTTCAATCTTCAAGTTCCAGGTGATATTTGGAACACAATATGAAATAGAATAGAGAATGGACAGAAAAAGCAGTTGTTGCTGCCTGGATATGGTTTCCACAGTATTTTGTTACAATGTATGTGCTCGCGAAATTTGCGAATAAAACACAGAAAGCGAATTCAATATAAACACAAAGATAGAACAAACATAAAAATCATTTTTAATTTTTTTTTCAAATTTTGAGAAATAAAATTGAGCATTAACAAAAAAACCGAATTAAAGAAACGATTATGATACAAAAATGCAAAAGAATAAAAAGAATAAAACAGCATAAGATAGATCCTATTCCATATACTTCTCTTATGATATTGCGTCAGTATCCTTATAATAACTGATTGATATTGCGTCACTATCCTTATAATAACTGATACAACTTGTAATTTGAAGAAAATAATTTCTTCAGTTTTTTAATTTCATATTTTACTTCAAAACAAAACATTGTTTGAGTACTTGTGCACTTAATTACGGGTTCCATGTTGTACTCTAGAGCATTACCTGCACAAAGCACAATAAATTATAAATGTCAACTATCTATATCCAATGGTTCGGCGCCCTCTTCTAAGAGACCTTGTGGAACATATTCTGAAAAAAACGTAAGTATTAGCTGAATAATGGTAACAAAACATTAATAAAATAATAATAATAATAATAAATAACTGTAAATTCTATCAGTTTCATCATAAGGGAGACTGCCCGGACTATAAGTTTTATAAAAAGCGGTAACATATTTGATGACACAAAATGCCTACATTTTACAACATATTCAGAAGTTCAAACTTTTTGTCAGTCCTTCTTATCTGCATCGGATCACTTGGATCAGACGATGATCATGAGTCTGTACGTTTGTTCATCGGTCTATCTCTGTCAGTATATCCGTCTACTACCGATAATTACAAATGTATAACCTATTGTTCAATAGATCTGATCAACTCGCGGTCTGTACGTCTGTTAGTCCGTACATTTTCTTTTATACTAGTACTAACCATTACATCTGTAAACACGATCTGATCAACCTGCGGTCTGTACGTCTGTCAGTTCGTACGTTTTCCTTTAATACTCACCATTACATCTATAAACAAGATCTGATCATCTCGCGGTCTGTACATGTACGTCTGTTGGTCCGTACATTTTTTTATACTAGTACTTAACCATTACATCTGTAAACAGGATCTGATCAACTCGCAGTCTGTACGTCTGTCAGTTCGTACGTTTTCCATTAATACTCACCATTACATCTATAAACAAGATCTGATCATCTCGCGGTCTGTACATGTACGTCTGTTGGTCCGTACATTTTTTTTATACTAGTACTTAACCATTACATCTGTAAACAGGATCTGATCAACTCGCAGTCTGTACGTCTGTCAGTTCGTACGTTTTCCTTTAATACTTACCATTACATCTACATTATATAAACAAGATCTGATCATCTCGCGGTCTGTACGCGTGTCAGTCCGTACGCTTTGTCTTATGCTAGTACTTAACCATTACATCTGTAAACACGATCTGATCAACTCGCGGTCTGTACGACTGTCAGTCCGTACGTTTTCCTTTAATACCATTACATATATAAACAAGATCTGATCAACAACTCGCGGTCTGTACTTCTGTTAGTCCGTACATTTTATCTTATACTAGTACTTAAAAACATTACATCTGTAAACAGGATCTGATCAACTCGCAGTCTGTACGTCTGTCAGTCCGTACGTTTTCCTTTAATACCATTACATATATAAACAAGATCTGATCAACTCGCAGTCTGTACGTGTCAGTCCGTACGTTTTCCTTTAATACCATTACATCTATAAACACGATCTGTTCAACTCGCGGTCTGTACGTCTGTCAGTCCGTACGTTTTTCTTTAATAATTACCATTACATCTACAAACAAGATCTAATCAACTCGTGGTCTGTACGTCTGTTAGTCCTTTAATACTTACCATTACATCTGTAAACCAGATCGGACCAGATTATCATTTCTTGTGAGAAACAAAACACTCCAAGCTTTCCACCTCTTAATGTTGTGTCATAAATATTTCCAGAATCGGCAACTAACTTTGTCTCCTCGAAAAATAACACTCTAAAATATAAAAAATATGCATTTTTGAAAAAGGAAATATATTAATTCGGACTATTAATCGATTAAAAGGGGCCTCGGTGGCCGAGACGTCTAAAAAACGCTAACGGACCAAAGTGCCTTTCAAAGCCTACGGTTGACCTTAAATAATCTAGCTAGGGCAGACTGTTAAAAAGTTTGTCAGTTCGCTTCCCGAAGGTCGGTTTTCCACGCGCATTCCGGATTCCTCTACTACAACGGAACTGACAGTCTCTAAAACGCATGTTACCAGACATTGCATCCAACAATATTAAAATAACACGCTCCTTGAGGACGGATTGAAATGGTGATGAAACCGTGTCCAGTGGTGTCTGTCAATTACAAAGAGGATGACAGGTATCTAATGAATATACCATGTCAAACAAGTTGTACTCACTAATAGTGACCACGATGTCTATGATGTTTTTTAAACTTATAATATTTTTATTATTTTGCATAATTCGAAAGATTCTAAAACTCGGAGGACAAGTAAAAAGTCATCTGCCGAACTCTTGACCCCTACAATTTATTAAAATATTCCGGTCTTAGTAAGTGATTCAATGCTATAAAACGATATTAAGGCCAGTATGTAATTATGGTAATTCTTGAAATAAACAGAAGTTAATTCCTACCACGTGTTCGAGCACCTTACCTTATTAGCCCGATAGCCGGTCTGTGTATAAGCTCCCACCTATAAGCTACCTTGTCTATCCATCCTTCGTTTCTAGGATCTTGCCACAACACTTTTACCTTTTAAACGTGCAATGTATTTATATCAATATAAACCCATTCAAGATTAATAATGATACTCATTTAACAAGGTCATTTAACAAATCAGTTTTTAGGTTTGTTTGTTAAGGATTTCTGTTTTCCCAACAATTTTCTGAATTGTTTATGATGTATGTGGTACAGTATCTCGCTTTCTTAGTAAAGTTGGAACCCCTACCAGGTCTGACCAAGACATGAAAATTAATAGTGATTGTTTTTTTCGCAAAGCACACGGCATTAAGAAACTAAAGTCATGGGGTCCTTCGAAGGAGACCTTAAAAACCGATGCCCCATGTCACGACAGACATAGTACTTTAAAGAACCCTCCCTGTACATTTACCCAAGTGCACTGCGAAGGTAAAATTTCTGTCACTTTACATCTAGCTAGTGACGCCTCGATATAAGTGAAATATTCTTGACTGGGACATAACACCCTATTACAACAAAACAATAAACAATCACTTCCTTGAATTTATATACATCTAAAATATAATCATTTTTTGTGGTGCAATGACTGCTAACTCTTGCTGTATGTTTTCCTTTTTCTTATTATCAGTATTGGATCATGGATTTTTTTTTTATATAACCAGTGTTTTTTCTCTTATTTGATTGGCTTGCTATTGTCGATTTCATTGACTAAATGTTTATCTTTGTTCTGCTAAAAAAAATTTTTATGTATTTTTCACTTTCTCTGTTTTCTTCCTCTTCTTCTTCTTCTTCTTCTCTATGTTCTGCTAAAACACAATTTTTTTTATTTTTCACTTTCTCTGGTTTCTTCTTCTTTTTTTTATTTCTTCCGTTTCCTATATTATTATTATTATTATAGAACACACACACTTACCTGTCCCTCGGTGTCACCATGTATGCCATAAAGCATTACGTAATATTTCTCCAGGACCGGTGTTAGATTTTACCAGTTTAAGCTGTATACCCGGCTGAGCCACAGCTCTGAAAGGAGTTGGATGCCAGTAGGTCTGTGAAGCTTTCTTCCACATGACAACATAAAAACTGGAACTGTCTTGAAAACTGAACACAAAACCAGCATAGTCATCGTCTACTTCAGAATTCACAAAGAACGTCCCACTAAAGTCAACTCCACTGAACGCATTGTATGCTAAATTAATATATAAATATATTGAATACATGTTTACATATACATTCAATTCGCCTTTAATTTGATGATATTTGCAAAATGTGAACATGTTCATATTAATAACAGAGGTAAGTGCCTTGAACCTGAAACCTATTGCTTTGGCTTTCCAAAGTAGTAATGGCTATATAAAACTGGCCTAGGTGCAAAGTTTATATTATTTTAATTTTTCTTTCATTTTGATCACTTACATATCAAATTGGAGATTAATTAAGAAAGATTAACAGGAATAGACAGCCATACATCATTAGGTGGTGAAATTCAAATGACAATTATACTTAAAACGTCCTACTGAAAACTAGCTAAAGACGAATAAGGGAAAACTATAGATATACTTACTAACGGCTATGCCTGGGTCACTGTTCATTGTCTGCTGAAAACTAGCTAAAGACGAATAAGGGAAAACTATAGATATACTTACTAACGGCTATGCCTGGGTCACTGTTCATTGTCTGCTGAAAACTAGCTAAAGACAATAAGGGAAAAACTATAGATATACTTACTAACGGCTATGCCTGGGTCACTGTTCATTGTCTGCTGAAAACTAGCTAAAGACAATAAGGGAAAACTATAGATATACTTACTAACGGCTATGCCTGGGTCACTGTTCATTGTGTGCTGAAAACTAGCTAAAGACGAATAAGGGAAAACTATAGATATACTTACTAACGGCTATGCCTGGGTCACTGTTCATTGTGTGCTGAAAACTAGCTAAAGATGAATAAGGGAAAACTATAGATATACTTACTAACGGCTATGCCTGGGTCACTGTTGATTGTGTGCTGAAAACTTGCTAAAG
This sequence comes from Tegillarca granosa, assembly GCA_029721355.1. Taxonomy (NCBI): domain Eukaryota; kingdom Metazoa; phylum Mollusca; class Bivalvia; order Arcoida; family Arcidae; genus Tegillarca; species Tegillarca granosa. The sequence goes on from CM056600.1 coordinate 22,788,096, forward strand.
ACGAATAAGGGAAAACTATAGATATACTTACTAACGGCTATGCCTGGGTCACTGTTCATTGTCTGCTGAAAACTAGCTAAAGACGAATAAGGGAAAACTATAGATATACTTACTAACGGCTATGCCTGGGTCACTGTTCATTGTCTGTACAATTTCAGCACCCTGTGTGTGTGTAAATAAGAAAATCCATTAACTTTTATTATGTATCTGTCAAAATTTGATTTACCTAAAAACTTGTTTGTTGCCAAATGACTGATAATGATACAGTAAATGTGACGTAAAACAGGACTCCTCTTAAAATCAACTCTTCAAACTCCACCGCGAGCAATTATTACATAATCGACCGAGTGTTGCAATAAATGTTTTTGAAAAGAGTTAAATGCATGGATCTAAAAATTGATTTAAGACTTTTAAAAAAGCATGAATCCGGTTGAATTAGAGATGTTCATCAAATCGGTTATGACGCCCAATAATTTAAAATTAGACAGTAAAGTGAGCTATGAAATAACAAGAAACCATTTCAAGAAGGTTCCGCTCTAAACCGTACATTTACCTCATTCAAGATAACCCAGTTTGGGTCAATCTGAGAATCTCCAACTGGATCCAGGATGATGGTATGAAAAGCTCTAAAGTCGGTGGTGAATATTTGTCCGTTATCGGGACATACGTCCTCTACGTCGACATACCCATCCCCGTCACTGTCATTTTCACATGCATCACCATGGCCGTCATCTGGAAAGTGAAACGAATAATAATACAATGTAATATAATGTAATAATAATAATAACAATAATATTAATAATAATGATGATGATAATAACATTCAGTTTTACATGGTATTTAAATAAAGTACAGCGAGCCAAAGGCGTGTCAAAAAACTCGCTTTACCACAATATTGTGTGTAGTAAATATCCAAACTTATACTGGATATATTTGACTTACCATAGTTCTTTGTTCCTTTCATTCTCAAAATTGACTCGCGCGTAACGGGTACAGCTAGCTAGACAGGAGGTGTTTACCCTTCCGGAGCACCCGGCCTCACTTCCTTGATGGAAGTTCACGCGTATAACTAATTTTGCCAGCTTTTAAAGTTTTTGCTTTGTTTTGGGATTGTGATCTGGACAAGGACTGGTATGTTTGTTTTATTTTTACTAGTCAGATAATATTTGACTAAAATATATCAATCCATTAATTACAAACATATAATAACATCTACATAATTTAAAAAATATTAACTATTTATGCAATGAAAAAAGTTGTGAATAAGCGGTTTGCACTTATTTTTGTGTTGTTGTAATGACCATATTTTTTAAAAAATTGATCTTGCTCATTATAGACATGGCCCCAGTTACAATTCTTAAAACAAAATATGCATTCATCGATTCCAAATCTAACTAGACTTTTACCTTATCAATCTGTCTATAATAAATGTCATTTGGTCAGAGCTTAAACTTGGAGCCCTCCTTGTATTTGTTCTTACTTCTGCAAATGTTTTCAATAACAATTTAAACAAACTTAAAAAAACAAAAGTAAAAAGTAACGCCGTATATATGCGTTGGGCAGCAAACATTTTTAATCATTTTTGAATTTTCAAACTGAAAGCAAATGCATACATTTGTAGACTAAATTACGTTGGTCTTCCTGAAAATGAACTGGTGAATATAGTTCACACATAAGTATTACGCGATCTTTAGTATACATGTACTTTGTCTCACCGTTAAAGTCAAACTGTGTTGGATTTTTAACAAGAGGACAGTTATCTTCAACGTCTGGAATACCATCGTTATCGTCGTCGTCGTCACAAGCATTTCCTAAAATAAATTTATATACAGATTTAAAAGTATAATCCCTAATATAACTTTATGGAGGTAAATATTTTGTATTTTTCATTTTTTTTTTTTTTTTTTTTTTTTTTTTTTTTTTTTTTTTTTTTTTTTTTTTTTGTTACTGATGGATTTTGATTTTTATAAAATATTTAAAATTTTGTCAACTGAAATGTTTTATATTCTGATTTTTCTTCATAAAAAATCATCAGAATTTCACATATGAATATAAGAATTACATTACATCTGTTGTATAAATCTTAATGAGTAAATTATTATACATGTTTAAAATTCTATCATAATAGACTGAACATCTTCAAAAAATAAAAAATAAATTGTATAAAACCTCATTTTGTAAAAGCTGAGTTTTATTTGGGGAAGTTAAATTAATAAATCTTGAAAAATATGTTTGTCTTTTATATTATGCCTACATTTCAAAAAAAAAGTTTTTCTAGAAAAATAACCTTATTGTATATGTTTGAATCATTAAGTTAAGAATTTACATCAAAATACAATATTAAGTTTAAAATTTCAATTCTATGAAGGGAACCCGACATGAAAATTATAATATAAACCTTATGACTTAGGAGAATTTGTAAGAACAGGATAAAAACGACCCGAGGAGTGTTGCTATATAGAAAGCAATTTGATGTAATGACGGTAATGGCAGGTATTGAAGATTAACAAGATGCTGTTTTATTCATGGAACGAGTTGCGTTGAAATGAGTAATGATGTTTAACGTCCCACTTATATCGAGACGTCGCCAGCTATAGACAAATTTTGCAGGTGCAATGTGCTGATGGCATTATACAGCATGATTCTTTATCGCCTACAGTGATACAGGACCTTGTTTATTTTAAGTTCCCATCCGAAAGAACCGTGACTTTCATTTCGTAATGCCGGGTGCTTGGCGAAAGAACAGTCAATACCCACTTTCAAGTCTTGGGTCAGACCCTGTCGGGGTTTGAACCCACGATCCTCACCTCCCACTTACGGAGCGAGCATTCTACCAACTGAGCTACGGTAGTGGTACTATTCATGAAACGAGAAATTAGCTTTCGATAATGGACATCCATCAATAGAAATACAAATGACCATTAGCCTTTCTTACCAACACCATCACCATCTGTGTCGACTTGATCGGCATTGGCAATTATGGGACAGTTATCTAAATTATTCTGGATCCCATCACTATCTCTGTAAATATAATAATAATAAATATACATCAGGTTAGGGGGCTTAAATGTCGATTATTTAAAATTAAAAAAATAAATAAACAGGTGTTATATTTACTGTATATAACATAAAAAATCCTTAAAATTCTGGGAGATTGTTAATAATATTGTTTAACGTCGCATCAGCAATTTTCAGCTATTCGTGACGAGAGCAAAGATTCTGTGAGACATTTGGACATAATTGCTGAAAAATACGAAAAGATGGTGACGGTGATGCGGTCGAGCGGTTTTGAACCAACAGCCGTGAAACATCTTGAGTTTGAAGGCATACACTTTATAAATGCAGCAAAGCAGTCCCGGTGCCTTGATTTCTTGTTTTTTTTTTTAAGTTTCTGATTTGAAATAAACAAATAAAAAGATTTTTAAAATCATAAAATAAAAATATATATAAATAAAACAGAAAAAGGAAACAAACGAAGAAACGAAACATAAAATGACAACCCACGCTGACACTATACTGGCATTAAACATCTTATTTAACATTTCATATCACTAAAACAAAGGCAAAAAACGAAAACACACACACACACACACACACACACACACACACACACACACACACACACACACAGAGGAAAAATTAAACTTACTCATCTTCATTAGTATCACATTCATCACCAATCAGATCACACACACACACACACACACACACACACACATACACACACACACACACACACACACACACACAGAGGATAATTATACCTACTCATCTTCATTATTATCACATTCATCACCAATCAGATCACTGTCAGTGTCATACTGCAATAAAAATATATAATACTTGTATACACTTGTGAAAAATTACAACAAAGGATTAGTAGAGTGCTGTATTGGAGTATTAGGTCCCAACAAAGTTTTTTCACTTATGTTGAGGTGGTTAATTCTGGGATTATGGGGAAACCGGAGTGATCGGAGAAAACCACCGATTATAATATATAATAATTGTATTTACTTTTGAAGAATAAAAACAAAGTGGGTGACAGAGTTTTTCTTCTTGGTCAATTTTCTTTAAATTATTATAATGGTTTGGTCAGTTTTGGGATTGCGGAGGAAACCAGTATATAATAATTGTACAAACATTTGAACAAAAAAAAAAGTTTTTCTTCTTGATGAATTGTCTTTAACTTATTATTTTTGGTCGGTCAGTTCTGGGATTGCGGAGAAAACCGCAATGATCGGAGAAAACCACCGACTGCCATACTACGATGTAAATATACAATAGTTGTAAACACTTGTGAATAATTAAAACAAAAAGGTGATTGGAGTGTCGTTATGGAGTTATAAGCCAATTTCAAATTTCTTTCTCTTATATCCAGGCTATATATCAGTTCTAGGATTGCGAAGGGAACCTATGTTATCTGATAAAACCAACTACCTTCGAAAAGCGAAGCCACAAACTTTCTCACCCTTACCCTGGCTCTAGTGGGATGCGAACCATAGGTGTTAAGGGACACTGTGATTCGAAGCGCTCGCTTTAGACTTCTTGGTCCCCGAGGCTCCCAGTGGAACTAAAGTTTTATAAAACTCTTTCAGGATTCTACAGTACTTAAATAAACCAACTATCTTATAGTAGCCTGTTTGGTTGGAACTTATGGTTAAATATACAAAGACTTCTTTGTTTTATTTTTTAAAGCACCTAGTGCATGTTTTAAGTTTGAATACGAGCTTGGTTTCATATTGTACCATTAAACTGATATGATATACCTGTAGGGGATTCGGCTCATTAGGACAATTATCACAAGCGTCACCGACACCATCACCATCCGTATCTTCTTGATCAATATTGGCCACCTTCACACAATTATCCTCGTCGTTTGGAATACCTGAAAACGACGAACTGTATTAAAACCAGAACAAAGGAAATGAATTAGTTGTCGGAGAAAATTTTCTGTCATCCCTAGATGTACAACATTAAGAACACTTAATAACAGACAAAATAAATACCATGAGTTCCTTCGAGTTTTGTTAGGAATTCATTTTGACAATGTTTAGATTGAAAGTAATAATTTGATATGTGTCAAATACCTGTTACATCTCGAATATTCTGGATATTCGTTGGAACAAGGAAATATTTAGATAATTCCCCTTAAATTATTTTTTAAAATTATCTTTAGAAATTAAATACATATTTTACCGATCTACTCATCTATTTATTCATTCATTCATTCGGGGACCTCGGTGGCCGAATGGTCTAAAGCGCGCGCTTACGGATCACAGTGTCTCTAACCGCCTGGGTTTGAATCCCACTAGGGACAGATCCTAGTGTGAGAAAGTTGGTCAGTTCGCTTGCCGAAGGTCGGTGGTTTTCTTCGGGCATTCGGTTTCCTCCACCATTCCAGAACTGACCGCCTCGAAATAAGTGAAAGATTCTTGAATGGGGCGTAAAACACCATTACTCCACTCCACTCATTCATTCATTAATTTATGGATGGATGGGCTATATCCGGTAGCCGAGTGGTGGTCTTAAGCGCGCTCATAAAGAATTATTACAGTCATACCGCCTATGTTTGAAACACACACTGACAAATCATATAGAGAAAGTCTTATGTTGGCTTGACGAAGGTCGTTGGTTTTTCTTCGGGCACTGCGGTTTCCTTCACCGTTCATAGAATGACCGCCTCGATAAAATAAAAGTACTTGGATGGTTTATTTATTTATTTATTTATTTATTTATTTATTTACTGTACAGGTCTAAAGACATATGGTTCGTTTTAAATTTTTATTATAATATCAAGCAATACCAACCATCATTATCAATATCTGGATCACATTTATCACCCAGTCCGTCTCCGTCCGTGTCCTCTTGTTTTGGATTGACCGTTGATGGACAATTATCACAAGCATCGCCCCTATTGTCTGGATCTGACTCCGTGTCTACTTGCTCCGGATTATGAACATATGGACAATTATCCTGTAAATTAGTGAATGGAATTCCTAGAAAGGTACTAAATAAATTCGGAACATTTCGTCAGTAATGAAATGATTGGATGAACGATTTTTCAGTTTTCTCAACTTATGGAACCAGATGCGATCTAGCAATGAAGCTATACGTATATCCTGCCCGAGATGATTTTAAAATTTAGTTTAAACACGCCAAAAATGGACTTTTTATACCAAATTTCTGCATCAACAGTTCGTGCTCAAATACCGCTGTATTCCGAACGAAATACTTTTGCGTAGGAACAAAATATTATTGCGTGCGAACGCAAAAACAGTGCATGGGAACGAAATACTTTTGCGTGCGAACGAAATTTTATTGTGTGGGAACGAAATATTATTGCGTGCGAACGAAATACAATTGCGTGTGAACGCAAACAACTATTTATTTCAATGTCAATCGCGGGCTCCTTAGCTGTAGCTATGATCTTGAAAGGGTTGCGCATAATACTTTTAGATATTCCGAAGGAAAAATATTTTTTCTGAATTATATATAACAACTAAAACATGCTTAAAGTTTATCCCTTTCGTGTTTTACAGAGAATATGCCACAACCCACCTGCGTAGATTTCTTTTGAGCGGCTCAAAAACCACAGTTACCCAATCAGCGATCGACATTCCCACTCGTTTCCACCAAGACCATATATTAGACAATGCGAGAATATTGAAATGACCGATTTCGAGTTATTAAAATAGATATGCATGGTTTTATTAAAATAGATATACGTGGTTACTAGAGATAAAACTATTGGATTGTTAGTTTGACCACTATATATGATTTCTACAGATACAAGTCAAATATTTCTATTAATTTTTTTTTAAATTTTCACTAATCTTTTAGTCAAGCCTACGGAGCTTTGAAAAAGAAACTGGTTCCCGACCTTGCATCCTATGCCGTAGCTTTGTAGGTAGATTGCTCGCTTCGTATGTGGGAGGTCGAGGGTTCGAGCCCGAAAATTGGTAGTGACTGTTCTTTCGCCACGCACTCGGCATTTTAGAATTGAAAGTCACGGGCTCCTTCGCATGAGATCTTAAAAACCAATGCCCCGTGTATCAGCAGCCGTGGCACGTTAAAAAAAAACCCTTCTTGTACATTGCCCTAAGCGCACTGCAAAGGTCAAAATTCCCGGCAGGTGACGTCTCGATATAAATGAAAAAGTTTTGACTTGGTGGCGTAAACCTCATTAAAAATAACCCTCCTTGTACATTGCCCTAAGTGCACTGCAAAGATAAAAATTCCCGGCAGGTGACGTCTCGATGAAAAAGTCTTGACTGGGAGACGTAAAACCCCACTAAATCAATTAATCAACCAAATTTTCTTTATTTCTCACAATTGTCAAATAACAATACAGAGAACATGTTAACATAATTATAAATAAACATGTTGCATGCGCGAGATACATACATATACATTATACATAATATAAATGCTAACCTGGAGGATTGACTCTCAAAAAAGACACATATAAATTTGCATAGGTTATTTAACAATGACAATTTTTTGTAGAAAATAATGAATTGTAAATTACACTGCTGTGTTATGTTCATACATACCGGATTGTTGACCACACCATCATTATCGATATCCTCGTCACAGGCGTCTCCTATACCATCTCCATCAGTGTCCTCCTGTCCACTGTTTGGTGTTGACAGACAATTGTCCTAAAAACCATTGTATAAATAAATAAATAAATATATATATATATATAAAATCAGATGTTATAATAGCTTCAAAGTGTCTCTTTGCCATCGTTTGGGAAATCTTTATTTAAAATGTCAGCTTAATCCAATATTAATTATCTATAGAAAATACATGAACATTTTTGTGATTTATTTATTTATTTACATTCGATTATTTATTTATTTGTTTGTTTGTTTGTTTTTTTTTTTTGATGAGTTGTAAGTTTTTGAACAGGCTTTTCTAAAAATTGTATTGAATTGTGTGAAAAATTCGTCCAGCTGATGTTACATCAGCTTTTGTTTCTTATATTTGCGGTAGGATTTTAGTCTTTGTATTTAAAAACAAAATAAAACCTATCCTAATAAGATTTCCAGGCTTATGCTTTTGACTTTCCAATCGTTGTTATGTTGCGTAAATGAAGACACGTTTACGATGTTCCTTATCTCGCTGGCTCATTTCACATTGTGCATACACATAGATGAAATAAACCGAAATAGGAGAGAAAATTTGATCTCGTAAAATACTAGTATTTCCTGTCACAGAGACAAATTGGCACGCAAAACTGGGTGTCGCAAAGTCGAAGTGTAACATGTTGAAAGCCCGTTATTCAAACAAGGGAATAAATGGAGACAATGGAATCTCAAGAGCGAATTTTTTTTTTTTTTTTTTTTTTTTTTTTTTTTTTTTTTTTTTGACAAATTGGTAAAACTGGGTGTTACAAAGTTAATCTTTTACGTGCTGAAAACACAAGACATCGCCATTTCCAATAAGCCTGCTCTTTAGCTAATGTACATACCCTTTTGCATCTCCTTTCAGAACATGTAATTTCATCATCAGGTATACCGTCAATATCCGTGTCTTTTCCGCATACAAATCCATTTCCGGCATAACCGATTTTGCACTAAAATTATATGAATGTAAACTTAAAACACATTTAGGAATGAGTTTTTTCGAATCAAAGCTGCATTAATTTTTCAAAGGAAAAAATTAAAACGGTGCTAATCTAATTAAAAATGTTCCTAATGATCAGTGTTAACATTTGATTTAACGATAAAAGCTCGAATAAATACAGAAATAACAGCGAGATGTAGCATGAGGGATTTATTTTAGAACACGGTAACGTCATAAAATACCGGACGGTCATTTAAACACAACTTACAAAACGCTGAAATATGATAAATTAAACGCAGAAGTCATTTGTGACTTAGTAAGGAATAAATAACATCATTGTTAATACATATGGATATTATTGACGGACAATTATAACAATTTGTCAGGTTTCACCTTCGATTCTTTGGATTTTCCGTACATCCGTGCGCATGCTCAAAGCTCACAATAATTATCGTAAAACATTGACCAACCAGTTAGAGGATTCCGTTTATTTACAGCTAAGAGGAATGAAATTTTAGAAAACGAATCTCGCGGATCGTGATTAAAGTTATCTATTTAAAAATATTTTTTTTTTTTTCGAAAATAAAAAAAAATTAGAAAATTGAAAAACTTTATGCAGCTTTAAAGAAAAACGACAGCTGATGCTACAAATAAATAAGTAAGTCTTTACATCTTGCAATAAAAAAATAGTCAATTAATAAGTGTCACAAAAAGCTAAGAAAATGATAATTTTGCATGTGATCTATACACTTTCCAAATTACACACTTCGTTTACCTAGAACCGGTAGCTGAGTTGACTAAAGCGCGCGCTTAAAATTAAAATCACAGTCCTTCTCACTACCAGATCCGAATCCTACTCGGAAAGATTCTAGATTGATAAAATTTGTAAGTTCGCCTCCGAAGGTCAGTGGTTTTTTCTAGACTCTCCGGTTTCCTCCACCATTCAAGAATCTTGACTGGGGCATAAATCGCAAATTAATCCAATTCAATTATAATACCTGACAAAGATATCCATCCGCACCTCTTCTTGTGACACAACGTGCATTTATATCACATTCTGTATAAAAGTCCGGACACTGTGTTGCAGCCGGTCTACATCCAACAGTCTGATTTCCCATATATCCCTCATCACATTCTCCACATATAAATGATCCCTGAAAAGTAGGAAAATAAACTTGTTACATTCTTGAGTGGTATGGTATTTTTCCATACCAAGAGCCGGATTGGACCTATCAACCTTTATAGAAACAAAATGAAAAACATTCTGTTTTTCTCCTTTTGATGTGTTACAAAGATTGAAGCAATACAAACAAATCAAGCATACTGTAATTACAAATGAATGCAATTAATTGAATTATAAACATACAAAAGTGTAAGCTGTTGCGGGTTGAACAACTTTTTTGTTTTGTAAGGTATTTAAGGTATGAAAGTTTACTTGTAATCAAGTGTCCTTAAAAATTCAGACTTACCATAGCATTAATACATCTGGAATTTTCTACACATCCGCCGTTAAAACCATTGTCACATTCATCAATATCGCTGCATACCTAAACATATAATAAAAAAAATCTAAAACTAAACCCAAAAAGACACATTTAAACATCGATGTTCTAAAGGAAAAAAATAAAACTTTTATAACTCTGATTTATTAGGGATTTTTATTTTAAGAAATAAGAGGTATGTATTGCAAATTATCATATGACATACATATTTGGTCAAAATACTTTTTGTTCTATTGGTGTTGAAATGTAAGCATATGTTAGAATAAAGAAATATAAGAAAATTCTAAACGCCCTGTAGGAAAAAATTAAAAAGAAATTTCCAAAAAAAAAAAAAAAAAAAAAAAGAAAGTATTTCGCTTTCTAGGAACTTTACAGAAAACTGTTGGTAGGTTCAATAAACATTTTTAAGTTTATTGGACAATTCTTATTATATAATTAAAATCAATCGATTTTTACCTAATACACGCAAGCTTGAGGATGAAAATACCTTTATCGCCATTGTCTGAATCCGACTACAATAGTTAATTGTGAAAAAATCTCACTTTTTTTTTTTTTTTGGGGGGGGGGGGTGGGTTTAGCTGTTTTCTTGCAGGGACTACTATTTCTCCACCCCTAAGCTAAGTATTTCAATATAACAAAAATTTAAAAAAACTGGAGTGTTATTCCAATCCACTTCTAAAACGGAAGCTCAAATGAATGAAGCAATTACATCTTGAAAAAATACCTGTTTTCTTTCCTGTACACCCGCTTCGCCGATTCCCGATACGATGTCCCCGGAGTAACCCTCAGGACAATCTTCACATCTAAATCCTGGTTCTGTGTTTATACAACTAGTTAAATTACTGCATGGATTATGTATTTCACACTGAAATATAAAAATTTTTACCAAGAGTCCAGGTAGCTGAATTTTTCATTATCCCCGTTGATGAAGTCCAGAGGGGGAAATCGTTTTGGCGTCGTCCGTCCGTGTGTCCCTCTGAGTTTCTGTTTCGGGCTATTTCTCTAAAACAACTGGCTGAATTTAAATGATGTGCATATCTTCGGGTTTAACCCGGTTGGAACATTGAACCCAGAGTTATTGCCCCTGGTTAGTTAAATGATATACAAATAGAGAAATATGTGTTGAAAACTATCGGTTAGATTTCAATTAATCTTTGTGTGAACACATATTTCTAAGAGAAGATGTGCATATCGTTGGATTGACCAAGTTTGAACACTGAACCCAACGTTATTGGCCCGATAAGTTAAACAATCTTATAGATTAATATTCGTTTTGGTCCATTTTTAAAGCAGAGGTGGATATTGTTTTGGCGTTGTACGTCCGTAAGTTCGTCCTAGTTTCGTTTCCGGATTATTTTATGCTTCCTATAGTAGTTTATATACTAGCGGAAAAAAGTAACTGTGCATCAATAAAATTTATAATTTCGCTATTATTAACTGAATGTATAAATCTTAAAATTTGCACAAATGGTAAGTGTATATACCTCTATCATATCGCTCGGTCATTGCATCAAATGCCCGTGATTTTTACGCTTCATGCGCACGGGTGGGTTTTCAAGCAATTGTCGCCAAGCATTTCAGTGTGACAATATTTTAGGAATAATTTACTGTTGTTTGTTTGTTTGGACACCAGAAAACCAGAAAAGCAAGTTTATTCGGTTGAAAACTTCAATAGTGTAATGCTTAGGCTAAATGAAAATGATCGCCTCCGCGCAATTGGTACGCTTGAGGCTGGTATGACCCAAAGCTTTGTCACTAGACATTTTGGTGTCCACAGAAAAACTGTTTATGCTTTATGGAGACAATACCAACAGTTTGGCATCACTAGAGACCGCCCTCGTTCAGGACGTCCACTGCGTAACGACACGTCAGCAAGACAACCATATCCAGCTTGTGCACCTCCGGAACCGTTTCCAAACTGCCAGTACTACTGCCCGGAGCATTCCTGGACTACGCCTAATCAGCCCCAGAACAGTACGGAATCGTTTATGGGAAAGACATATTCCCCCACGACGTCCGGCAACCCGTCCAATTCTACAACGACGTCATCGTACAGCTCGTCTTGCATGGTGCAGAACACTTTTACGCTTCAATCGACGAGACTGGGCACAAACTATGTTCATCGATGAGTCCAGATTTCACTTGGACAGCAGTGACGGACGCTCTCCAGAGTGTATCGGCGCATTGGAGAACGTTTCCATGACGCGTGTGTGGTGGAACGACGTTCGTTCGGTGGGGGCAGTGTAATGGTTTGGGGTGGCATCACAGCGAATGACGGAACTCCTCTGGGTCATCGACGGGAATTTGACCGGTGTACGGTACCGTGATGAAATCCTACAGACCCATGCCATCCCATTCATTCAAGGACAGCAACGTAACGTCACTTTTCAGCATGATAATGCAAGACCACACGTCGCACGGGTTGCAATGGATTTTCTGGCACAGCATAACGTCAATGTGTTATCGTGGCCAGCCGTTTCACCCGACCTTTCTCCAATTGAACACGTATGGGATGAAATGGAACGCCGATTACATCATCTGCCCAATCAGCCTGTTACATTGCAAGGGTTGGCCAAAGCGTTAGACCAGATATGAAACATCATCCCTCAAGCATTCTTTAGGCATTTAATCAACTCTATGAGGCGTCAGTCCTGTGTCAATGCTAATGGTGGGCACACACGATACTGATCTTGTGAACTGACTTTTACTATCTGCTATGTTTTTTAGTCCCCTGCGTATGAAATAACAGTATCTGTTACCTTTTCAATGACATTAATTTGTAAAGAAATATCTAATAAACAAATACGAAATTATTCATTGCTTTGCATTTTCAAATTATTTTATAATCTCACATTTCAGTCATGCACAGTTACTTTTTTCCGCTAGTATACATATTTTATTGCCAATTGTTCAATACATCGCAATGGGATCGGACGTAAGTAGTAGTGTATAGAACATATCAACTACAAACTTCAGATAAATATAATTGCGAAACAGAGCAGTGCTTTGTTTTTTTTTCTCCTTTTTCTTCTATACAAATTCACCCTAAGTCTTTTTAAAAACAGGCATCCATAGGCAGGGAATGAATTGTTAGTGGCAATGCCTTGTTTCTGAATTCAAACCTGTGCGAATAATATATAAACACAAAGATCAATTTGACTGAAACTAATACTTTTTTCCTTTAGTTCAAATGTAATATGACATTCTTTAAAAATCATAAAGAGTTAAACAGTTGATTACGAAATATATACTGCCTTAATAGCACCTAACAATAAACCTTATTGACTATTTATGTTTAAAATTAAACTTGAATATATATTTATACATTTTATAAATTACCTCGTTAATATCTTGGCATTGTGTGCCGTTTCCGTTATATCCCTCCGGACATGGGCCACATGTATATCCTTCTGCTGTATCCGAACACAGAACACCAGGAAAACATGGACTGTTGTCGCAACTCGGGCGGAAAGGTCTACAACCATCCCGTGTTCCATCGCCTGTCAATCCGGAAGGACATTGTCCACAACGATATCCATTTCCGATATCATAACATGTAACTCCTACAACAAGAAATCCAGAAACATACCCTGATCCCAATTTCAATAATAATTTAATGAAGGTAACTTATATTGATTCGGCATTTATCAGTAAAAAGTTTTTAACATATTTTTCTGTCCGTATATACTTTCTGAAATGCATTCACGGATTAAAAACCAGAGACCCCTTTGAAAAATTCAAGAGAGAGAGAGAGAGAGAGATAAAAAGTTTCCAGAAGTATTATTTAAAATGGCTTCGTTCCTGCCCCCCCCCTACCCCAAAGAAGGCCCGGCCTCAAGACCCCTCGCCGCTGGGAGCTGAGTTTTCGACCCTCGCAATATCTCACTATAAAATTTTCAACCCTCTTTTCATAAAATTCTGAACCCGCCCCTGCAATATCTTTCAATGGGTAATATAAAGAGTTCGGTTTAGATGTTTAATGCCTTATTCAATATTCTTCACTAAGATTCTTTCACTCATATCGATGTGGTCAAGTCTGGGAATGAAGGAAACCGGGGTGCCCAGAAAAGACCATCCACCTTCAGCAAAAGAACTGACAAACTTTCTCACATTTAATTCGAAAGTGTGACTCGATCCTAGACATTAAGAGGCATTGGGATTTATAAGGGCACGATTCAGATAACTAGTCCAAGGAATAAATCCGGATATGTTAAATTTGATTTACTTTTAAGCTTTGACTGCGGGCAATTGGATGTAATATCCTTTGGCCTTCAGGAGAACTATATTCACACCAATGGAAATCAACTCAAGTGTCCTTCCGATTCTGATTACTGAACTACGTTCAAATTTATGTATGTCTCTTTCTTTTAGCGAATTGACGTCAGGTTTCCATTCTCGACCATAAATAGCCAAGATGTAGTCCGTAAGCTTTGAAAACAATTCTAATAAAAATTTTAAAGATTGTGAATTAGTGTGTTACCTTGGAAACACGGTCTGTCTCTACAAGTGGGCAATCTAGTACAGCTCGCGCCATCACCACGGTAACCACGTGGACAAGCACCGCATCTGTAACCACGTGGAGTATCCTCACATCTGACACCCCGGAAACACGGGTTAGAGGCACATGTGGTTAATTGTTGTGGTCTTCTATCTGTAAACCATTAAGATTTAATAACATTTTAGGCTTTAAACATATAAACTTAAATATTGAAGAAATAACTTTATTGTGCTTTATTTCATTCTGTGTTATGGTGTTTACCTTCAATGTTCTGGGTTTTGTCAATTACATAGTATTTAACAGCATTTTCTGTTCTAGAGAGATGAGGAGTACAAGTGTTTTAAAACCGTGTTGAGATTAATCCACATAACAATAATCTTCTAGGATTGTGAGAAACCAAATTTTCTAAAAGCTACTTAGTAAACTTTCTTACAAAAGTATCTGTTGTGTAGTGGAAATGTGTAAATGTATGAATTTATTACTTTTGTCCTTTTTTATTACAGGCGGATATATGTGCACTGGTCGATATTGCCATTGGAACCATCTGTAATAATTAATATATGTTTCACATAGAAATAAATCGATGAATTCCGAAATGTTCGCGTGCAATATATATCGATATTTGTATGCAAACTTTGAATCATGGATGAAGAGGACATTTTTTTTTCCAAAAATGATATTGCACTAGTTCTTATATCAGTATATTAGAACTAGTGCCATATTTGTGTATTTTAAGATAAATTGATATTTTTAGATGAAATACAACTGGAAAGCAAATTTTGCTGTATAATAAAAAGATTTGTGCAAGTTGACTCGAGACAATATTTCACAATACCAGTTCAATAACCGTATATAACTTCATCTACAGACAAAAAGAATCCCTTATTAACGTGCAGTCGATTGAACCTAGTACTTAATCACTTGGTAACTCTTCTAAATAAAAAAATCTTGAGATAATGCTGTCATGTTTTGTCGAATTATCAAGAAATTCCACCCTGCATGTTGACTCCAGTGGCTTCTCGGTCCAAGGGGTAACTAGGGCAAAAATGTCTGAAATGTCTGTTCTCTATCACACCACTTAAGTGACCAAATATAGTTGAAATTCGCCCAGTAGTTTTAAAGATGATATAGAGATATATTTTCGATACCTCAAACCTATATGCCATATAACTTACAATGAGAACCAAGTCTGCACATGTCACATGACCTTAACTCTTCTCGCAATGACCTTGTTTCAACAGTCTGTAAAATATACAATGCTGATGTCATTCTTTATCATATAAAATATATTATAAATAAATAGATAAATAACAAATAAATAAATAAATAAAATCAATTAGTTAATTAGTTGTCTATCGAAATAAACAATTCACATATCTAAATATCTAATATGTAGTATCTAACTAAGTTTTCTTTTGTACATGGCAGCATATTCCAAGTGTTAAGGGTCACAGATGTTAAAATGAAGAGAAGTTATACTCAAATATCGAATGATTTCAGATACTCGTGCTTCATTTCAAGATCTTGAATTCTTAATTTGATTTTTGACTTTTTCGATTTATGTAAATAAATAAAATTGATCGATAATATCAAACCTATCACGAGCAATGGATTTAAAGCTGCATTAAATTTACCCCGTTTTGTTTTAAATACAGAAATATTTTTATCAATATATAATTTGGTTGATGTTATGATATGTGCGATTCATTTACTTAAGCTTTCTCTTAGTGACCTATAAGAAATGGAAATCCGAAAAAGTTGGGAAAACTATAGACTTGCACAAGTCCCTATTTTAATTATTAATTTCAATATCTTGCCTCATTAAAACTATTACAAAGATAAACTGACAACATTTTTTACTATCAAAACCCTGGAATATATTAATAACTAATATAGGGACTTGTGTAAGTCTAGGGAAACTAGATAATATATTAATCATTAGCTTGGAGCATGTGCGGAAGTCCTACATGCAAGTAAATAAACTTGGCAATGGCGTCGACAGCCAAAAAACGTGTTCGTGCGAGAACGACAATAGATTCTACAAAGAAAAGAACAAGAACTAACTGGTACAAACTGAATCCAAAGATTCGAATCAGCCAGGCTCGGATAGAAAAATGGCTACAGATAAAACAACAATTTTATTCGGATACGCACGACAAGGTGGCCGCATTGCTTTCTGAACACATGGTAGGTCATCTATATGATAAGCCACCTCATGCAATGTGTTTTCAGGTGAAACATAGAGTTATTGTTGAGGAAAACGCCTTTATTTTATTTGATTTAACATATTTAAATTCTAATGAAGATTTTGGTGGAAAACCAAATATTTTGTGTAGTAGAATGCTCCTTTGCTTTGTTTGCTGACGTTGTCTCGTTTTCGATAAAAATCATGTGATCAATGCCTCTGAAATAAGATCTCTGGTAGATCAAACTAGCAGTTGGATTGGTTTCCCTGGGAATTTCAACGTATTTAAAGTTTTTAACAAAGAACCAATTATTACATTTTTCATGAGAGGCATAGCTAAGAAAAATGCGACAGTATATACAAATGTATTATGCATAGAAAAACTTTATGCAGCTTCAATAGCATAGAATAATGCGGGCGGTGTTATCCTTTCCACGTTCCTAACAAAAATATTTAAAAAACTGTGATATATACACTCAATAGATCAAAATATAATAATAATAATAATAATAATAATAATAATAATAAAATAATAATAAAAATGAAAATTGTCCTACATGTTTTGCTGTTTGAAATTAATATGTTTTAAGTATTAAAATACAATGGTAAACATAGTAGCAGAATACCACAGACACAAAAGGTATTCCGATTTGCTTGTTATTTTTGAGGTTTTTTTAAAACCAGTTTCCTTAACTTATTTTTTTCTTTCCGTCCACATGTAACGTTTACATTTAACAGCAACCCGTTTTGATTCACAACTTTACTTGAAATAGAAAAAAAAGAAGTTGAGTATCACCGATGCAAAATAAAGATATTCTGTTTACGATAATAAATACTACCTGCGATTGTAAATCTATCTGTAATTGTCTGACAGCATGTGTTAATCCTCTCAGCGAACTCTCCAAACTACGGAAATGTCTAACATCTGTAAATATAAACAAGTGTGTTGGTGGAATAATTGATTAAATGGGTTTTAACGTCCTAGTCAAGAATATTTCACTTATATCAAGACTTCACTAGCTAAGTGATGTGGTGCGGATTTTTTTTTTACCTTATAGTGCATTCGAGATAAGGGGCTAAAGTAACTAACAAGTCACATAAAAATCGAAATAAGTCCCAAAGAAAAAATTCTGTCTGATATTTCAGGGCATTGTAAGACCAGGATATAACGAGACCATTACCAAATTTATTAGTGTGATATAAATGACTTGTATAGGTCCAGGCACTCAAACTGTTTATTGGTATGATATAAACTGCTTTGGTATTACATAAAATATCTGATAACAAGTACTTACAAAGGCCTCCAAATATTCAATAAATAATTTTATTTATTCTATGTTTTAACCTTTTTTGTTAGAAAACATCTTTTTTTAAAACAGTAGACGGTTCTGGAAAAAATCAATAACTGTACTTACCTGGTACGGGTTAGCCGCTTTACAATTCATTAAGAGTAGAGTGGAATGGGGTAATGGTGTTTTCCACCCCAGTCAAGATTCTTTCACTTATTTAGAGGCGGTCAGTTGTGTTTGCGGTAGTAGAATCGGAGGTCCCGAAGAAAATCACCGACCTTCGGCAAGAGAACTGTTAAATTTTCCCACACTAGGATCTGTCCTGAGTGGAATTCGAACCCAGGCGGTAAGAGGCGCTGTGACCCGTAAGCGCACGCTTTGGACCACTCGACCACCGAGGCCCTTACAACTCATGAAAAGAACTTGTATGAATTAGAAAATTACCATAATCCGGAAACCTATTTGATAAATCTATATTTATCCCATCCATTCTGCCTGATCTAGAATCATGGATGGATGGTCGTTCTCTGAATGTGGATTGAGCCCATTGGGGAACCTCTAAGACGGTTGGTTCTGTGCTTGTGTCAACTACCTCATCCGGAATTGAACATCCCTGGGCACGTAACATATTCCGCACATTTGCATTTACATAAAACTGAAAATTTGGACTCTTTTCCTGCAAAGTTAATAAAGATGGGATTCTTCTTTGATAATAATAATAATAATAATAATAATAATAATAATAATAATAATAATAATAATAATAGTAATGATGCTGATGTGGATAATAATAATAATAATAATAATGATAGTAATGATGCTGCTGCTGCTGCTGATAATAATAATAATAATAATAATAATAATAATAATGAGAAGTTCCAAAGACACGATTTGCACAAATCATGAATCACGTATTTTCATGTAATGTTAGTTTCACTATTACAAGAAGCACTCTATTTTCTTAATTGAATATAAACTTATTATAATTGTAGCTTTCAAAACACATTATTTGACTCTCTTCTATATAACAGATATGATGAATATTAACTCTAAAACTAAATTAAGCCTCTATCTCAATTATTTTCATAACATATTTGATTTTTATTTGTAACATAATTTAAATTATTTTCAACTGACATTTCAAAACAACGTAAAAAAAATTGATAAATGTTCCAAAAGTAAACAACTCACCGTTCTGACTTCACCTAATATCCCCTCTCTGATTGGTATTTCTGTGTTGTCTCGTCCAATCGCCTCACAGTTTACATAAACTCGAATTTCATTAGATGCACGCTGTAGATCTCCAAAGTAAACCATAATTTTCAATTCATCATTATTTGCTAAAACAGGACTGGGAAAAGTGACTTGATAATCCCGTCTGTCACGTGACCGAAGTTTGATGACAGCTTTAAAGAAGAAAATATTATTGTGAATGTATCGACACAACTAGTTTTATTAAACCTCAAGGAAAATTCTTAAACAATTATTGGTCAATTTCTAATCACATGGTATGTCTGAAGCAGCGGTCAATATTGCCATGGGATATTGCACGCTAGGCACGGAAACATACGACTGTCCATAACGGAAACTACCGAGTAATCCTGCTTAAGATTTCGCTAGTTATAGACAAGTAACTTCTACAGTTCTTTATCAGATGTAATTTTACGCATTTTAAACAGGCTTTTGTCCATCGAAAAAAGTATCGATCTTATACAACTGTCATTTTTTTTTTTATCTAATCAAAAGTGATATGTTACAAATAATAATATATAAAGACAAATTTCAATGAAGGTTGAATTCACAGATCCGGCTTTCTTAGCTTTGCTTCCGCCCCCTTAGTTACAGTTGTTGAGCACGACAGCTTCTGAATAAAATGGCGGGTTTTAGTTTTAAATAAACGATTTCTAGACGATAATCCTGAAAACATATCCCTTGCAAAGCGACAAAATGATATTGACAAAAAGCGTCGCTGTAATCTGTTTAGTCGACCGATTTAGTTTAATGAATAGATAGGATGTTTTCTCAAAAAGGCAACGAAAAGAACTTTATCTTGATTTCAATTACATTCTGTCACCACGAAAATGTAGATGAGGTAAGTAAGGTGGGACTTACCTTGAGGTGGCTGAAACTGTACATAAATTGCAAAATGGGTACCGAGGCGAGTATTATCAGCCCGGAATAACACTTGGGTTTCTCCTTGTCTGCTCTGAGCCGAGATATCTCCAGCAAGATATATATAGGAATTTAATATAAAAGCAGCACCAAGTTCTTCATCAGACACTAAAACAGTAAAACGAATATATTGAAAGTTCAGCTGAAATACACGCAAAAACAACCACTAACATATAACTTAAAAACGGTAAATTTCTACATAAAAATATTATAAACAGACAAAAGAAAAAAAAGAATAAAATATATAATCAAAAAAAAAAAAATTTAAAAGAAATAAAGAAAGCTTTAATATTGATTAAACTGAACGAATCTTAAATATTGATAAACTATACGCATTGTGTATTTGAGTAGTACGTATGGCCATTTCCGGTCTTGTGGTCATCCGTGGTTTAATAACTTCTGCTTAGGGAAACAGTATTAAAGGTCACGAGGTCACATAAAGCTCCCTCTTTATGTAACCATTTCCCCTTAAAAAGCAAAGTTTAATTCCCAAATGAATTTAAACGGTAGCTGTTATATAACATAAAATTATGATTTATTTCATTATAAAGAGTTGAGTGGAGTAATAGTGTTTAATGCCCCAGTCAAGTCAAGATTCTTTCACATACCGAAACGTTCAGTTAAGACATGACAGAGGAAACCGGAGTTCTTCGGCAAGTAAAGTTATAGAGACTTGCCGTTTTATTATGGATTAAGTAGTTGTATCGAGATACCCAGCTTTCATAACTGACACCGATAAATTTTATGGAGATAATTTCTCCTTAAAGCGCGAAATTCATGGCTAAAACGAAATATTTTTCGTTATATCAACTTAGTATCTCGTTATGATTAGATATTCTCTTAATGACAAAGTTCATTCTCATTTCAATTAGTTATTTTCTTGTTAAATCGAGAAAATTAGTCATTAAGAGAGATACTATCTAAAATTTTAGCATATGTTTAATCAATAAATAGACGTTTAAAGCTACATTAAGTTTTTCAATTTTCTGATTTTTAAAAATTTTTAAAAGTACTTTTTTAAATTGATAATTTCTGTTGGCTATAAATAAACTGAATCCTCTAACGGGTTGGTCACTTCTTTAACGATTATTATTATATGATTGGAGCATGCGCACTGATATACAGACTTGAATGAATGAAAGGTGAAACCTGACATATTGCATTAATTGTCCATCATTAATATCCAAATGTATTAGCAATGATGTTATTTATCCCTTACAAAATGACAAATGTAATCAAATGTTGTGTTTAATTTATCGTATTTCACATTTTTAATTAATATATTTTTGTAATTGAACTACAAGTGTACTATACTATAACAATTTGTGTACATTTATATTTAAACATATGTACAAATATTACATTTATATACTTTACATACAAGTACACACTATCGGAAATTAAAGTATATTACATTCAGCCTTCATTTAGAATTCAATATATATTTAAATATACATGATAATATTTTTATGTATGCTATCATTGTGAAACCTCTGAGTTTCAAGTTTCTTCGTTTTTCTACTTGTAAGCTTTAAGAAGAGGCCACTGCGGTAGCTCAGTTGGTAGAGTGCTCGCTCCGTTAGTGGAAGGTCGTGGGTTCGAACCCCGGCCGGGTCTGACCCAAGACTTGAAAGTGGGTAGTGACTGTTCTTTCGCCAAGCACTCGGCATTACGAAATGAAAGTCACGGTTCTTTCGGATGGGAACTTAAAATAAACGAGGTCTCGTGTCATGGCAGGCATGGCACGATAAAGAACCCTGCTGTATAATGCCATCAGCGCAACGCACAGGCAAAATTTCTGCACTTTCACCTATAGCTGGCGACGTCTCGATATAAGTTAAATATTTTGACTGGGACGTTAAACACCATTACTCAACTCTCTTTAAGAAAAGGGAAATATACGTACTAATAAAAATACACCACTGCGGTAGTTCAGGTGGAAGAGCGCTCGCTCCGTAAGTGGGAGGTCGTGGGTTCGAACCTCGACCGGGTCTGACCAAGACCTGGAAGCGGGTAGTGACTGTTATTTCGCCAATATTCGGCATTACGAAGTGAAAATCACGGTTCTTTCGGACTGGGACGTTAAACACCATTACTCAACTCAACTCTGTAACAGAGCAGTCTACAACGATACTCACCAAGAAAGTGTAAAAAAAAGCAATGATGAAAAAATACATTAAAATCAAGATATCGATATGTCATAGAATATATACTAGACACAATATTAAAATTATTAGCAAAACAACAAGTCAACAACATTGTACATAATGACTGAAAAACAATATTTAAAAGTCAACAACATTGTACATACCCACTGAAAACAATATTTAAAAGTCAACAACATTGTACATACTCACTGAAAACAATATTTAAAAGTCAACAACATTGTACATACTCACTGAAAACAATATTTATAAGTCAACAACATTGTACATACTCACTGAAAACGATATTTAAAAGTCAACAACATTGTACATACCCACTGAAAACAATATTTAAAAGTCAACAACATTGTACATACTCACTGAAAACAATATTTAAAAGTCAACAACATTGTACATACTCACTGAAAACAATACTTAAAAGTCAACAACATTGTACATACTCACTGAAAACAATATTTAAAAGTCAACAACATTTTTCATAATTACTGAAAAAACAATATTTAAATGTCGACAACATTGTACATAATGACTGATATACAATATTTTAAAGTCGACAACATTGTACATAATGGCTGAAAAACAATATTTAAAAGTCGACAACATTGTACATAATGACTGATAAACAATATTTTAAAGTCGACAACATTGTACATAATGACTGAAAAACAATATTTAAAAGTCGACAACATTGTACATAATGACTGAAAAACAATATTTAAAAGTCTACAACATTGTACATACTCACTGAAAACAATATTTAAAAGTCAACAGCATTGTACATACTCACTGAAAACAATATTTAAAAGTCAACAACATAGTACATAATGACTGAAAAAACAATATTTAAATGTCGACAACATTGTACATAATGACTGAAAAACAATATTTAAAAGTCGACAACATTGTACATAATGACTGATAAACAATATTTAAAACTCGACAACATTGTACATAATGACTGAAAAACAATATTTAAAAGTCGACAACATTGTACATAATGACTGAAAAACAATATTTAAAAGTCGACAACATTGTACATAATGACTGATAAACAAACATGTATACAAATGCTATTCTTTTTAGGTACACGTTTAACTTACTTTAATGCACTGGATGCTGAGAATAATTGACAATGATATCAATGAAATTCCAAAGAACGCGAAAAAAAAAAACTTCGTAGAAACACAAAACCCACATTGCCGATTAAAAATTGCACTTTCGGAAAGGTATTTAGTAGCAGCGTACATAATTTTTTTTGTATTCATCAAAACAATTATGTTTACTTGTGTTCATTCCATATTTCCATAAGTTGTGTAAAGGTGTCAAACAGTACATATTTTATGTGTCGATTAATTAACAGTTAAAAAAAATTGAAAGGTTACTATATGTGCTGATATTTTATCTATAAACCAGGGTAATCTTGTAAGTATTCATGCGATGTATGACTATGTACGGAGTTTGTTGAGCATGTGAGTTTATGGTTAAATGTCTTGATTATATATATAAGGGGTGAATTAAAATAAAATATTAGTATAGACTTGGCCATGAACGAATGATGTTGAAAATCAGAGAGTGAACGTGAATTTATACAACTGCTAAGTAGAAATTTTATTTTTGATACAGGGATTTTTTTATTTTATTTTATTTATTTTTTTATAAATCGATGACCAATGTTACATTGTGCTTTTTAGAAATGTTAATTTAGAAAACTAAATATCTAAATAAAGACCCATTCAAGCTATTTAAAAAAAAATATTTTAAATTATTTCAAATGGAAATTATGTTTTGGAATGTTTCATTGAATACTTTATAATTTCAAATATTTGAATCTGATTCTTTATTTCAATTTAATTTATTATATTTTATCTTGTGATTAAATTTAGTGGTCTGTGTACTAAAGCAGAAATGGTATTATGGAATTTTGTTCAATGATGTTTAATGTACAGAGACGTGCAAAAAGAATTGTGACAAGAAGATGGCGGCCGGTTTTCTATTTGTACGTCCTACTTTTTACCGTTATACTTATTAATTAGGTCAATTATCGCCATAAAATTTATTCATAGTGATGTCAGATTACGTGACGTCATATCGCACGTGTTGTTTTGTTGTCGTCTGTTTATTAACATTGATTGAGGAATCGTTTTTTTAACATGGGTAGACGAGGAAAAGAGATAAGCTCGGAGAGAAAAGAAGTTAAAAAAAAAATATATTCTGAGGGATATACAATTAGAGATATCAGTAATATGTTGGAAAAACCAAGATCAACAATTGGGAATTTTTTACATCGATTCGGACAACGTGAATCAATAGAAAATCAACCTCGAAGTGACCGCCCGGTTTCAGTGACAGAGCGAGATTATCGAACCTTAGAAAGAATTGTAAAATCTAATAGAAGGGACATGTTACAAGACATTACTTTAAAATTTAACGAGAATAGAATAGAAATAAACAAGTTGCTAAACGTACCTTACAGTTTCATCTTCATAAACATGGCTTCTACAGATGGGTAGCTCGGAAGAAGTTGGTGGTAAGATGGATAAACCGTAGAAAACGCACTGGTGTCCCCAAAAAAGATTTTTGACTGTGGAAAAAGATTGGAAAAAAATTATTTTTCGGATGAGAGCAAAGTTAAAATTGGAACGGACGAGAGAGCTTATGTATGGAGAAAAAGAGGTGAAGGATGGAGGCCCGACCTAGAACCCCCCACGTGAGACACGCCTTGATGTGAAGTAATGATAAGGGGTTGCATTACCTGGTATGGTGTCGGAACTTTAGCCACTGTAAATGGAAGTATTAATGCTGCAACATACCAGTTAGTGTTAGAGGACAATGTATGGCTGGTTACAGCCAGACATTTTCCGTTGGGAGGGTAAATTTTCATGATGACAATGTCCCAGCAAACCGCGCCAGGTCAACCCAGGAATATAGTCATAGAAATCAAATAAATACAATGGGCTGGCCGCCACAATCGCCGGACATAAATGTGTTGGAAAATTTATGGTTATTGGTCAAGCAGAGATTAAAGCTACGGAATAACAGAATAATACATCAGCTGACTTGTTCCGCGAGATCCTGCAGATCTGGTCCACCATCACTCCAGAATACATACAAAACTTATATAACTCGATTTCAAGACGACTCGGAAATGTAATTCGACCGAAGGGACATTTAACTAA
This sequence comes from Tegillarca granosa, assembly GCA_029721355.1. NCBI lineage: Eukaryota > Metazoa > Mollusca > Bivalvia > Arcoida > Arcidae > Tegillarca > Tegillarca granosa. The sequence goes on from CM056600.1 coordinate 22,813,654, forward strand.
ATACTAGGTAAGTAAAAAGTTACAATTCACATTTTATTCCATTTCTTATTTGTTGAAAATAACCGATTTGAAAACGAAAGCAGAAAACACGCCGCCATCTTGTCCCAACACTTTTTGCAATTCTCTGTAGTTCAAACAATTAGTTGGGGTTAATGAGTGTATTGATTGGATTAATTTTGGAATACCCACACCTGCAGAATGAGATACACATATCATTATTTTACTCTTCTAGTAATTAGAATCAAATCAAACTAAAATCAAATGTGAGGTTTCTTTCATTATGTATTTTGTAGTTTGGTCATTTAATATGGATCAGAAATATAAAGTGAAATTTTTATTTTAAAAAATGGTGAAAATGAACACACATTTTAGTTTTAATTTAAATTTCTGGGATAAAAGCAACGTCTAAACTGGAACATATTTGATATTAACATAATAACAAACACTCATTCCGGAAATATATCGCTGAAAAATCATGCGGGTTAAGAAAATAGAATTGCGCATGACCGACTTTCCCATTTTCGCTGGCCAGGTAATATCGTCTGCTAGCTTGACAGCAAAAGGAATAAATCCTGTAGGCCTAATACAGCGATCTTACCTACAGCTGAATGAACTATTCCAGAATTTTTTACCCTAACCCGCATGATTATTACAGCGATGTATTTCCGGAATGAGTGTTTTTGTGTTTTCCCATATTAAATCCCCGTAAGGATTTTAAAAAGCTCTGCATTTTATACTCCAGCTAAGATGGCATTTAGTTTGGTGTCAGTTAATTACGACAAAATGCATACGTCATAACGGTATGTGGCATGCTACAAAATTTTTTGATATCTCTTCTAAAACCTTAAAAAACTAGTGCTACGGCAGACGTGAATCAGACAGTAAGCTTAGCCTTCCTAACTGTTATCCACATCCCCGATAGCCATAGGAAATTTCAGCTGCAAAGAAACTGATGCTGCTACGGGTTATTTACAAGTCAAAAATAGTGTTCTTTACACCAGAAATAATGTTTTGATGACTCATTACAATGCAAAAGAATTTAGAATGTCTTTCTCTAACATGTAAAATCCACAAAGCGTCAACTTTTATTAATTGCAGAAATATTTCATAGCAATGGCAGATTTTCATATCAACTTACTGAAACCAGACTCAAGTGAAAAATGCCAAATATAACTCAAGTTTATTGATTTTCTATGAAGATTAAGTATAATTAACTCTCACAAACACAGACAGAAACAATAAAACCTACTTGTGTTTATTTATATAAACATAATTACAGTATAAAGTATCTATAAGATTTATAAATTTCCATTTACATTAGTTACTGAAATGTCTAATATACAACTCAGTCTAAGTAACTATGATGTCATTTACTTTTCAGGATACTTTAGTTCCAAGACAATAACATCAACAGATCGAACCAACAAGATGACACCAGAACAAGTCATCAACAAGATATCAAGACAACGTATTTTATTATTTGAAGATTTTGCATGTACACCATTTACAATGATAGTTTAAAACGCAAATTGTGACACTTCAGAGGTGCTAAAAACTATATTCAACGTCATTTTTTTACACTGATTTGTATAATATGTACATATATACCGATGCTATATTTCTGCGCAGGTTCACGTTTCAGTTCCTGGACTGCACTTGATGTTTAAAAAAATTAATGCTGTCATTTAAATTACAAAGAAGGCGAAAAAACGAGAAAAAACTTAAAATTTATTAAAAAATTTCGCTTTTGGAAAATTATTTGATATTGACAAAATGCATCTTAAAGATTCCAAACTAAATACTCTATTTAAAAAGTTAAAAATATTTTTGTTAAATAAGCATTGAAAGAAATAACAAAAATCCATAAAAATATACATTATTAAGTATTAAATGAACCATCGAACAACAGACAGCTACTTCATTAAACATACAAAAAATGTATCATATATATATATAATCAAACAAACAAACAGACACTGTTTTATCTCAATCAGACTCTGTTATCTAAAATGCAACAGACGATGTTGTACTTTATGCAACTGTCGAAATCATCATGACATTTCGATTGATTAGATTGCTTAGTGTTATATTAGCGTAAGAATACTTGTCATATGTTCTCACTAATGATAGTTATATATAATAAATGACACATTTCCATGCAGTTACACTTTTCCTCTATACAATTTTATGTCTGTCCTTAAAAAAGGTACAGCTTTTTTTACGCATCGTTTCGGAGCGACTCGGCTAATTGCGAACATTTCTGTAGAACAGACTCTGTTACTGGTTTGAATATACCCAAAATAAAACTGTCATGGACTGCTATGTAAAGTTCGTTTAAGGCCAAATTCATGCCCTGCGTAAGTTTCAAATGAAAATAGGACAAAACTATCAGAACATTTGAATATACAATTGACGGAATGATTGTCTTCTTTGTTACTGACCAACGCACTATTTCTGATTCAATTTCTTGTGGATATAATCCACAATCACTTAACAAAAACATATCTGAAAACACTCCTAATTCAAACTTTTGTTTCAGCGTGTATCCCTTACCACAGATCTTATTCATGTATGTTTCAGGGTCACCTATCATATTGATATGTCTACCGTAAATTTTCAGCATTTCCTCAACAATTGCTACTACATCCGTGTATTCTCCATTCAAATAACACAGAGTGGCCAGCATTAACATTCGAGTACTTTTATGAATGTTGAAACAATTTTTCTTGATGTAACGTTCGAAACCTTTTAGCTTTTTATAACGAGTTTTGTTTGATACTTTGTTTGATACACCTTTTAATGTTTCTTTGTATAAATACTGTACCTGAGCAATTGTAAACAGATTGCACCACATGTGTATCAGTGCGTTATCGATGGACATTGGCGTGTCTGATATCATTGTGAACAACTTGTTAAGTTCCGGGATATTTTTATCATGTCTAGTAGTACTTGTCAATCCTTGAAGTAAATTAAAAAAATCCCTGTCAAAGAGGAATTCTTTTTTCATCATTTCCAAATCTCTAGGTATTTCTATTTGAATACTGTAAAAAACAATTCTAGACAAACATGGTATTCTTCGTAGGCTATCATGTCCTTCAGCATGGAGCTCACTTAGGTATTGAAGCAATATTGTTTGATTTGAACCGCAAAATTTTCCTTCCATCATATTATTGTCTTTGATGAAATAGTTCGGACAGAATCCTTGCTGAACCCAATGCAGTAATCTTTTAAAACATGTCCAGAAGCACTCAAATATATTTTCTTTACACCAGGAAATGTTTTCTTCCTCAATACAGTAAAACAAGCTTGTCTTTAAAAAATAGGAACACAACAAGTCTTTAACTTCAACATTTGAATTTATCACGTGTTTCAAATACAATTTCAATAAACCGTAACAAAGTGACTGTGTGTGATTGAAAGAGTGCACAAGTTTCTTCTCTGCTAATGAAAACGAAATTCTCCATTCGAGGAAGTTATTTTCAGAACTTGGATTACCGACTGGTACCAAAAGACATCCTTCCTGAATGATGTCCTGTATGAGGACATGTGATGGCCATCCATGTTTTCTTGTTCTGTATCTCCATTCAACTGCAGGCCAAGTACTACATGGTAAACAAAACATTACGTCAAATTCAATTTCGAAATTGTTTGTTGGTATAACCATTGATGCACATGGACCATGAGCTTGTGGTTGATTATGATTGTACCTATCTACAACACTATCACGAAAAAATAAACTTGAAAGAAACAAAACATTATTTGTTTCAACCAATGATAATAAAAGTTCTTCAACATTACTAATTCTCTCTTTACAACGAAGTTTAACAAACCCTGGTTTACAATTATCAGTTTCAATGACAATATCTGCTTCATAATCGCCTTGGGCTATTGGCATAGAAGCTGACCAATTTGTACATACATACATTACGTCAGAATCGCTTCCGTCTAAAAAAATTCCTTCAGCTTTACCACCGCTAAATACAAGTTTTTTTTGTGTCTTTGTTAAAAAACTCTGCGTTTTCAATTACTTGGTAATATCGTCGCCGTAAAAATGCTATTTCTTCAGTGCCAAAAAAGCTACAAAGTTCCGTAAATAAATTTACATTTAAAACCTCCATAGTTGTCATTTCTCATGAGCAATGTACGTCTTTAAACACGTTGTGAAATTTAAAATGTCATTTGTGTATCCATGTTTGTTATAATGAATCATAAAGAGAACTTTTTTGGCATTTTGGTAACTGCGTATGTTTTCAGAGAAATGTTAGCCTGCTTTCACTTCCGGTTTCGGTTCTGATTCCCTAATATTGTTTTCATAGTTCCAGCCACTTTTTAGATCGCCGTTTAAATAAACATTTTACAGTTAGGGACGGTGATACAAAATGAATTGAATAAAGAAAACTTAACGGTTAATAAGGATACAAAATGTAACTTGTATAATTCAAACTTTAACACTCGTTGACAATTAAGACGTAATACAAGGACGTATTGATCTACTACAATATGATGTTTATAACTTTGCCAGTCGATACAGATTGATCAGATTTAAAATTGTAATTAAATTCGTCTGTTAATTAATTCATCAATAATAATAATAATAATAATAATAATAATACTATAATTATTATAATTATTATCCTGCTTTTGCTTTCGGTTTCGGTTCTGATTTACTAATGATCTTTTCATAGTTCCAGCGACTTTTTGGATCACCTTATTAAAAAACATTTTGCATGCAGGGACGGTGATACGAAATGAGTTAAACAAAGAAAACTTAAAGGTTAATAAGGATACAAAATGTAACTTGTATACTTCAAACTTTAACAATCATTAACACTGAACACGTAATACAAGGACGTATCTACTATAATATTTATAACTTAGACAGGCAATGCAGATTTATCAGACTTAAAATTGTAACTAAATTAGTCTGTTAATTAATTCATCAATAATAATTATTATTATTTTCCTGATACCAGACTCAAGTGAAAAATACCGAACTTAATTCAGATTCGTTGTATTTTCTATGAAAATTAAGCATAATTGACTATCACAAACACAGTGACACAAACGGTAAAACCTACTTGATTAAATATAGTTGAAAGTTTTATAACGTGTACACGTGGCCTTTCCATTATAGACGCGAATAGCTGCAATAATACTGATGCGAATTTAAACAAAAAACATACCTAATAATTGGAGGAATATTTCGAGCAAGACGTGATGATACACTGACTGCCAAAGTACGTTTATATACATAATTATAAAGAGAACGCTTTCCTTCGTCAATAAGACGATCTATTAACGTCAATGTGTTTTTGATAATAAATAAAACAAACCTTTCATAGATTATCCAATAAATTGCAACTAAGCTTAGCATTTTTTAATTCCTTGAGTCTAATCTTAACTGAAAATCGTTATCCCCGATAGCAATAGAATATTTCAGCTCAATGGAAACTGGTCATGCCATGGGTATTTTATTAAGTCAAAAATGGCATTGTTTACACCAGAGATGATGTTTTTAATGAATCATTACATTGTATGCGCAAAAGAATCCACAATGTCTCTCTCTAACATGTAAAGTCCGCAAAGCGGCAACTTTTTATTATTTGCAGAAATATTTCATGGCAATGGCAGATTTTCTTATCAATTTCCTGATACCGCTGGACTCAAGTGAAAAATGCCAAATATAACTTAAATTTATTGGATTTTCTATGAAAATTAAGCATAATTGATTGTCACAAACACGGTGACACAAACGGTAAAACCTACTTTATTCATATATACAAAATTTTAGTAGAAGGTATTTATAAAATTTATAAATTGTCGTTTTATAGAAATTACTGAAATGTCACGTATACGACTCATTCTAAGTAATTGTAATTTAATTTTCGGGAAACTGTAGTTCCAAGAAATATAAGCCGCGAAGAAAAAAATCTTTATTACGCGCTTAATGTACAAAAATTACCGTAATGACGACTCTGTCAATTTACTTTACCGATATTGGTGACTAATTTTTTTTCCTTACCTGTCCAAAAAGTCTGAAAAATATCCCTAAACATATTCTGCACGTGACCCGGAATACATATTCCGGCCTTTTTTATGTGTGGTTTGATATTTATTGAAAAATGCATTCAAAACAAGCACATAACAACTGTACGTTATTTCAATAAAATATTTTTTGTGTATTAATGTTATTGTTTCAAACTTCAGAAAAAAGTCTTCAGTTGAACTTTTAACTAGTATGGGATGTACATTATAAGACAGTCAATACGGAATAATTCGACATAAAATTGAATTTAAAATAGCCTGTTTAAGCAATCAATAAAATAATAATAATAATAATAATTATAATAATAATAATAATAATAATAATAGTAAATTTCTACTTTATTGAGAGTTGGTATTACATATACAAGCTTGTGATGCCCAACGTGAAATTTGTATTCAATTTCTATGACAGAAAATTATTATCATTGCATACTACACTAAAAGTCGATTTTATATTACATTTATTACACTAAAATCTTTTTTTTTTTTTTTTTTTAACTTTTATATATTCATATTTAGGACATACATTCATGATAAAAAAAAAATTCATCATCATTACCTAAGCATTTTATTTTATTTTTTTTTTTTTTTTATAATCTGATTGTAAATATTTTTGTCAAAAATGTACTGCTGCTTTTATTTATATGATATTTGATTTAATTTCATTTAATGGGGTTTTACGTCCAAGTCAACTTATATGGTATGCATACTAAAGAAATGTACTATACCCAAGTATGCAGGTTATAAGTGATATGTTGAACGCGCAAGTCCAGATTCTTATTTTTACTTATATTAAGGTTATGAGTGTTGGAAGTGGAGGAAAACGGGTTTAGCCAAGAAAACCACTGACCTTCGACGAGGGAACTTAAAAAAAATTTTACATTAGAAGCTACAAAATAAAAATTCGAGCGTTAAAAGGCATTGTTCGATTTTGCGCGTTTTACACTGCTCGACTAGAGCTATTGATGTTCTTCTTTAGAATATATGCTAGGTGAAACTGAATCTATAATACTGGGACCAGGAAGTTTCGTCATGTGATCTATAAGTATCATATTGTGATCAGTGAAATCTGTATGTCTCGTCATGTGATGCGTCAAGTCTGCTATCTCACCATGTAATCAATGTGGTTTTTTTCTATTTTCGCGTACAATAAAATCACCAGATGCTGAAAATGATGAACAATGCTATCACTTAAATAACAAAGAACGCAAAAAAAGAAAGAAAAAAACCAAACAAACAAGTAAAAACACAAAACTTGCATTGTTATTAAAAAATTTGCTTTTGGAAAAAGTATTTGATATTGACAAAATGCATCTTTAAGATACCAAACTTAACACTCTATTAACAAAAATCCATTGAAATATACTTTATTAAGTATTAAACATTCAAAAATTATATCATACATACAATCAAACAAGCAAACAGACATTGTTTTTACTCAATCAGATTCTGTTATCCAAAATACAACAGACGATGTTGTACTTTATGCAACTGTCGAAATCATCATGACATTTCGATTGAGTAGATTTGCTCAGCGTTATATTAGCGTAAGATTACTTGTCATATATTCTCACTTCACTAATGATAGTTATATATAATATATGACAAATCTCCATGCAGTTACACTTTTCTTTTATACAATTTAATGTTTGTCCTTAAAAAAGGTATAATTTTTTACGCACTTTTTGGAACCTTCAAACAACAAAATAAGAAATGCAACGTTCTTCTTGTTGTCTTTGTAAATCCCACTTGGAATTACCATTGTAGCAATACAAAATCACCGAGAGCACCTCTACGTTCAGGAGTTGCGTCCCTTGTCAGGTTCTCCCGTTCTGAGATTTTATAATGTGGTCATGGTAATGCCAAGTGGGATTTACAAAGACAACAAGAAGAACGTTGCATTTCTCTGGAAATTGTCCGATTTTGAGTTTGGTGAAAAAAATTCAGATAGATCTACTTATTGATTGTTTTGGAGAAAACGGAGATAGGACTGTAAAGAACAGGCTTTTAAAAGTTGAAACGGATTAAATTATGTGAAAACATTGGATCGGCTGATTTTTCACGATTTTTTTTTCCAAGCGAGGGGTAGACTTTCAAAATGGCGACTTTCGTCCCTTGTGTTTTTTAATGTTATATATTTCGAATTTTTTTTAAGTTTGTTAAAAATGGATTTCAGGCAAAGTTATCGATACGTATGAACTTGTATCAACCTCGCGTGTAATAAAAACACCATTAAATAATCTTTAATACAAAAATCCTGACACCAAGCCCCTGTGTGCTTAATAAGCGACAAAGTTCCGTCCATAAATTTACATTTAAAACCTCCATAGTTGTCATTTTTCACCAAAAATATACGTCTTTAAAACACGTTGTGCGTGAAATTTAGAATGCCATTTGTGTATCCATGTTTGTTATAATTAATCATATTTAAGAGAACTTTCTTCGCATTTGAAATGTAAGTCTGCTTTCACTTTCGGTTTGCTAATGATCTTTTCATAGTTCCAGCCACTTTTTGGATGACCTTATTAATTAACATTTTGCATGCAAGGACGATGATAAAAAATGAATTGAATAAAGAAAACTTTAAGGTTAATAAGGATACAAATACAACTTTTTTCATTAAACTTTAACAATCATTAACATTTAACACATAATACATATATACGTATCTACTACAATATGAAATTTATAACTCACACAGCCGATACAGATTTATCAGCTTTAAAACTGTAATTAAATTCGTCTGTTTATTAATTCATCAAAAAAAAAAAAAAAAACAATAATAATAATAATAATAATAATAAACAATAATAATAATTATTATTATTATTACATGTATTATTATTATCCTGCTTTCGCTTTCGGTTCTGATTTACTAATGATCATTTCATAGTTCCAGCCATTTTTTGGATCACCTTATTAATAAACATTTTGCATGCAGGGACGATGATACAAAATGAATTGAACAAAGAAAACTAAACGGTTAATAAGGATACAAAATGTAACTCGTATAATTCAAACTTTAACAATCGTTGACAATTAACACGTAATACAAGGACGTATTGATCTACTACGATATGAAATTTATAACTTAGACGAAACAGATTTATCAGACTAAAAATTGTAATAAAATTAGTCAGTTAATTAATTCATCAATAATAATAATAATAATAACCATCATCATTATTATTATTATTATTGCATTATTTAAAAAAAGAAACAGGCTTTTGTTGAATATTTGAATACATGTATAGTTTCATGATATAAAATATTGGTTTTCCTTTAAAATTTCGTTTAATTTGATCTTTTTCTTTTGTCAAACAACGTCATTATACAGCAGGATGTCCAAATATAAATAAATAAATAAATAATATTTACATAATAATAATAATAATAATAACATTTGAACACTTCCTACTTGCTTGACCATCGCCAAAAAATAAAGTAACAGAAAAAATGAAAACGTTGAGTTTATAAAGTTTAGCAATGAATAAAAATGTACACTACTACACCCAAAGCAGGGTTTCTTCTAAATAAGTGTGTGTGTGTGTGTGTGTGTGTGTGTGTGTGTGTGTGTGAGAGAGAGAGAGAGAGAGGGGGGGTATATAAGTCGTGTTTGGTTTTCTAATATTGTCTCTTGTTCCGATGAATGCGGAGGTATCCTTGTATCCTGTCATAAAACACTCATTATAAAAGTAGCATTTTTGTCATTTTTAACAATTCATTCTTATTTTATGTATTAAACTTACCTTGTCGTATCTGAGATAGAATTAATGGAAAATATAAAAATAAACTAATTCCAAAAATCCACAGTTCTCTTGTTCTTGCCATACTTTCTCAGATGAAAACAAAAAACAAGAATACAACATAAAACTATGATAAACAATATTATCTTTATAGCCTCCAACAGGGATCGTGTAAAAATTTACGATTCTGTAATTAAAACCTAATGTTGCCTGAAGTTCTGTGCATATTACAATGATGTAGATCGTGACAAAATAAGGGCTTGTTAGAAAATAAAGACATAATAAAAATTTATGTTTTGTATTTAATGATTTATCATTTAAGATGCATTTTTCCAAATTTTTATTAAGACTTTTTCACACTAATTAGCTAACCGATATTGGAGACTGATTTATTTTCCGTACCTGTCCAGAAAAGTCTAAAAATAATCTTAGACATTTTCTGCATAACTTTACGTGTGACCCGAAATACATATACCGGTCTTCTTTTATGTGTGATTTGATGTTTATTGAAATAATGCATTCAATATCAGCACATGGCAACTGTACGTAATTTCAATATTTTTTTTAATTGATTGTGTTTTTATGTATTGATGTTATTGTTTCAACCGTCAGAGAAAAAAGTCTCCAGTTGAACTTAATATTAGTATAGGATTTTTTTTAAATTTTATTTTTTATTTATTTTTATTTTATTTGTTTTTATTTATTTATTAATTATTTATTTTGCAAATCTAATTTTGACAATTTGAACAGATACATCCACATTTTCTATCATGCCACTAAAGAGGAAAAAACTAACTTTCACATCCTATATCATTTCAAACCAGTGGAAGGCATTGCTCTGCTAATTACTTAGTCATTTCGTTTCAATATTGTATTTTAAAACGGACATAGCTCAATGTCAAAAGAAAAATTATGAAAACAATTTGTATCAGAAAATTGTGATATTGATATGCTTGGTTTTTTTTAACCTAGATCACGTGATCCCATCCTTCACAGTTCATTCGGTCTTTCAATAAATAAAAAGAATAATTGGATTGTCAAGATCGTCGTCAATCATTTTAATTGGCCATATCGAGATACTTTGTTATTTTTCCCCCGATACAATCTCTTCCCGTTCCTAATTCATTATAACAACACATGTTGTTGTGTTGTACAAAAATTTTTATACCTAATTAAATCTCTTTTCTGTTTTTAACACACGCAAAAAATATAATAATAATAATAATACTAATAATAATAATAATAAAAGAAGGAGAGAGCAGTATTTGAAGCAATTCATCATTATAAAATTGCTGTTGGATTCCCACGTCTTTGAACTACCTTTTTTGATTTATTTCCCACTTATTTTTGGAGCACCAAAACAAATGCTAGCAAGTTAAAAAGTTGAAAGATCGTTAAAAGAAGATTATTACCATGCATTAATAAAAATATTTATAGTTAATTAATACACATTACACGTGTAATAAATGTCAGATGTTATATCTTCAGCAACATGCAGTACAAATTGAAACGCCGTACTTTAACTTAAATTATGATCAATTATATATACATAAATCCATCTGTTGAAGCATGTATACAACTTTTTTATCTAACTTTACTTTAGAAACATCTACGGAGCCCGCGAAGGGACATTGAAATAAATAGTTGTTTGCGTTCGCACGCAATAATATTTCGTTCCCACGCAAAAGTATTTCGTTCACACGCAATAGTATTTCATTCGCACGCAATGTTTTTGCGTTCGCACGCAAAAGTATTTCATTCCCACGCAAAAGTATTTCGTTTCCACGCAATAGTATTCGTTCGTACGCAATAGGATCTCGTTCCCACGCAGTGCCATATTACAATGCGTGGGAACGAAATACTTTTGCGTGCGAACGCAAAAACATTGCGTGGGAACGAAATACTTTTGCGTGGGAACGAAATACTCCCGGTGTAATATGGAATTGTATCCAGTGAAATGTTCTGTGAAGTATATACATTTAAACAACTCCAAACTTCGTCATACGACAAACTCAACTTTGCAAAAGTTGCTGTATACATTGCGAGTATATTGAGAACCTTGACTGCTAAAAAAACGTTAAAAATATTAATGGAAAACCCAAGTGTCAATTTCGCTGCCGTTCAGACAGACAATTTAAAAGTTAGATTGTAGATACAGTTTTGAATAAAGCAGCGTCCATTATAGATTTCAATATTGCAAACAGAATATAAAGAAACTCTCTCTCTCTCTCTCTCTCTCTCTCTCTCTCACTAACACACACACACACACACACACACACACACACACACACACACACACCTCCGGTACAGACAAGCGCATAAAAGGTGCATTTGTATTGAACGAAGAACAAGTGTGTCGTGTTTTTCTACAGTAAAATCAGTCCTGGCAAAACTTTTTACTTGCGATTGAGAAGTAGTGGCAATCAAAAAACCACTGTTCAAGGAAGCAGACCTCAGTCGTGATAAGGCCGGGTGTGCATATAAAAAACTCAGGGGTCTTTACTTAGACCCTGCTCAATTAAATTTGTTAATAGATAGCACTTTGCAATTTTGCCACGGGGAGATTCTGAGGTCTGCTAAAAAATTACTAGTAAGCTACGTGTAGGTTGGTTGACTATCGCTCTATATTTCCGGCGTAAGGACTTGGGCCGCACAATGCACTTCCTGTGTCAGGGTCATAAAGTTAGTGTACAAATAATGTTTGAATTCTTCTGATCAACATTCCTGGTGTAACTCAAAAATAATTGAAATATGGTTGCATAACACTGAAGGTGGAATGACCAAAATTGGCCAATTTTGGCTGTTATTTCATGACTGAATTTTGTAACCCAAGTGGGACAATTGATACCATTTTTGATTTGCATACACCGCCATATTGAATTTCCATTGACGTTTGTACACGTACTAGTAGTATCATATTTATATAACTACCGGCAGAAATTTTCCGAAGGATAGAATTTGCTTTGAGAAAGCAGATTGATGATTCTTTCTGTAATCTGACTTCCTGTTTAGTTTTAATTTTCAATGCGAAAGTCGAATTTCATCCAACAATATAATAGTACTCCTTTTGATTAAAAAAATGTCGAAAAAGGCAGGTTTTGAAAATCAATATTTCAATAACCGAACAAATTTCAAATTTTCTGAAAGGATTACAAAAAAATGATAAACTCGATATAATATTTTGATTGTAACAAACCAGATTCTTCATATCCAGTCGAAAAAGCTGCCAAAAAGCAGTGTTTTTGAAAAAAATTCTTTCTTTGTAATGAGAAATCGTTGGAAATTTATTAATAAACGAAACAAATTAAATATCTTCAACATCATGTCTTGTTCAGACCGGCATTTTGTGCTGCTCAAACTCGCCACTTCCGCATGATTGTCTTTGGGATTTTTTAACAATATGCTTCGCTTCGCTGACGATAAGTGTAAGACTTACACTGATATTAGCTGATGAATGTTCGCGCATGGGGATAGGGTCATGATAATATTATTAGTCATTCGGGATTTCCCCGGGGTATACGGGATGGTATGACCGTCCTGGATTTCGTATTTCCTGAGGCTCAGCCTCAAGAAATACGAAATCCAAGACGATTATACCCTGTGTCTCAGGAAATACGAAATCCAGGACGGTCATACCATCCCGTGTATCCCGGGAAAATCCCGAATAACGAATTTATTACCACTTTGGTCTGGTTTCTTCGGAAAGGAAACTGATGCCGAGTACTACGGGGATTTTACATGTCAAAACGGCAATGTTTACCACTTTGGTCAACGTTTCTATGCGAGTTGTTCCCCGTTAGCCGTAGATTCGAAGTAAACACTCCGGAATTTCGTATTTTATTTTCTAAACGACAGATATAGAATTTTAATTTTAAAAGAATCCGTAATTAATGCTATAAAAAATCATTTATTACTTTTGTCGCTTTTTTTGAAGACCAACAGGTAAAAAGTAATACTGCAATACCTGAAGCAGAACAAGGAGGCAGCAATTACTCGACCGTATTACCCGTTCACGTGGTATCCGTAGTATTTTGCCAAAGGGGTAATAAAATACCAATATCATATCTATTGAGAAACGTAATTAAGTTCTTTTTTTATCATATCCAGTCAATTCGCTGATTTACACACTAAAATTTCGAATAATTTGTAAAATAATTAGGAAACTCCAAAATGTTTTTGTTAGGCAAATCTTAACCAGTTCCAACTTGACATTTAAAACCCTTAAAATAATAAGTTCGTTCCTACATGTTAGAGTAAAATTCGGACAAAACGATATATTAGTGTTCTTTGATAGTAAATTCTATTGCACACTAGTAACATACGTGTTTAAATAGAAAAACAGAATTTAATAATTTACTTTCTGAATTCGGTTACAACATACATGTACCACAATACAAAATAAATGTAAACTTTGAAGTTACACTCCAATTAACTCCGCAACCATGGTGAAGAGCGTGGCTTATGTTTCGTCCCATTTCATTAGCTAATATTGTTTGTTGATAGTTCTTATGCGGAGGAAATATAATTTTAATTATTAAAAAATAAATGAATGAAGAAAAAAATGAAACAAAACATTGTTTAATGTTTTAAAATAGTCTAATTGTTAAAAAATTTAATTATAAGGAATAACTTGTGTTTTTAACAAGTTTATTGAGTCATAACCTGAAAACGGTATGTATACTTTTTCTTAAGGCGCTTGCAATAACTCAATAAACTTGTTAAATGCACAAATAATTCCTTGAATAATTCAAAATACGTTTACGGGATTGCATCTGGCATGTGCCCGAAACAGATAAGATACGATGACGTCATTTTCACTGTAATGACGTCATTTCAATATTACGTCAATAACCTATTGTAGATTTGTTTTTGGTTTACACTTCCGGCAACAAGACACATGTCATAACCGTTTCATGCTAAACTCTCACGTCTAACAAAAATCCTGATGTAGTTATAATTGCACATATATGTCCCGTTTTGGTGAGTATACATAAAATGTGGTTAAATAATAGACATTTTTCTCATCTAAGTAGTTTATTATCAGTAATTGTCAAAATTTTGTATAATCGGGTAAATTCAAAATTGCCGCCCTATAACTTTTAGAATGATCTCATTTCAAGCTATTTACAACAAGAGGAGGAGGGGGGATAAAAACAAAAACAATAACATTTAAAGCTTACATCAAGCTTAAACCGCTCTTCCACCTGAACTTCATTAATCGTACTCATGTCAATATTTTAACCAGTCTTTCGTGTTAATGTTAAAGATGTCTATAATTCCATGTGAAATTTTTCAAGCCGAAAATGTAACAGTTTCCCACCTTGACAGACCGTACTCGCAAGCTCAGCAATATCCGGTGTACGTTGCCACTGCTATTCGGCTCCAATTGTTTATACATGTATTATAATCATTTTACTACAACAACTTAATATTTCCTGTTGTAGGACGAGATGGACAAAATTAAATCATAGGGATGGACTGGGGTAATAGTGTTTTACGCCCCAGTCAAGGTTCTTTCACTTTTTCGAAGCTGTCAGTCTCCGGAGTGCCTGGAGAAACTCACCGATCTTCGGCGAGCGAACTGACAAACTTTCTCATACTAGGATCTGTCCCGAGTGGAAATTGAACCCAGGCGGTGAGAGGTGCTGTGATCTGTAAGCGTGTGCGAGCGCTTGAGACCATTCGGCCACCGAGGCCGAAAATTCGTCTTAGTGTTTATTAAGCAGAATCCTCATTTTCTTGTGTTGCTTTTGTAAAATTCAAGTATCCATTTTTTATTTATTTATTTATTTTTTTTTTATTTTTTTTGATTAATTAATTTATCTATTTATTTTAATTTTGTAGCCAATGAGATATCCCTTTAAACTTGAACAGCGTTGAAACATATTTTGCTAAACAATATCATTGATGTCTGTTGGAAAAGTCGAAAGTGCGAGTTATCAACGTACAAGTACACATACACGTGCTTGCAGTAACTTAGTGCAATGCCAAAGCTTACAGTCCCGTGATCATACCAATATTAAATGTAAAAAAGCTCTCTGTATTCCTATATTTATATTTCTTGCATTTAAAACAATATTGTAATCTCTCTCACTGTTTTGTCTTCTCTAAAGACACAAATCGATATCGTTTTTATTTTTCAGCTCAGATGATGGTTTCAAAATTTTAATCTGGTACAAAATGGATGACAAACACAATTCGATTAAACCAAATATAACCTCACCGGACAGAAGATATAGACTGAAATCAGCTTCGGTTGTTCTCACCAAACTGGAATCAGACACAGAATTTTCACCAAAACGACCAAGAGGACCATCTGTTTGTTGGGCAGAACACTCCGAAGCTAAGCGAAAAACACGACAAAGTACTCAGAGAATTGGCGATGAGACAGTTGATAACAGTCCACAGGGATCCCCAAGTCAGTTTACCCGTATCAAAACTAGATTAGACGGAAATACCCAGGACAATGGTAACACTGTTAAGAAAGTATCCCTAGAAATATTACCTACTTTGACCAATAAGAAAGACTGGGCAAATTTTATACCATTAAAGAGACAAGAAATTGATGAATTCAAAAGTTCTTTATCCGTTGAGGACGTGAAAGAAGTCATAACACAAGCATGGGCAAAGGAAGGGGATATTAATAAAAATAGTGGAAATGACACTGGTGGTGTCACAAATAAAGATACGAAACATTTTCCATCTTATTCCATCATCAGAAATAACACAAATACTACTAATAACAGACAAAACCGACTGCAGTCTAAAGGAGTAATACACACGGTGACGATAAAGCCGGACTTTGACAACAGCAGTAAAAACGTGGTCATGAGGACTCAGGAGATGCCGTTGATACAAGGCGAGAATAAAACAACGGGGAAAATTCTGGTTACCAAACCGCAGCAAGTTATATTGCCTAAACGGGAAGAAAATATCGTTATTATGCCATTTGCAGAGAAAAAACAAACAACAACAAGAACCAAAAGCCAAAAAAGCAATGATAAACTAGAAAAGATATCGGAAATGCTGAGGGAAAAATCGTCATACGTATGGCCAAGACCTCTGATAAAAGAAGAACGAAAAACACCACAGAAAACAAAACGTCAAAATGACTTGTATCCAAACAGATCTTCAAAACGCAAATGTAGTTCTCTTGTAAAAAATGAATCTGAGATCGAACAAACTGAGAGTATAACGGGGACAAATATCGACACAGAACACAAAGTGAAACTAGAAGAAGAGGATGTAAATACAAACAAATATATGCCAGAAGATAAGAACAATAAAAGCCCTAGCAAACCCTTATCAAATGAAAAGAAAGAAAGTACACAAAAGACTAAAACGAAACTGAAAACAGAGTTGGTTGTAAATGGTAATCAAAAAGAAGAAAACACGACTGGGAATAATAGGAAGAACTCTTTGTGGTCAAGTAAAACTTTCAGCGGATGTATGCTTGTGAGCGCATGCGCAGCAACTGTTAAAATCGACGAGAAACGACAGCAAAGAACAATACCAACTATCTTATCAAGATCCAAAAATAGCAAATTTTCACCCGTGACTTCAAAAGTGAAAACAGACATTTCAAAGTCAAAAAAACTTCAGGATAAAGTTACACAAGATATGAAAATTGAAAACAATAAAACTGGACGGAGTGATGTCACTAAGAGAAAAGAACGAACTGGGAGGAAGCAGACGTATACTATCAAGCCATGGATGTTTCCCTCATTACAAAATCGTCTACCATTTTGTAGGCCGTTTCCGACAGATTTGCCAACTTGGTCACAGTTCAGCATGTTATTTCAGGAATCTAACGGTTACAGTTTGGAGACACAACACTCGCTATATACCTATTATAACGATATGTGTCGAAATTACTACAAAAATATCAACGCAGCGTATCCACAGTGTAATGCAAGAGCAACAAGTCCCGCTGGTAGTGTAGGTAGCTCCCGAGGAACTAATATGCCCAATATGAACACATTAGTCACAACAAGTCCTTTAGGTTTAAGTAACCCCCAAGAGGCGCTCCATAACAAAAATACAAAATTCCCCAATGTAAATATGTTTCCATTGGCAGCGATACAACAACAGATTAACAAGGTTGGGGGCTACATAACCCCAAATTCCCGATGGGTACCTTACCATAACCAGCGTGCTGATAAAAATACATCTGTAACTTTCGCGGGAAAACATCTGAACACACAATCAAGAACTGCAAAAACTCTTATTCCCGGGAAGGCATCAACCAAGGCAAGTCAACTGCCAAGGAATCCTGAAAACATGAAGACGCAGAGTGGAGTTGGCAATCACAAGTTCATTCTTCCAAGATCCGGGGGGAACAGTTTAGACTCCGTGACAGGAAAATATACACAAGCCGCAACCAATATGGCCGTTAAAGAAACAAGCGTCGTTTTAGATAAACTTAGAATTGGCAAGCCTTTTAAAGCGAGTAATCTAAAGAGCGTTTTTCAAAAAGACAACAAATTCCTAGAAGTGACTGGAGGATCTCTGATGGTATCGTCTGTAAAACACGGAAGTGACGTCACGTCTGATAACAGCGGTAAAGCTGACACATCAATGCGTAATGATGACAATTGCACTGTTGACGCGTCCCAGTGTAATGATAACAGCAACACCGAGGCATCCCAATGCAATGATAATTGTACATCAAATGCTGAAGACAGAAATACTTTAAGTATTGTTTACGCTTTGAAGCAAAAACCGTGTGATGAAATTCAGCTAACAGGCGCAGTAAGTAATATCGACCAGTATATAAAAATCAATACCGCCCAAGCTATACAGAGCAATGCCGAGCAAGCTGTAAACGGCAATGCCGAACAAGTAGTAAAATGCAATATCGTCCAATCTGTAAAAAGTAATACTGACCAGGATATAAAAAGCAATTTCAACCAAGCTATAAAGAGCAACATCGGTCAGAATGCAAAAAATTCTATCAATCGGGCTACAAAAGTACCAGGAATAGATCTTTCCAAACCGGACGAAATGACAATGCAAAACGAAGTCAAGTGTTTAATCGTTACTGGAGAAAATGATCAAAAGAAACCGAACGTTGCAGAAACGACAGAGTGCAAGTCGCAACAAAACCGAGTGAAATCCGACAACCATGAAACCTCAACGGATGTAGAAGGCGACAGTCTGCACCTGTATGACCATGCTTATACCAAAACACCGGATAGCTCTCCTTGTAAAGCAGGTGCTTCAAATATCACTAACCAATACGATTATAAATCAGTCTCCGGTGATCTGACAAATAAACAAGTTCCGGTGTACGCAGTTACATACGGGAACAAGTTGTTATTGCTATCAGCGAATAAGATAGAAAGTAACAAATTGTCATCGAATAAATGCCAATCGGATTCGATTTTAAAACCAACTGGGAAACTTATTTCTCCTAGAAAGAGACAAGTGAACGTTTCTACAGCTAGAAAGAAACGTACATCTAAACAATCCTTTAAAAATCCGGCGGTTAAAGGGATATCAAGAAAACGTGTTAACTTCGCAAAGCATTTATATCTTGGGCGTTCGAGTAGCTTGTTACAAAAGCGGAAGTCGGAAACTGTAGTCGAAAAACAGGAAAAGACAAACCTCAGTCCAAAGTACATGTGTGCCGTGTGCATCTGCATTGACAAAAATTACCTAAACTCTTTAACGTACACCGTAAGCACATTATCGATTACTTTAACCGGTGATGGCGAGAATTTACCCCATAAAGAAAATTCCTTTTATAAGGTTCGTTTAACGTATGATTTGGAAGTTGGTGATTTGAAACATTTAGAGACGGAATGTTTGACGACGGGGTTTTATCACATCGCAGACAAGTGTTCTGTCGGTCGAGATGTTAATCGATATGTCGAGGCAGCGACTCTCGTTCCATATCCCGCAGATATTGATGATTTACCGGAAATGAGTTCCTGGATCGCTATCGGTAAAATGCAAACAATATTCGATCCGATTTTGCCAAAAGTACCTTCAGGGGATTTACAGTCTCTGCTTAAATCAGTCTTGCCGAAAGATTCTTTTATTTCTAGTTCAATAAACTTTATGAGTGAAGAATACCGACCCAAAAGAGATGCAAGAATATGGTACGAAAAACATTATTTTGACTATTTTACTAAAAAATACTGTTGTTCAAATCGAACGATGTCGGCGTCATCAAACAAAGATAAAAATATTCAGCGTGTAAATGTTCATTAAAAATGGCCACGCTTTTACAAGGTTGGGTTTCAGATATCGTTGTTGCCAGGACATTTGCTGAAAACTTACAAATATATGTTGGTACTATTTCGGAATTTACTTTCTAAGTAGAAGCAATTTCTTTTATAGGCGGCTCTACGGTGGCATTGTTTATTCAAAATCTGACATAGAAAAGTTAAAAGATGAACATGTAGAATTATATGCTGTTTGGGTTTAACTCACACGCATAACCGACATACATGTATACAATTTAATTTAATTTATTTATTTATTTGCTACGGACACTCCTTTCGTTGTTCGTCGCTGTCACTCAATTTTTAGTGAGTATAAATATATAATTACTTTAATTAGATGTGAACCTACAAATGGGTAAAAATGTCTAGTCAGTTTTTACTTGTCAAAATAGATCTACGACGACACAGAAGTGATACGAGGGCTCAGTTACCACGTGCTCATGCGAACGTATTCTCGTAAAAATATTTGCGTAATTACACGAGTTATCCCTTTAACGTAACCGAGCAAACCTTTTGCGTGAGCACTCGATAATTTTCGCAAGAATTTTGTTAGCTCAAGAAGAGATTATTTTATAACAGAGTATATGGTATTCAGGGGCGGATCCAAAATTTTATGAGAGAGAGAGAGAGAGAGAGAGAGAGAGAGAGAGAGAGAGAGTTTTATCACGATATTTTAAGCGATGAAGGCTTAAGCCCTCAAGGGCCGAGAGAACCTAATCCAAAAATTCTGTCCAAGGCAATGGCGTACCATGTTGCTGATCTATAACAAAGATTTCATATTGAATTTTACAAATCATATGAAGACTTGATTTAACCCAAGATGGCCCTTGGTTGAAAAGTGGTCAAAGAACATGCTTAGAGATCACAACACAACTCGCTGTCAGAATTCTAATCCCACTCTGGCAGATGAAAAAGTTTGTCAATTTGACTATTAAAAATTTTAATTTTCTCTAGGTACTCCCGATTTTCTCCATCGTCCCGCAACTGATCGTCATGATACAAGTGAAAGAATTTTAAGCCAGATAATACAGCTTAATTATAAGTTGTATGTGCTTGTACCATCAACATCCAGGCAGCAGGTAATTGTGGCCAATAAGTCTGTCCTAGCTGAGCATTTAGGGTCTTCAAACTAACGCTATTGAATTCTGTACCATTAACTAACTTGAAAAGTGGTCAATATGGGATATCTAGATGAGATGCAAGTTAAACAAGAGGCCCATGGGCCTTAACGCTCACCTGAAGATATGTCCAATATTGTTTGCAAAGTGCAATAGACAATATATTAAGTACAGAAACTTTAAAAGATAATTAATAATTTTAGTATTCCTATGTTGATATGACCTTGACCTTTGAACATATAACCTTAAAACATATATCAAAATGATTGTCATGTTAATACATACAATATTCTAATATGCATGCCTATACAAAAAGTTAATAGTTTTCAAGATAAGAAGCAATATGTCTTCTTTTGCAGCTGTGACCTTGAACTTTCAACATATGACTATGAACCATATATCAAAATGATCATTGTCGCAATACCTACAATATTCTAATATACATGCCTATACAAAAAGTTAATAGTTTTCAAGATAATTAGCAATTTCAGTCTTATTTTGCAGCTGTGACCTTGACCTTTCAACATATGACCTTGAACCATATATCAAAAAGATCGTTGTCGCAATACCTACAATATTCTAACATACATGCCTATACAAAAAGTTAAGTTTTCAAGACAATTAGCAATTTAAGTCTTCTTTTACAGCTGTGACCTTGACCTTTCAACACGACTATGAACCATATATCAAAATGATCATTGTCACAATACCTACAATATTCTAATATACATGCCTATACAAAAGTTAATAGTTTTCAAGATAATTAGCAATATGTCTTCTTCTGCAGCTGTGACCTTGACCTTTCAACATATGACCTTGAACCATATACCAAAATGATTGTCATGTCAATACCTACAATATTCTAATATACATGCCTATACAAAAAGTTAAGTTTTCAAGACAATTAGCAATTTAAGTCTTCTTTTACAGCTGTGACCTTGACCTTTCAACATATGACCTTGAACCATATATCAAAATGATCGTCATGTCAATATGTCAATACCTACAATATTCTAATATACATGCCAATACAAAAAGTTAATAGTTTTCGAGATATAGTGACAAATATATCATTTTCAGCAATTTCCCCACTCAGTGCCTTACAATTTCCCCATTTTTAGCCCCATGGCTACCATTTGTGCAAATCTGAAAATAGATGACCTAAGGATGTTATAAATGAAATAACTAAGGTATATCTAGTGGATTCAGAGGAGATAATTTTTAAAGTTTTTCACTATTTCCCCCCTTATGGGGCCCCAAGGGGACATAACTCCTTCATTTGTGCAAATCTGAAAGGGCTTTATCCAGGCATGATGGTTACCAAGTTTCATTAAATTTGGCCCAGTGGTTTTGGAGGAGAAGATTAAAATGTAAAAAGTTTACGCACGACGCACAACGGACGAAGATGGATAGCAATAGCTCATCTGAGCTTTCAGCTCAGGTGAGCTAAAAAAAAAAAAAAACAAAAACAAAACAACAACAACCACTCTAAACTAATTTTTACCTAATTTTTTTTATTATATTATATGTTTATTTGTAAAAAAAAAAAAAAAAGATGAAATTCCTTTTTATATAACATTTGTAAATTTATAATGGTTTTACCATTTCTGTTGCTAAAAATGAAAAATGATAATGAAACAAAACACAACATTATGTATGTGAAAATCTTAAGTACTACAGTATACACTTTAAAAAAAAACAGAACAAAATAAAATTGTGCATGAAAGATGAACTCATCTTCCAAACAGAAATAATCTAGTGCTTTTTAAGAGCAAACTACGGTACATGAAAATATTGCAAGATATTATTATTTTAAAATATAGCACAAGGTTTTCACATACATCAAAGTCTTCAACAACAACATAAATCATGATATGATGATCTCATCTAAACATCCTTTATATAGACAACACTCACAAAACTGCACTTTAGACCAAGATTATTACCCCCCCCCCCTCCCAGCAACAAAAAAAAAAAAAAAAAAAAAAAACCTCCATGAAAACAAATTGAT
The DNA here is from genome assembly GCA_029721355.1 of Tegillarca granosa. Taxonomy (NCBI): domain Eukaryota; kingdom Metazoa; phylum Mollusca; class Bivalvia; order Arcoida; family Arcidae; genus Tegillarca; species Tegillarca granosa. The sequence goes on from CM056600.1 coordinate 22,836,803, forward strand.
ATCAATTTATATGTGAAACATGACACCTAATGAACATAATCTGAAATGGTTTATATCTAAAATCAATGTTTTTAAGGTATAGGTAATTCTCTTTGTTCTTTAAATATCTCAACCTTCAAGGATTTTTCAATTCGTTTGGATTCTGGTTTAGTCGCATTTAGAGACTATAGTAAACAATGATACACAAGTATTGTCAATTAGTTCTTAAATGATGTAAAAAATAAATGTTTTACATCATATATCAATATGGTAAACCAAATTATTATTTACTGCTATCATCAACTCTTGTGTTTTTCTGAAGAAAAAAAAGTGTCACGACTTCAGACCTGCTGAAATGATCGCAAAATGCAAATTATTAATAACTACGATTCATGTCCATGTCTGTGGTGATAAAATTTTACAACTCTTCTCTTTTATTTAAAGAAAAAAATGAATTTTAATAATGGCAAACTGCTATTGATAAAAATTTAAATGCGTTTTCAATGTGCTGCCTGTCACAATCCTGTCTAATCAAATATAGCTGTCCTTCATAATACACATACTTCTCACCTAGATGTTTAATTCATTTATTTTTCTATCTCTATTTAAGATGATAACCTCCTATGTATTACACTTCACTTCACTCGTCTAATCAAAATATCAGGTCTGGAATCGCCTCCTTTTTATATAGACACCTAGATATTTTCAACGCTTCTTTTATAGATTTAACTAGAGTTGTTCCCTTCAATCATCAATGTAAGGTAGCCAAAACGACTGAAAAATAAAACCAGCAATAATAAGTTATGAAATACAGAGTTAAAAAAACTCAATCATTGTTGTGTTGAAACATGCAAAATTTTGTTAATCTCAAGTTTCAAGTTTCTTTTTTTTCTCCAATTGTGTGTTACAATAATGAGAAAATATACATATAAAAAGAACTACAAATACAACATACATATTCAGTAAACTTGTGTAAATATTAGAATATATATTTAAACAGCATTCAGTGGTAAACACTTGTACACACTGTTAATGATGACAAACCCAGCTGTTCAATTTCTACAAACTACAGATGCTGGACAAACTTATCTAAATGTTTAGGTAATTTTTTATGTTTGCCATTTGCTGTGTATGTTAATATAAATCAAGTTTGTTTTTAGAAAAAAATTATCTTAAAGTTTATTTCTATTTTCAGTATTTTGTACAAGTATTTTGTGCAAGATTCCAATTTTTTTTTTTGGAAAAGTGTTAGCTCACCAAGTCAGTATGCCACAGACAAGTTTACCACTCCCCTAGTCCATTATCTTGGCACCAGGTGAACCAGTCAATGTTCTATCCTCCCAATGCCAAGCAACGGGTAAATTTTTTAAGTCTCAGGTATAACCTTGATGGAGTTTGAAACCACGATCACCCACTCTCAAATAAAATGGATTTAAGATTGAGTTTAGGGAAAATATGAACAAACAAGATCAGTGGATTCAGAAACCTTTATCAGTCATAAATCTCAAGTTTTTCTTTGTTTTAATGTTTTCAGCTATAACTGGAATACAGTGTGTAATTCAGATATAATGATAAAGTAAGCAAGATATTTTTCTGAACCTGCACAATGATCTGATGTCAATTTCCAAAATATTGGGCAGAGTTATGCAGCATTTTCTATAATGATATGTTGAAGACTGATTATAACTATATATTAATCCAAACCAAAAATTCTCAAAAAAAAAAAAAAAAATCAAGTCCTATTAATCAAGCTTATTACTATGTCAAACTTCATTGAAATCGGTTATTTCAAACAGACAAAGGGCAACAACTCTATAGACTTTTAAAGATACCTCAAACTAACAAGTAGGAAAAATATCTATTGGGAGATTTAACAATGTAACATTGTACTGTGCAGCAATAAAACTATGCACAAATATTTTTGTTCTTATTTGCTTAAGTTTAAGCATCTATCATTTTAATTTTTTTCAGTTTTTAAATTAATTATTGTACATCATTAGACACAATTAAATGTGTAGTTATCTCCCTTTGCATGTGTGTATAGGTTGTTTTTTTATTTATAATTTATCATTTTATTATTATTTTTTTTAAATTTATCATTTGTTTTTAAATTTTATTACTAATTATATTGGATAAAATAAAGCTTAATCATCTCTTAATAGTATTTTAATATTCCAATTTCAAATAAGCTATACTTACCATATTTGTACAAGAGGTTGCTAACATCATATACTTAGGATCAAACTGTACACATTGGACTGGTCCAGGATGATCACAGTTTAATACAGCTACTTTACAACCTGTGTCTGTATTCCAACAATGGATTCTTCCATCTGTTGAACCTATAAAATAGAAACAATCCAAATTGGTTATTACAAAAACCAACAAACTTTGGCAAAACGCAAACAGTCAGGCAGATTTTAATTGTTTTTTCATTGAAAAAAAAAAAAAAAAATTTGTTTAAATGTAATGAATAATTCAAAATCTATGGCAGTTCTGACAAGTTTGCTGCCAGAATATGATATATGCATTTGGTGACAATTTAAAACTGAATCAATTCATTTTATATGCTAATACAGGTAACGTTCAATCTCACATTAACTCACCTGAGAAGACAAACTGTGAATCTGGACTAAAGGAAGCCTCTAAACCAATACCTTTATTATTTGCTATTCCCTGTAAAGATAGTTTAACACCGTTAAAACATCACCTCTGTGTTAAAGGTTCATTGTTTTGCTTTGTTTTTTGATGATGATGATGATGATGATGATGATGGAAAGCACTTTGATTAGTATACATGTACATGCATTTCATTTGATTGTTTTTTATGTAATTTGATCACAAATCGGTAAATTAGACTAGAGTATTTTTTGCAATCACATGAGCTCAAGAAAAGAACATTTATTGTCAGTTTTGCTGGACACAGCTGAAATTAGTCTGAATGAATATAAAGCAACTGCACATTGTTGATGAGATCTGTCAATTTTGTTTGTTGTATTCTTTAAAATCAATATCTTTTTATGCTTTAGTTTTTACTTTTCTCTAGCTAGCATTTGTTTCCATTTATTGTCAAGAGGCAGTAGCCTACAGTAAAGACCTCGAAGAACTGGTAACTGGTAAAAGTTAGTTGCATATCTGCATATGATATACAGAGGTTTTTTGTTTTTATTTTTTTTAATGCTAAATATTTTCATAAAATTTTATAAGTATGCATCTGGAATGTGCTCTATCAAGTAATCAATATAACCCAAACATATCAACATAAACAACATGGAAATGAAATTAGAAACTCCAGTCATAAAAATTTTGCAAAATGATTCTTATTTTGAATCAAACTGGAACATTGTTCTTTCTTTTCATATTTCAGATCCCTAATGTCTGTTTTCATATTTTTTCCGCATTAAAATTTTATGGAAACAAATGCTAGCTAGAGAAAAGTAAAAATTAAAGAATAAAGTGATATTGATTTTAAAGAACACAACAAATAATATTGACAGATCTCATCAACTATGTGCAGTTGCTTTAAATTAATTCACACTACTTTAAACTGTGCCCAGCAAAATGGACAATAATTGTTCAAAACAACTTGCCTATAAGTCATATTCACAGTTTAACACTAACTGTTTTTTATTCAGGAAATAAATAAATTGATGAGTGAATACTAACCACTCGCTCTTAAAAATTACCATCAATAATCATAAGAAAAAATATAAATCATATGTAGTAAATTACTTAACATTTAGAGTTGGAAATGATTCAATAATTTTTGTTCTTACTGAAAATACTGACATAAGCGTATCAACCAATACAGATAATAATTAAAAAAAAAAATTCCTTTCAATGTGTTAAATAACCACGGCTACTCATGGCTTGGTACAAAGACTTTTATTTAAAAAACCACTGACTAGTCATCTTAATTTCATCTTCTAGTGAGTGTTTTTAAGTCAACCCTTTTTATATTATTTTTAAAGGTAAACTCAGAAACTGACAAACAAGGTACTAAAAACTCATAATAGCGTGTTTACAATTAAAGCTCAATAAACAAAATGCGATTACAACTAAATAACAATGTAAATATGACTGATTGAATTTAAATATGTAATAATCAATGGACAATTATCCATCTGAGAAATGACACTTAAAAACTTTTACATCTGGATGAAGATACATCTAAAAGATGTTTCCACATATAGTTTAGTAGTAATTAGAGAATTTACTTGCTTATCCAAAGTTTCTAATGGTTAACTTTACTTACATGTATATCCCGAGATAACACAAAGTCAAAACACCATAGTGTTAAAATGTTTAAGGTAGGTTTAACTCTTATATATTCTCAATACATTCTTATATACATACCATAAATGTCTGAAGGGGATTTCCCTGGAAAGCATCAATGAGCCTGACAATCTGGCCATTGGTGGAAATAAGAATTAGTTTACCATCAGGACTAAATTTCATTCCTGTCCAATCACAATCCTTGTCTTGTGTCAATTTGAAATTTGCAAATGGTCCCTGAAATAATGATCATAAAATTAATTACATACAATTAACCTGGCATGAAAAGCATGTTCTTGTAAGACTCGTCACCTTATCACATGTGATATGCATTTGTAAATCCCTTACTTTAAATACTTTCAGGGCCCAATTAAATGTAATTTATTATGCAGCATTCTATTAATGACATTGTATGTTTCCTTTGAAGAATTTGTATAATTATAAACATACCAGTACAAAAAATATGAAAAGAAAAACTACATTCAAATAGTGAAGTGAACATAAAAAAATATTATTTTTCATTAGCTCAAAACCATAACATGTATTGTACATAATCTTATCTGATTGCCAAACCTTTACTTATCATAGGCTTTGTATCCACTATCAACTACATAACTAGTTCCAATCAAAAGAATTCAAGCAAAGGGACATAACTACATGTATTACACAACTGTGGAATTATCACTTGTGTTTTAAAACGATATTTCAATCACTTCAGGAAGGTGAGTATACTTCAATAAGATGAATTCACAATGCTCAATCACAGATTAGCTTGAAAGTATACAATATCACTGAAAGTTAAAATTTTACCAAAAAGAAAAAAAAAAGAAAAAATAAGGCTGTTGGTTTGATGTAATGTTGTTTATTAGCGCATCAGTAATTTTACAGCAATTTATAATGAAAGCGAGCTTATTAATCTTGCCATTATTAATGCAAGAACTAGTTTGTGTATACATGTACATGAGATGTGCAAGGAGTATTATACTCTGCTTGTATTAGCACACACAACAACTTTTTGTTTAGGTGCTACATGTACCTAACTTTTTGTTTAGGTGCTACCTCTCTTTTTGTCAAGGTGCTAGCTCACTTGTTAGTATGTTGCAGACAAAACATACAACTCCCCCAGTAACATTATCATGGCTCTGGGTGAGCCAGTTAACATCCCCTTTACTGCAGATGAACTAGTTGATACTATATCCTCTAATTACCTAGTGCCAGTGAAGAAAGCAGCATCCCAAATTTTAATGCCTAATGTATAACCCAGCCTGGATTCATACCCTGACCTCCAGCTCCAGAAGAGTAAAAATGACTGAATTCCCAGAGAAAAATTCTCAATATTTACTAAAAACAAAAATCTATATATTTTGTTTAAACAGGTTTAAATGTGTTGTATGACCTTAAATCAGAAGTAAATCCTTTTATTTAACCTTTATGGTCTAAAATTGAGATACAGTATGTTTACCTCCATCTTAAGGATTAAACTGATTGCTACTCACCCGGTCAAAGGACCTGAGATCATAAAGTTTAACACATTCTGAATTAATACCAGCTGCAAAAATTAATCCTTCAGGATCAAATGCTGCAACAGGCCTGCCTGGTAAATGCATTAAACCCTAAAATTGAAAAAAATTACAAAATCTAAATCTGGAAAAAAATTATTGTTCCTGATTTCGGAATCATTTCATTACATGGAGATGTATCCAACCTTAAATAATATTACAGAAAGTTATATCATGCAATACGCTAAAAATGAACAGTAAAGGCTACATTTTTTCTACATTTATATTCAAGAACTTCAACTTTCATTTCTAAATGACAAGTGCATTACTGTTCGGATTAAAATTTCGACAAAATGTTAATGATGTCTGTGTTATTGCTAAATGCTATTACTTACAAAAATTTTTTAATTTGTTTTAGTTTTATTTTTGTTTTATCCAAATAGTCTTTAAATTCTATTTTAGCAATATAAGGTATATGGTTTAAGATTTTGCTGCAACAATTTCTTATTTATTAAGATTGATTGCATGGAGTTTTATGTCCCAATCAATAATATTTCACATATACATGTATATCGAGATTACCAGCTACAAGTAAAGTGGCAGAAATCTTTACCTTTTAGGTGCGCTCAGGACAATGTGCAAGAAGGATTCTTTAGCGTGCCATGCCTACCATGACAACAGGCATAAGTTTTTAAGGTTTCCTCTGAAGGACCTTGTGACTTACATTTCTAAATCCCAAGGGCTTGGCAAAAGAACGGTCACTACCTATTTTAAAGTCTTAGTCAGACAAGGCAGAGGTTTTAATCCTGACATCCCACATATGAAGCCAGCACTCTACCAACTGAGCTACTGTAATGGTCTCGTTTATTTAGAGAAAAGATAAAGTGGTGTTAAGAGTTGCTGAAAAATAGACCAAAAAGAATAAAATCTTTTTCAATTACATTTCAGGAGAAAATGAAACTTGGTAGTCAGTGCTTCAGATTGTTGGTGAGCACGTAAAATGAAAACGAAAATGTCCAAAAGGAAGCAAAGTAGAATCCTTTTGTTTTTCCTGAGATGATTAAGAAAGCGGTTAATATTACACAACATTTAACTCAAGACATAATAATAAGAATTAAAACAACCACTAATGCCATTGTATATTCACTGTAAACATTTATTAGAGCAGTCACATGGTCACTCAGCTTCAGACATCTTCAAGCTGTCTGCTAGAGAATGTAACGTAAGGCAATGTTTGTGATGTTTCATTATTATTATTATTATTATTATTATGATTAGTCCAATTACTTTCTGTATTAAACAAAAATATAGTTATGTTTTTAATTCTTTGTTTAATCAAAATAAATCGAAATTTGGTCCTAACTGAAACTTAAAAGGCGTGATTAATCATAGTCACATGATCATGAATACTCAGGTATTTACCCATGTATGACGATGCTGTAATTTCAAGTCTATTCATAGAATAAAGGAAAAACATCTAACATGGCATCAAAATAAAATTCTGTATCTTTTGTAAACAAAAAATTATTGGCCCCTAACTTTCAAAAAGGGCCCCTCATTTCTGCACAGAATGGACCCCTTGGGCTCCTGGTTTTTCAAAACAATCTGAAGCACTGAGTAGTTGACAGCATCTGACAGTTCTAAATTTTGAAGAAGTCTAACATTTTTCTTTCTTTAAAATTGATCTGAACTGAATTTCTCACAAAACATATACATGTGTAAAAGAATGAAAATAAGCTATAATTAATATGTACATGTAAATCAGTAGTACCTGACAATTTTGTGACCTCAAATCCCATATTCTAATAGTTTTATCCAGTGAACCTGACAAAAATGAGTCATTGACTGGTGACATGTTCAAAGTAACAACTCTGAAAAAAAAAGTATAATCATCAACGTGAAAAATAAAAATAACCATTCTTTGCTAAATTATACAGTAATTCTGATAGTTGCTGACGAAACCATTTAGTTGGATTTTATAGTATGGAGCTTTCAAAATTAAATGCCAGAAGAATTATATGGGAAGAAAATTAAATAATATATATCCTAAGTTCACTTTATAATCCTATATATCAATGTTTGGCCATTAGAAATGTTAATATATATATAAGGTAATCAATAAATAATTTTCAAAAATAAGTATGATAAAAAAAATGCAATTTACTGATAATAAGAAATTACATCTTCTGTAAATGCGTTTGAAACCTGCACTCAACAGAACCAAATTTCTTTGTTCAGATAGCCTGGAAACCATTTACCTCCTGGGCAAGTTTATAAAGAAGCTCTATTACAAAATCAGGTAATTCAACTTCATATGGAACGAAAGAATATCTCAGGAGGGCATCATATCAAAGCTGATTTCCAGAGTGTCATGGTTAATTAAACTGCAAATGATGATAACTGAAATTGTAGGGACAAATAGGGAATAATGATTTTAAGTTACCATCCATGGTTTTAAAACAAATAAGTTTTGCCACTAGCACAGTTATTTTGTTCAAGAATATCACATGAATTTTATTATTTAATTCACCTATCAAAAAACCCTATAAATACTTACTTTTTAGTGTGTCCAGGAAAATATCTTATATATTTGTTGTCATGTAGGGACAGGTATCGAATTGTATCTATAATATAGAATGTATCAAAAAATAAACATATTTTATCAAGGTTGATTAAAGCTCCATTAAGTTTTTCAATTCTCTGAATTTTATTTTGGTTTTCAAAAAATATATATTTTTTAAAAACAGATAACTTCTAATCACGATCTGTGAGATTGATTTTCTAAAATTTCATTCCCATTAGCTGTAAATTAATGGAATCCTCTAACCGGTTGGTCCATGTTTATCAATGATTAAATGATCAGCCGGTAGCATGCACATGGATGTACAGAAAGTCCAATAAATCGAAAGTGAAACCTGACAAGATTGTATTAATTGTCCATCATTGATATCCAGATGTATTCGCAATGGTTTTATGCAACCCTTACTAAGGCACAAATGAAAAATTCAATGAAGTTCTATGTTTAATTTATCGTATTTCACTGTTTTGTAAGTTGTGTTTAAATGACCCGGTTTTTTTTATGACGTAACCATGTTCTAATATTAGATCCCAAATGCTGCATCTTGCTGGGTAATTACTGTTATTTCTGTATTTATTCGAGCTTTTATCGTGGAACCAAATGTAACATTGTTCATTAGGAACATCATGAATTAGATCAGCACCGTTTTAATTTTTTCCTTGGAAAACTTAATGCAGCTTTAACATTTATATTACTCAATCAGTATTTAAAGTTGGATGGTGTTTGAAAACAAAGAGCTTTAAGAACAGGATCTTGCCAATATATACATAAAACAAATAACATGGACATAAGACATAAAAATCTCATGAAACAAACATCTCGTGAGACCAAATATCTCATGAAACAAACATCTGTGAGACAAATATCTCATGAAACAAACATCTGTGAGACAAATATCTCATGAAAAAACATCTGTGAGACAAATATCTCTTGAAAAAAGACATCTTGGGAAACAAACATCTCATAAAACAAACATATTGCAAGATAAATATCTCATGAAACAAACATATTGTGAGACAAATATCTCATGAAACAAACATATTTTGAAACTAACATCTAATGATTTAAACATCACATGCAACAAGCATCTTGTGATACAAACATCTCATGAAACAAAGTCCTTGTGAGACAAATATCTTATGAAACAAACATCTTTATCTAAAATATGTGAAAATAAACAACAAAATAACCTTACAATCTGTCAGCGACATTTTATCCATTTTCTTAAACAGGAGGAGACTTTATTATTTTATTTTTTAAAAATTATTTTCCATGCATATCTAACAGGAAATTATTGGATTATTGAAAAAAAAAAACCACTGCAATTCAAGAGCGATCAAGGACAGAATGCTGTACTATGTTCATTAAAATTCTGTTGTACTGATAAATTGATATGCTGAAGAAATCAATAAGCAATTCAATTTTTTTCATAATTCTTTGTTGTAAATTTTCTCTTAATCAATTGGCTGCAGTAGACCAACCAAATAAAGATTTTTTTATTATTAAAGGAAACTACTGTTGTGGAAAAATTAATGACCTGATAGATAACACTCGACTTTATGCAATTTTGTGACATAACTGAACATTTAGTCCAAATGTTTATATAGTGACAATTATTAAAAAAAACCAAAAAAAAAAAAAAACCCAACATACCATCGACTTTAGTTGAACTGTGAAGGGCAGTATTTACTGCATGAGTATAACAAATCAGATCCACTCCATACTTCTTGCTGTTTAAAGTTTTCTTTGGTCTGGAAATAAATATAATCAAGTGTTATACATGCAGGAACATCAACAATTTAACACCAGAATACTAACTCATTGTTTTACTTTTCGATGCAACAAGCAATAAATTTTCCTTATCATTATTGGTTTTAATTCTGACTGCAGCAACTATACAACACCCTTCACAATAAAACTGAAAATCACTCTAAAAAATTTGTAACAACTGATTAATAAATCATTTTGATTCTTTGCTAGTCTCTTATAAAGGATTTCAGACTTATGTTGTCACTATGGATCTATTATTATCTATCTATAAATCACTTTTTTCAAACGACCATACCCAGAAATCTTTAGTATAATTTATTCCCACAATTTTTATATGAAAACTGGGATTTTCTGATGCTAACTGGTAGCTGCCTAGTTGTGGTTTGGACTTAAAATATTCTTCGGACTCTATAAACAGCCACCAGGCATAAAGTGTGTTAGGGCGTCAGAGGTAATTTAGACCAAGAAAGACATCTTTAGTATTCAGTTTGTTTTTTGTTTTTTGTTTTTTTTTATCAACCATACAGATATTTGGGTATTCAATAGACACCAATACACTAGATCTCAGATCTCCGTCATTGTTTGATCTGAAAGCCACTCACAACTGCAAACTTTTGACTGATTTTTGTGTTGTTAAAATCATCTCAGAAATGTTTGAAATTAGAAATCAATCCAACATGGTTATTTAGATAACTGCTTTAAAAAAAAAACTCTTATACAAGACAGAGAGGAACACACTCTTCATTTTCAAATGTCATAAGATGTGGAAATAGCCCCAGTTCTGTTTGGAAATTTCACACCCGTTTTTTTTAACGAGACTTTAAACAATAATGTCAGGCAGCATGTAGCATGAATTATTACAGGGGTCCAGTCGTCCAAGATGGTGCATGAAATTTGTAAATTTGTTCCTTAAAAAAAAAGATTATTGACATGCATTTCAACAATAATTGGGTTCAGTTTACATCTGGTGCATTATAATTTACACTGCACCTCAAATTTTTCTTTTTTAATCTTTATCCAGAAAATACAAGCTTCCTTACATATTTTTCATCTGTTCGTTGAACAGTAATATGGAGAGTCTGAAACGACTCATGGACTCCATTCCGCTAATATTGAGCCGATATACAAATTTACCAACCAACCTGTCCCCTCCTCTCCCCTACCACCATAGAAAGAACCTAACAAGTACAACCAACCGCGATGGGGCTTAAAAACGGGATCGATCGAAGGCATATAACTCATAAGTTTATTCATTTGAGGTTCGAGATCCTGAAAATAATATATTTTCATTTTCTTTTCTTTTTTTCCATTTCTGATCCACTTACGTTCCATTTATGCAATCATATATTACGATTGAATCATCATCACTGCTCGATATAAGTGTCTCCCCATTGGAAGAAAAGTCTATGCTATTTATTCTGTCTGTATTTTCTCTGAAAATCTTAGCAACTCTAAAATTTCGAACAACATTGTCAGTGAGCTTCATCTTGACAAAACCGCCGCATGAAATCTAGTAAACAGGGTGTCGGAGATAAATATACGTAACTGCCCTTTTCAAGAAAGAGCGCAAATCCGGGCACCTGTCTAAACTCTAGCGTCGCTTGTATCACGTAAAATCCGTGCAGTGCAACAACTTTGACCTGAAGTACACACACTGGATTGAACTACCTATGCAGTTTGACCTTACGTTGTAAAATTTTTGCACTGTTGACTAAGTTGCACAGTATAAAAAAAACAAATAAATAAATAAAACCACTCCATTCTACATCAAATTATTCAAAAGAAACTTCGACGGATTCCTAACGAACTATCGACATTTTACCGACAGATTTTATTTGAAAGAAAATTAAAATGACCAGATCTTAATGATGATGATGGTGATGATGATAATAATAATAATAAATCTTTATTTATAGTCGAAAATTACCACATGTGTCGGACATTAAACATAAGCTTCACTGAGCCAGAGACATATACATTGTCTCTGACTGAGCATTGTAATGTATATTTCAATTTCAATGTAAATCCAGAGACGTATGCCGGATAACTAGTTATATACGTCTCTGGTAGATCTATGAATAAGTTTTTTTAACTTACGCCTGATGTTTAAACTAACTGCGACTTTTATCTAATAAATAAATAAATAAATAAATAAACAGAGACATATATTATTAATATTTGTCTCTGAAATAAATAAATAAATCAGAGTTAAACTGGTTGGTTGGATGATAAATCATTCTTTTACAATGCGATGATCAGTTATGTTTAGCTACAATTTTGTCTGTTCAAAGGATTAATCTGAATAGAATATTTGCACTAGTGTGGGCGTATGCTAATGCACTCTCCTGAATTATTGCAGATACACATCACAGAAATCTCAGTCTATTTTACTGGTAACCAGCCATTCAGCGGAGGCTTAAGAAGGGCCGGAACCGGAGAGACCGAACCTGAGGTAAAGACTGTACCTTTCAAAAACTAAGGCATCTCACTGTTATGGGTTTAGCCAAGCTAAAGACAAACTTTTTTTTACGTGTGGTCTATCGGTGAGGGGCCCACAAAGGTGAGACGTTAAGCTCCTCGTTTTTCAGTTGCAAATTTGCTTCTTCTATTCTTAAAAAGTTTTTTAACGTAGATAAGGAAAATTTCGGAAGATATTTATAAAATTAATAATTTTAGTATTTATCATAATATTCGCAAAAAAAAAAAAAAAAAAAAAAAAAAAAAAAATCCTGGAAATGACATCTGGAACAGTTGACGTCCAAACTCTGCCTGAAATCGTCAAGAAAATTATCGTTCTTGGCGTATGCTTAAAATATGACGTCACAGATCACCCAAATGCATTACGGTAGTTGACAACGGTATCATAGTTCATTAAGTCTTATTGGTAATTTGATCGTAGTTTGAAGAATTTATCTAAAATGGGTTGTATTTACACAAAATTGAAGAAATCAAAACAGAAGGGACGTATAAAAATCATTCGAGTAAAAAGAAGCTAAAGTCAAGATACAGAACACAAGAAAACTGGACGCTGTACAGGAGATTTTGTCTGTTGATAATCAAACTCCCGAGGATACAGCATCGGCCTTAGTACACCTGGCTAAAAAATATTATCAGCGAGGTACTGTCTGTGACAGCCAATGCTCTTTGAGGAATGATGATTCAATACGTATTCATAATAACCAGGATGAAACGATTCAGAAAGGTGAATTTGAAGAATGTGTGGTACACGAAAATTTAAATGGAAAAGACACGGAAAACACATTGGATAAGCAAAGATCTAAATCAGCATATACAAGAGAATGTTGGACTATACGGGATACGCCAAATCAACCATTCCGTGATTGCGACAATTCAATCATTGCTGAACATTGCTGGGCGTCATCACGGTATAACAGACATGGAACCGAAATAAACCAAGAGTTTTCATTACCCGGAAGTGTTACCGAAGAACTGAAAAATATCAAATCTGTACTTTCAGCAATGCAGATGAAAACTTGTAACTCCCGCAATAACTGTGCTTGTTGTAAATCTAGTGACCGAGACCGAGAAAACTAAATAGCGTTGCCAAGTGGAACAAAGTATCAAGCTATTTTTGTGTACGGACAAGATGGTAATCTACCAGGATGTATTGAAGAAATTCATAATATCAAACCGGTTATTTCCTCAATGCAGTCGTAGACCGACGGAATCTTGGGTTAGAGTAACGGAATCGGATCAAAACCTGTGCTTATGGTTTACCTTACGGAACTTCTGAAATTAATAATTTCCGTTTTTATTTTATTTTTGTGTTGAAATAATTTACATAAACTTTGTATTAAGAATTGAAATGTTTTTGTAAATATGCTTTTTATTTGATTTTGAATATATTTACATTACAATGCATCATCTCTTGTTTTCTTCTTTTTTGTTTTGCGTATGATATGTCAGAGTTATACTTTCTTCTCTTACATCCGGGCGACTAGTTCCTTCTGCCAGTGAATTTTCTCACACTAGTATATTCCCGATTGAAATTCGAATCCAGGTAGCGAGAGACGCTGTGACCCTTTAATCGGTTTTTAGACCATTTATCCATCGAGTTTTTACTTTCAAGTGGTGTGTCGAGAAAAAAAAAATTCGATTGAAATCACAAATTGAAATAACCAATTATGTAATAATAGATATTTATGACAAAATTGTGTTCGGTTGTTAGATTTGTTAGGTTTGATAATCATAGACCTGTTCTTTAAATTCACTTGCTACTAACAAGCAATGAGTCGAGTAGTGTTTTACTCCCCATCTAATATTCCTTTTCTAATGTCGGGGCCGTCAGTTCTGGGATAGGCGAGGAAACCGGAGTACCTGGAGAAATACCTGACACTAGGACCTTCTCGAGTGGAATTCGAGTAAAGGCTGTTAGAGTCAATGTAATTCGTGAGTGAGCGCTTTAGACCACTCTGCAAGGGTAGCAGACATCAGTCGTGATCAGACCGGATGCTGGATTATAAGAAGTAGTGTCAAAAAAAAAAAAAAAAAAAAAAAAAAAAAAAACCACTTTTTATTTTGGTATCACAACTTTCCATGATAATATCTTGACTTGTCAAGATATTAAGTCGACAAGCCGAGTGCTGCAGATGCCTACGTTGGTCGGTCGGGTGACCTTTGACCTGACCCTCAAAGAGGTCAAAGGGATGATGTAGGGAGTGGTACAAGAGGGTAGGGTTTATTTGTAGAGAGATTAAATGCACGGTAACGGGATTATGTAGACACGCTATCGTACATCGAGATAACCAACCAGCAAGCATTTGGAGACCGAGAGGCGTGGTGTCAGTCACAGACAGCTGTAGCAACCACGTGCCTGAAGGTCCCTGCAGATCCAACGTAATATTGTTGAATAAACATATAGTTGAATTATTTTACTTAGTGATTTAATTGCTCCATAATAAACGAATATAATCAGGCACGGAAACGTGTGTTATATTATTTCATTTTAATAGTTTCTAACTGCCCCGGTAGCTCAGTCGGGGAGAGCGTTAGATTGAAAATCTAAAGGTCTCTGATTCAAACCCAGATCAGGGCAATTTTTAAAAAAAATTATTTTATTTATCTCAAAATAGTTTTAATGATTGAGAGAAAACCACTTTCAACAAGTAACAGTCAACGTATTAAAAAGAAGGTATATTTTATTAAAGAAAGATATGGATTCAGTAAGCGTGACTGGCACACGGCACTGTGCAAGGTATTAACTAATCAGAACAAGCAGGAGGCGTGGTTTGAATCTATACATAATGAAGTGACAAGAGGCGTGGTTCGAATCAACACATTTACAGTTGATCAAGTATCGATGACTCATTACGTAAATTTGATCAAGTATCGATGACTCATGTTTGAATGCGCAATAGTTGCGTATCAATATCAAAAATCAATCAACCATTTAACCAATGAAGTATTGACATGTAGGAAAAACGGGATTTGATTGGTATAGAATTAAATACTGACGCGAATATAGGGAATTCAAATCTCTAGTTTGTTATATATCAGACGCATCTACTGAAGGTGTTAGGTCAAATCCCGATGAAAATAACACTCTACAGAAATTGAGTAAAAAAAATCTACAGTAAGTGAAAATTTAAGTGTTTGGAAATTTCAACATTATAGCTGTACATGTTTTACGTTTTCAGACGTCTCCAGATACTGTCGACATAATTTGACAAATGTTGCCCTAATGTTAGTCAATACAAGAAAATTTTAACATTATGATTTCAAAGTTTAAATATGCTGGAAACACAGACCTGAAATTTTGGAAAATTTAAGAATTATTTTAAGGATGTATAAATAGAAGATAAATTATCTAGAGACGTCTTAGAAAACTTAATAATATGTAGCTATAAAGAAAAATTCTCACCTGAATAAAAATATTTAAAAGATCCATGAATATTTTTTGTGAACAAAATAAGTTATAACACCATAATCCAAGAATGATTATTTAATTGATTATTGTTTTAACATTTTTAAAATGTCTGTTTGTCTGGCTTTCATTATCGCCATTTGGGTCTCCATTATACCAATTTGGGTCTCCATGACCCTCAGTTCTTCTTCCAATTTCTTTCTGAAAAGATACAACAGTGTAAAGTATTAAAATACTGAAGTGTATAAAAAGCGATTGTCATGAAATAAATGCATGTATTTAAAATTATACATTAATAAAGTCCGTCTGATTTGAGAAAAAATTATGAATGAATAAAGTCCGTCTGATTTGGAAAAAAAAGAAAGATTTCAGCTTGTAGAGCACTCCGAAGATTTAAGGTCGCACGTTCCAACCGGAACCAAATCTGATTCCGATTTGCAAAAAAAAGATTGTTTGGCACCTAGAAATAGGAATTCAAAATCAGTTAATTAATTTATTTATGTCAAGTACTTACTGGTTGTCCTTGGATATGGTGGGACTATTCTCCGTGGAGGAGATAGAGATGATGGACAGCTCTCTGTAAAAATAGGATAAAAAAAATAAATCAATATCAGTTTAGGTTACCACATCATTTTTATACAACATGTTAAAAATATCAATTAAAAAGTAAAACTGTCAATCTAAACGTTTCGTTTTCAAAATTAACCAAGCCAAGACGAATTCTTTCATTTTCACGGGTGAACAAAATGTTATTGTGATAATGTGGAAAATTTAATTAATACAGAAATTATACTTACTTTTCCGATTCCCACCCAACGGAAGCTGGAGTGGCAGGTTGGCTACTCCCTAAAATCGGTGACACCGATGGCGGAGTAAATAGACGTTTTCTTAAGACTCCTATATCGGGAGTCCCCGCGAGCTGCGGGGACTCTTCAAATGTTGAATCGAAGACTCCGGACCTGAAACATATAAATTCAATCATGAAATAAATTGTTTCTCAAAATTTTTGAAATAATAATAATAATAATATAAAATAAAATAAAATGTCTATTAAAATATTTTTGAACTATCGACAAAATATAGATAAATTTTTTTTAAATTGAACTTTCGTTATAAAAATCAATTATATGTCTTTGTGAAGAAACACAAAGAAAGTGTACTTATTTTATGAAAAAAATAATAATAAAATCAATCAATTAATGGAATTAAATTTTAGCGAGTATGAAAAAATAAACATTTTAAAAACAAATTTGCAATGAAATTTTGAGTGTATATTTTTTAAAAAAAAAAAAAAAATACTTACAAATTATGTTCCATGTTGAATAGATGTGATAAACGTTGGAATGACAAGCGAAAGTAATCGAAGTATTAAAACTCCTAAAAATGACCAACCAAAAATAAATCCTATCATGTGATGATCGTTAACCAATAGGGTAATACAGATTATGAAATAAGAGGTTTAATATAATCAGTATTATGTGATTACTTGAGGAATTGTCAACTAGAATATTTACATAACTAGTAAATGTCTAAATAAAATATTTGTTCAAATGTGACATCGCTCTCAAATAATCAGTAAATAAGCTAATTTATGGAATTTGCAATAAATTTCCCGTGAGAAGAAGCCCTAACTTTTTCATTATCATCTAACTGAGCAATCCCCAAATAATTTTTCAAACAGTCAGTCTTGAAAATGTCTTACTCATGGAACAACCTGTTTTTGCGATATATTAGAGGCGAAGACGATGACGAGTTTTGGATGGACTATGGCGAAATGATACACAGAAACAGGTTTCCACCAACTATGTATTATGAAAATACTTTGTTGGCATTGTGCATTGCGGAATGCGCGAAAATGCATCATGGCATACAAGAATGCCTACCCAAGCCTGTACGCTTCCATGTCATGGTTTATGAAGATATACTTTACCATCACTGGAAAGTCTAACTAACCAGTAACCAGTACCAGTTTAATAGAAGGCCCTTTTAAGGGCCACCCATATTTTTCGAAAAGTATCTAAGTTGATGATCTAAGATGTATTAATCAGGTCTACATAGAAATCAATAACTTAAATGTTAAAATGCACAAATATATGTTCCTATTTTCATAAAAGAGAAAAACAATTTTAAAGTTTCAGTCATAATTTTTTTTAAGTTTAAGTGAAGAATAGTTTTTAAAGTTTTCATAAAAAAAGAAAAACAATTTTAAAGTTTCAGTCATAATTTTTTTTAAAGTGTAAGTGAAGAATAGTTTTTAAAGTTTTCATAAAAAAAAGAAAAACAATTTTAAAATTTTCATAAAAAAAAGAATTTTAAAATGTTCATGTAGTTATCTTCTAATAATTTTAGTTACATTGAAAAAGATTCTTCAATGTGATAATCCTGAAAATAAATTTAATAAAAATTTTAAAAAAATCATCATCATAAAAAAAAAGTGTTTTATATGTGTTTATGAAATTATATATTATATATGGTTGGTATATAATGTCTATAATCATTGCTAATTTATCTAGATAGCAATTGTATATTGTACCTTCTGTAACCCTTGCTCCCCTTATCACGCAGCTGTCCGTGTCGGCTACCTTTGATGTATAGAAAGACGTGTGACCATTAGAAATGGACATCCTGATCTTACGTAAGATGAC
Organism: Tegillarca granosa; assembly: GCA_029721355.1. Classification (NCBI taxonomy): domain Eukaryota; kingdom Metazoa; phylum Mollusca; class Bivalvia; order Arcoida; family Arcidae; genus Tegillarca; species Tegillarca granosa. Next base: position 22,855,433 of record CM056600.1, read on the forward strand.
CATTGGTCAACCTCCGATTCGCGCTAAAATTGTTACAGTAGTTATTTGTCACCCTAGTTGTCAACATGACTCTGTGCATGTTCTTCGTATTATTTATGGTCTGTGTTTCGGGTGAAAGTGCACCCTGGGGACAATGCTGTGAAGAAGATGATACTGTTTTAAGATGCACGGCTGATTTAGCAAGGGGCCAAGATTGTACAAGCGTGATTCTGACTGACCGTCGGTATGAAAAGATTTTCATATCAAAAAGAACGTCCAAGCTTGTTTTGAGTCCAGGCACGGAAATCCAGACCCTCATAGTAGAGTTAGAGAGGCAGTTCCTCACTATTTGTGACAGACGAATCACAGAAATTAAATGGGGTCGCTTGACTAAAAAATGTGGTAAGCAATTTTAAATTAATAAATATAATTTATTTATTTACACAAAGATACAGTCATGATTTTTCATAAAAATGTTAAGCTTAATCATCGATAATTTTTATAATTTAAAGTAAAAAAAACTGACCGAACTTTAAACTGTTTTACCATTGTTATTCCTAGTTTTGACGATTTTGTTTCAGATGACAAATTCACATCTTCGACCCATGTTTACAGTCAAAAAGATGCGTCAGTTCATGATCTGGTTACCACTGAAGGAAATACGTTAACAAATACTGAGTATATATCAGAAACTTTGAGCACAACCTCAGAAACATATACTCATGAACATCGTTCTTCCCTAAGCCGTGAATACACAATAATTAATGTAACATATTTTAATTTTTCAGACATCATTACCCGCACCACTCCAGCAATACCATCAGATACCTCCTCTCCTACAACTCCAGTCACCACCTACCAACCATCCTCTCACATCGACACCCTCCATACTCTAACAACCTCGATGACTATCATTATAGGTATGTACAATTATACAGTAGAGCCTGACAAATTCAATGAAAACAATGAATTAAAATATCTAGGATTTCTAAGTTTACTTATTTTTATTGTTTTTATAATGATAGTTGTTTGTATCATAAAAAAGAAAACAAGGCGTGCTAATTTGATGAAGTTCAACAATGGGTACAATTTCAATGACGAAAATGACGAAATAGTGCTGTATGAAACAAAAATCACAACAGTTTGATTATTTTTTCATTTTAAGAATTAAAAAATCATAATAAATATATATATATATATATATATATATATACACGCTAATGTTGAGATTTTGTAATAAGAAAGAAAGAGTTACTCCCCTTTTATCATAATCGTGATGTAGAATTTGTTTTAAATACATATTTTTTTTTTATATATTACAGTAGTACCTATCAGTATGGCCACTATCGTGTCACTTGTGGTCTTAGTCTGCCGATATATGAGTAAAAGAACTGCACTTGTTGCTCAGCCAGCACAGATTCCAGAGGGTCTACCTGAACGCCCTTGTCGCCCTGCACGTGACCAACCATCACAGATTCCAGAAGGTCCACCTATTCGCCCTCCTCTACCAACCCAGCCAAGCACTTCCACCTCTGCTGTACCAACACGATCTGCGACTTCCCCATCTACACCACGTCGTGTCACACGCTCAGTCTCATCGTTAACTAATAGATCATCACACCCACCAGTTCGACGTCATTCTAGTGCATCAGCAACTTGTACACCTTCACAGTCACCATTAGGCTTACGCTCTGCCTCCTCTTCTGGATCATTTCATTCATTGCAATCGTCTGGTTCATCTGGTGATGATAACTACTGGCTTCGGCGATTGAGTCGAATAAATTATAGAGAATAGTAACTGTTTTGTTTTGTATGTGACTTTTTAAAGTCTTTTAGTGTATTTGTTTATTTAAAGATTAGTGTGTGTGTGCGTTACGTTGTGTGTGTGCGTGTCATATTTTGTAACCGTGTGTGTGTACACGTGTGTGTGCGTGTGTATTTGTTACAGCTTTAATTAGTTTACCTTGTTACCATGTATAGTTAAGTTTTGACATTTTTTTTTGTTTGTATTTATGGTGATGGTTATTAGTTTCGCGCACATGTGCGTGTCATATTTTGTAACCGTGTGTGTGTACATGTGTGTGTGCGTGTGTATTTGTTACAGATTTAATTAGTTTACCTTGTTACCATGTATAGTTAAGTTTTGACATTTGTTTTTTGTTTGTATTTATGGTGATGGTTATTAGTTTCGCGCACATGTGCGTGTCATATTTTGTAACCGTGTGTGTGTGTGTGTGTGTGTGTGTTTTTTAAAGGTTTAATTAGTTTATCATGTATAGCTATATTTAGGGTGATGGTATTCAACTGTTTAATATTTATATTCAAATAATAATTTAAAAAATCTTGTCAAATATGCAAATAAAAAAGTATTTTGAATGTATTTATATTGTTGTCTTCTTATTTATGAATTGTTTAGCTAAAAAAATTGATTGACAAATTATATATAAAAAATCAAAGATGTATTGAATGCAATTGATTTACAAACGCAAACGCCAGAACAGGTCCTACCGATGTCAAAAGTGAAAACCGCATCTCGATATCTCCGATAACGTCCGAGTTACATCCATTTATAACTTTTTCAAGATGGCGGCGACCCTGGACTTCCGGTTTTCTTATTTTTCGTCTGATTACCACCAAAATCGATACCTAGGGGTTTTCGGAGGTGTTGAACACGAATCTGAAGTCGAAATACCGCTATCTGGCCAAATGGCAAATTTGCCAATTTTTGCCAAGTTGTGCATTGACGTTGGCAAACGCCAGAACAGGTCCTCCCGAGGCTAAAAGTGAAAACCGCATCTCGATATCTCCGATAACGACCGAGTTACGCCCATTTCCAGCTTGTACAAGATGGCGGCGTCCTCAAGACTTCCGGTTTTCTTATTTTTCTTCCGATTTCCACCAAAATCGATACCTAGGGGTTTTCGGAGGTGCTGATCAAGAATCTGTAGTCGAAATGCCGATATCTGGCCAAATGGCAAATTTGCCAATTTTTTGCCAAGTTGTGCATTGACGTTGGCAAACGCCCAGAACAGGTCCTCCCGAGGCTAAAAGTGAAAACCGCATCTCGATATCTCCGATAAAGATCGAGTTACGCCCATTTCCAGCTTGTACAAGATGGCGGCGTCCTCAAGACTTCCGGTTTTCTTATTTTTCTTCCGATTTCCACCAAAATCGATACCTAGGGGTTTTCGGAGGTGCTGATCAAGAATCTGTAGTCGAAATGCCGATATCTGGCCAAATGGCAAATTTGCCAATTTTTGCCAAGTTGTGCATTGACGTTGGCAAACGCCAGAACAGGTCCTCCCGAGGCTAAAAGTGAAAACCGCATCTCGATATCTCCGATAACGACCGAGTTACGCCCATTTCCAGCTTGTACAAGATGGCGGCGTCCTCAAGACTTCCGGTTTTCTTATTTTTCTTCCGATTTCCACCAAAATCGATACCTAGGGGTTTTCGGAGGTGCTGAACACGAATCTGCAGTTGAAATGTTGTTTTTTAAAATGATTTTCTAATGAGATTTTGTACTATTTATCTTTGTAGATGTATCAATGCCAGTATTGCGGTGCTGAACATCCATCAGCGTCTGAAACAAAAGAATGTGAGGAATTTCACGAGAATTTCAGAGCATTAGGATCTCATTTACCATACGTTTGTGAATCTTGTCCAGCCAGTTTTATGACATCTCAGTTATTGGATAAACACCGAAACTCCATTCATGAATTGACCTGCTACTGGTGTCTGGAAACTTTTATCAATGCACAGGCACTAGAAGCACACGAACAATGTCACGAACTAAATGATGAGGAACCGCCTTTCAAATGTTTTTGGTGTTTACAAACGTTTGCCAATGAACGCTTATTACAATCCCATGAACACATACACGACCTAGATGATAACGAAGAACTGGCCACAAAGTGTTTTTGGTGTTTACAAACTTTTACCAATGAAGACGAACTAAAAGAACATGAAAGATGTCATGAGATAGAAGATGACCCCCTGCCAGAAAGAAAAAGAAAGCGTAATAATTCAATTGATAGCCTCTCACCTATTGCGGGTCCAAGTTCGATGGGTCAGGTGGGTGGTGGAAATAACAGGTTGTCATACACCATAAAAAAAATCGGTGAAAGAACATTTAGAAATACAGTGATCGACAGACATTACCGGGTTCAGTTTCATGAGAATGAGGCTTTGCAAGGGGAAAAGTTGTCAGACTTGCACAATGAATTACAAGATATGTTCGATGAACTACTAAATCAAGTGAAATCGGATCTGCAAGGCAACGATCTCGGCCGTGTGGTAATAACTCACCCTGATTTGACATCAAACATAGTCGTGCCACTTCAAAAACTGGACGAACTTACGGGAAACAAAGTGTTGGAGTATATTGAAAATGTGCTGACTAGCCACCAAGATTTAGCATTAGAGAACGAAATGGCAATAGATATAGGTACTATGGAAATTCCCAAGGGAGGTTATGGTGTCCCCATCAACAATTTGTTTGGACCCAATAGCTCTTTAAAGCAAAAACAATCAATCATTGAAATAAAGAACACAGATTTCCTTTGTTTGGCCCGAGCAATATTGATGGGATATCTGAAAATCAATCAATTGAATACGCATGAATGGAAAGACATGACATCCCAGGATTCTCATTTAAGTTTGGAAAACTTGATCATCAAATATAAAGCATGTCCTAAGTGGCTGTACAGAGATCTCAATAAGGAGAAGTGTTCTCATCGACAAACCGAGCTCGCAAGCAAGTTGTGCACAGAAGTCGGAGTTGACATGACGCAGTTCCTATGTTTGAACGACATACCGCCCTTTGAACAGTTCTTTGACGTCGATATATTGGTAGTGAGTTCGCGCATGAACAATAAATTCATCCGTGTGCCCCCTGAAGATAGCCAGAAACCTCGAATTTACCTCTACTTGGTGGAGAATGATGACTTTGGACATTACCACACTATCGCCAACATTTGCGGCTTTTTCGCCGAGTCTAAATTCTGTGAACACTGTTTAAAACCCTATAGAGATAAACACAACTGTGAGGTAGCCTGTTTTGTATGTAAGTCAGGTGACTGTCAAAACCTAGATGACGCAATGAGCTGTCGAACCTGTCACATGACCTGTCGATCAGGTTCCTGCTTTGATCGACATGCGACCGAGAAACAAAGGAAAAATAAACAACCGGCGTCACAATGCGACCTCTACTGGAAATGCATTGAATGTAAAACAGTGGTCAATCGAGAAAAACATAAAATAGAGGAACATCTATGCGATACCTGGGAGTGCAAGTCTTGTGGCAAGTTCGTGCCAGAGGGACATTTATGCTACATTCGTGCTCTCGATGCAAAAGAGAGTAAAGGACAGTTCATTTTTTTCGACATCGAAACGTCACAAAATGAAATATTCCAGTGTAAGGATAAGTACCAGCCCATCAAAACGCCAGGCTGTACAAAATGTAAGAATGAGACACTCTGTCAGTTGTGTATAAATGTAAAAATTGCAACGATAGTCTCTGCGGTAAATACAGCCATCAAGCAAATCTGATAATTGCCCAGAAATGTTGCATGGCATGTATGAACGAACCCCTGGGACCCGAAAGCAAATGTGAGACTTGCGGTAATCGTTGTAAGAAATGTGACAAATTCAACAAGGACGACAAAGTGTACGACATACCACCTTGTCAAAAGACTTGTGGCTTCCGTGAAGTAATATTCAAGGGTGACAATTGCGTAACAGATTTCGGACAGTGGTTGTTTTCTCCAGCACACAAGCATTTTATCGTTTTGGCACACAACATGCGAGCTTTCGACGGTTACTTCTTGCTCGAATATTTGATTGACCAATCTATTCGTCCCGATAGCATCATATTCTCAGGCAGCAAAATTAATTACATGCACGTTTCCAGGGGATTGGACATCCGAATCATAGACAGTTTGAATTTTTTACCGATGCCTTTGTCTGACTTACCCGCTGCCTTTGAGCTAGATGAAATCTGCAAAGGGTTCTTTCCGCATTATTTTAACACCAAAGACCATGAACAGTATGTGGGACCATATCCGGAACCGAAATATTACGGAGTAAACAGTATGTCAGATGATATGCGTGTTCGATTTTATTGTTGGTATTTGGACAAATGGAACCCTGATAGTATTTTCGATATGCAAAAAGAAATCGTGAGCTATTGCCGGAGTGATGTCGATATTTTGCGTCGAGCTTGTTTGAAATTCCGCCAAATCCTCATTGATATCACCGGTAAGGAAGAGCAGACACTAGACGACAATTTAGAGCCACAGATCAGTTATAGAAATGCCATTGATCCTTTCAATGAGATAACGATTGCATCCGTATGTTCTAAAGTATATAGAACAAAGTTTCTCGAAGAAACATGGCAAGTCAAAGTACGACGTGATGGTCAGCTGAGCGAGTGGTTGCCTGCCAAAAAGAGAGACGGCGAATTCAGCGTTTTGGTAAATGGCAATTGGATATCGGAAGCAGGGTAGCATCCCAGGATATGATCATGGAGGAGAAAGAATTTGTCAAATCACGCATAGCACAAATTCCGTCCAATATGCAAGATACATATTCCAAATCTTCCATCAAATGGTTAGAATGGGAAGCCGAGAAGAGCAAAATGAAGGGTACTCCTATTTTCATTCAACACGCTTTCAACGAGAGAGAGTATCGGATCCCCAACACCAATTACCGCTTGGATGGTTATTGCCAGGAACTAACACGGCCTACGAATTTTACGGGTGTCTGTGGCATGGGTGTCGACAGTGTTTTCCCAAAATCGACATCTGAGCAAAGTCCCTCGCACTAAGCAATCATTAGAGGAACTTTATGCCCTAACCCTAAAAAACAAAGCATACATACAATCCTTAGGAATGAAGCTCATCTACATCTGGGAACACGAGTTTAACCATCTTCTACGGAATGTCGAAAGCGCCAAAGGACTTCGTAGAAGGATTAGACATTCAAGGACCGCTTAAATCCTAGAGAAAGCTTTTTGGCGGGAGAACCAATGCCATAAAACTAAAAAAGAACACCATCGACAACCAAAAGATTAGTATTCGGATTTTTGTAGTTTATACCCGTACTGTAATAAATATGCTCGATACCCAATAGGTCACCCTGAAATAATCACTTCCGGTTTAGAGAAGGTCAATCTAAACAATATTTTTGGCATCGTAAAATGCAAAATATTACCTCCTAGGCAATTGTACTTTCCGGTGTTGCCTGTGAAATGCAACGGGAAATTGTCATTCCCATTATGCAGAACCTGTGCCGAACGTCAAAGTCAGCAACCTTGTAGATGCAGTGATGCAAATCGGATGCTTCTCGGTACCTGGTGCACCCCCGAAATACAGAAGGCGCTGGAAAAGGGTTATGAAATCATTAAGCTATACGAGGTCTATCACTGGTCCGAGACCACCCAGTTTGACCCAGCGATCGGTAAAGGAGGATTGTTTTCAGATTACATCAACTTGTTTCTGC
>CM056600.1:22863011-23132679 GCA_029721355.1 Tegillarca granosa
CTCTCTCTCTCTCTCTCTCTTGCCATATAATATTATTGTAATTGTTGGGCAAAGTGAGTATTAAATGACAACATAGAAATAAAGGGAAATATATTAGTTATTATATCAAGAATACATTGATTCTTTTTCTTTCTTTTGTGGTTGTGAGAAGATTAGATATAAACCTAACCCAATGTCATTATAAGACAGTCTTTCCATTTCATTATGAATCATAGAGTGGGGACATAAATTTTGCTCTTGTATCTATAATAGCGTCTTCATATTGATAATCCTGTTTTAAGATTTGACAAACTTGGCTCTCAATTTCAAGGTCTGTAGCCCATTTTGATAACTTAAAACTTTATGTATTCAGAGCAAATACAAAATGTCTAGTTAATAGATATTTGTCATTAAAGTTTTCTATTGGCAAGACTGACTTTTGATATTATCTATGGTAGTTTACATTAACTAGTAATATAAGAGACAGATAAATTCATTAATACACCATTATAAAACCTGCTATAAGGCCAGTGTACGAATGTATGCATAGGGCACATGTTATATCAAATCTACTGTAATTTTAGTACATGACCTATACAATAAAATCTACCCTATATATTAAATCCAAATTAATTTTGTTGTTTTGCTGGTCTTTATACACAGGTGAAACATTATTTATTTTACATTGAACTTACAATTTATCTTCTTTTCAAGAATAGTAAACTTGTGGAAGCGGAAATGCAACGTATGCAAACTACTATGGCTATTCAAAATCCATTTGCAAATATTCAAACTGACATGAATTTTTAAATAACTCATTTAAATGCATTTTCAAGACATTTTGCATGATCCTATACTGTTGAGTGCAAATATCATTTGCTTATCAGAAACTCATCTCTCGCTAGCTGAACAGAATGTGTACAATATCCCAGGCTATGATTCTGTGCTCCTGCCAACAGATCGCTCACAAACTGTCATGAACTGGCAATCTATTTTAAACAACCATTACAAGTACTTGAAAAAAGAACACAAAGATGGTGTACTGTAGTTGTATTGAACTTTTGCATTTTTCACTTGACTGCACCAGGCCATTACAAATAATTCTACTGTATAGATCACCATCAGGGAAGATAACAACCTTCATCAAAACTTAATTAATATCTAAGCTTATATCCACTGCAAAATTGCCTTATTCTTGGTGACTTCAACATTGATAAAACAAACTTTCCAACTGCATATGCAACACTTAAAACTTTCTTCAAATCCAAGAATTTTGACCAGATCATTGAGAATTCCACAACACTGTATGGAATGCAACTAGATTTAATATTTTCTAACATACCTTCACACCATGAAGTCAGACAATTGGGAATCTACTATTCTGATCACAACATTCAGCACCTGTCAATATCCAACTAGGTATTTCTTTTCATTTTTATCAATGAAATCATTAATGTCATATTATGAAGATATTTAAAAATATTCATTGTCATTTCAGTAAATTTAAAAGACTCGCCTCTCTTCAATTAAATGAAAAATCAGTTGATTTATAATTTTTTTTTACAAATTATATATGTGCCACTGTCAAACATGTTGTCCTTTTCAAATATTCCATCAATGTTTGATTATTATCAAGCACTATAAAAATGAGTGTGAATTACTTTTATATTCCATTTCCATCAATTTGACGTCAAAACTGATCAATATATTGAACAGTTTTTTCTTCACCATGACCTTTGCCTTGTATATCTGACATTGCAAAGAAATATGTGCATAAAACTTGTGACATCACATAAATAAACATATCATAAGTACAAAGTTTCAATAAAGCATACTACTGAAAATGTAACAATCTGCATTCAAGCAATGTACAAATAATTGAAGGTTTAACCAGTTTTATAACCCATACAGCTTACCAATGCATGTAACACAAACTGGAATCTGTATACCCATCAGGAACATGAACTGTGGTTTACCATTAAGTTCTCTTCCTGACAAACCTTACAGGAACCTCATTAGTCAAGCAGTCTAGATCACTGCATCTTAAGTGATCAAAATAACTTCTCATTTCATAGATTACAAGTTCAAATCCAACTCAAACAAATTAGATTATTGCTATGAGACTTCTACATCTTAGTTTAAGACAATTGCCAGTAACTCCAGAAAGTTGGTGGTTCTATCCACATATTCTAGGATTTTCTCCATCACTAGAACTGTATGGTTGTATGTAACCTGTAATCCAACAATACATCCATTGCCCACAAATCATTACAACAATGCACAGCCTTTTATGTGTAGTGTACCCTACTGAAGTAAGTTACAACAGTGACAAAAACAGCGCGGGGGCACCATGTCAGCCTGACATATTTCTAGTTTTAATTGTATTTATTTATCAATTTATTTATTTATTTATTTATTTATTCTGTCTGTGGTTTGCCTCAGTTTGACTCGGCTTTCATTTTTAATTCATATATTTCAGGTGCTTTAGGTGCCTTGTCTCAATATGGACAGGAGTTTTTCAGTACTTTGGACAAACTTGTCTCTCAAAGCCAGAGAACACGGGATAAAGCAGCCAAAACAAACAGATCTTTGTCAACAACAAGAAAGGCTAGAAGAAGAATTACGAAACATTTTAGATGAACAGGAACTCAAATATCGGGAACATTTTGAAACAGATAATAGTCACAATAGTAGATATATTCCTGAAGTGAAAGAGGAGGATGAAACTTCAGGAAATATAAGTGGAAGAATATCAGAAGGAAAAACCTAGTGCAGAATCTGAAATGTGTATCAGTGGACGGAAATCTAAACAGAAAAAGATAAAAGAACATATGAATGATGGAAGAAAATCACATAATAAAGACATATTACATTTAAATGATAAAGATCATGTAAACCAGGAGCTTAATGAGGATATGTGTATAAGTGGGCGGAAATCCATACCTGGAAAGTTGGGAGATGATTTAAATTTAGATAATGATAATAGTAGAAAATCGTATGCTTTGGCAAACTTTGAGTCTGATGATGTCTGTGTTAGTGGTCGAAAATCTAAAAATAAAAGTTTGAAAGAAGGTGGTAAAACTGGGAGAAAATCACAGCAAAGTGAAATGATAACTCCGATTGAAAATGGCCTGCCAAGTCAGGAATCTGAGGATGGAAAATGCATAAATGTTAATCGGAAAAAAACAGTTCAAAACAAAAGAGGATGATTTAAGTCATACTGAACAGATTTCTAGCAAGATGAAAGCACTTAATCTAGATGGTTGCAAGAATTTACTGCACTCAAATTATGTTTACGAATCTGATGATGATGAAATATGTGTCAACATTAATCAAAGGAAACAAACGAAAACAATAGCTAGTGTAAATAAGAAAGATATATCTGTAGACTCAGAACCAGGAAATGAGGATGATATGTCAAAGGAAAAACATATAGGGGATGAAATTAATGATGGTTTACCTCCCCAAAGTAAAAGTCAGTCTAAAGAGAAAGTAAATAAACCAAAAAAGGAAAGAAAGTATATACCAAATACATTTGTACCTAACAGAACTCTTCGATTGAGAAGGTCAGGAAGTTTGAGTAGGTTGTCTAATACATCAGAGCAGGATCCTAATGAACAAACTGTTAATCAAAGTGAAACAGGAGTTATACCACCAATTAAAAGGTCTAATAGTTCATTTAGTGTTGATGATGAGGGTAATCAAAGGGGTAGAAAACCAAGTATTGAAAGAGGAATGGAAAACAGGAGGTCTGAGAGCAAGGAGAGGAGGACTAGTGCTGTCAGTAAAAAACCACCATTTAGATAGTACATTCAATAATATATGCTTTAGTGGTCATCTTTTTATTGTGTTGGAAATAAGTCAAATTTTTAACTAGTATTTGTCCAAAAGTTTCATTTTTGTCGAGTCCGGCATTGCTATAAGGCGAGACTTAGGTGTTACTTTTCCAGTATCGTCGTAGGCGGCATGTCAAAATGGTTAAAGTTTATGTTAAAGTAATTTATTTTTTACTCGATCAAAAACTAACCAGGCAAGGCATTTAAATCTGTGGAATTTTTGTTTCTTTTTATGGTATATACACTCTATAGACAAGCCCAGATTCTTCAAAAGGGTGGAGAAATGGTTATTTTATGATACATTAAACCAATAGTTTTAACCAACCTTCAGAACAATTAAAAAAGCTGTTATGTCATTTCTTGTGCTGTAAGTTAACATTAAAAACTGACCAGTTTAACATCACTGAAGATTTATACAATTTTGACCAGTTTTAAACTTAAATAACTGTACTTTATCTGTGACAAAATTAAATTTCAGAAACCTAAGTCTGTTCCTTGATAAAGAAAAAAACAGAGTATTAAAGTACTGATGAGAAGTGAATTTCAGTCTGTTTGAAAACTTCAAATATCCCTCATACAATAAAAATAGGCTAAAATTAAAAAACAAAATGTAAATTAAGACTTGGGTAATTGAATTTAATTTCTACAGTACAAACATTTAAGCAATAAATCAGCATGAATGTCCACCTCATACAATGTGGCCAGAAAGTAATTGTATTTCTATTGAAATTAAGAAAATGATGGCCTTCCTAGTATTATGAACAGTAATCAATTGACTGACAGCTCCCAAAGAGGGCAAATTTTTTGGCTTGTCTATAAAATGTATAAAAAACTATTGAAAAAATCAACAATACTTCCCAAAGTTACCAGACTTGCACTGTGACTGATCCAGCACTGCCCTAAATAAAGTGCCACTGCGATAGCTCAGTTGGTAGAATGCTCGCTCCGTAAGTGGAAGGTTGTGGGTTCGACCCCCGGCTGGGTCTGGCCCAAGACTTGAAAGTGGGTAGCAACTGTTCTTTCGCCAAGCACTCGGCATTACGAAATAAAAGTCACAGTTCTTTTGGATGGGAACTTAAAATAAACGAGGTCCCGTGTCATGGCAGGCATGGCACAATAAAGAACCCTGCTGTATAATGCCATCAGCGCAACGCACAGGCAAAATTTCTGCACTTTCGCTTATAGCTGGCAACGTCTCAATATAAGTGAAATATTCTTGACTGGGATGTTAAACACCATTACTCAACTCAACTCCTAAATAAAGTCCAGTTTTACCTTCCCATTGTGTCATAATATCAACCAAAGTCCTCTATATAAAGACCACCTGTCTGTAAAGAACATATTTCTTGGTTTACATAGGTTGTCTTTATAAAGAAGTTTGACTGTAACTATGTACCATTTAAGTTATTTGCACTCTATGCTGAAGGTTTTTTATTTTTTTATTTTACCTGGCTAATAAATACATAGTTTTTATCTCTAGTATTTGGAATGCCAAAATGTTTTATATATTTTATTTTACTCTCACAAATGTTCATTTTTATTATACACATTGTTAGAAGGTTACCTGCAGATTTTGGAAGGTTTGTGTTTTCATTTGTATACTGTAGTTTTCATCTATAAATCTTTTACCAATTTTATTCTACTCTGGTTTCCTCTTCATTTCTATAACGGAATGCCTATATAACTTAAGGTAAATATTTTTGACTGTAATGTGAAGTGACATTAAATCTTACAAGTCAGCAGTTTATTGATGAAACGAAGTTAATATTTATACACATTTTTTCATAATACAGAAATTGAAACAAAACAAATCTGATTTTAAAAGGTGGCAACAGTGTTATTACTGATTAATTTGTTAAATGTTTCTTCTTTTTTATCAGTAATTAGCAATTATCTGATTAATTATTTCATGATTATTTGCAATCCCTAATGTAAATACCATATTAACAACACTTCACTTGTGTACATGAATGTTGTTCATCTGTTTATTCACTCATTGTTGATACAGTATATATATATATATATATATATATATATATATATATATATATATATATGATAATTTTGTAGTTTTCTCTTTTGTTTGAAACCAGTTTAATGGTTAGGGTCACATACTACAATTTTCAGCTTATTACAATTCCTCTCCACCTATGTACGAGTCCTGCTTTGGCAGATGCTAGTGTAAGAAAGTTCTCAGCTTGTCAAAGGTCATGGTTATCTTTGTATATTACAGTTTCCTCCAACATCCCAGAAACTAACTGCCCTGATTTAAGTGAAATTTTCTGATCTTGGGTGTTCAACACCATTACTACACTCTGGTCCTGTAGATTCTATTTTAACATTATATCATTACCTTTTTAAAGTTCGGGGCTTTTACATGAACAGTAGAAAATAAACAAGGGTATCAGGTCAATTCGCCCCACGGTAAATTTGCCCCCATCAAATTTGCCCCCACTTCTTGCAAATTCGCCCCCATGTCAAAATCGCCCCCTTCAAATTCGCCCCCACTTCTTGAAAATTCGCCCCCATCAAATTCACCCCCAACTTTTATTGAGATTTTACCTTTTTAAACTTTTTTTTTCTTATTAATAATTTTATTTTACCTCAAATATGCCAAATTAACACTGTTAACATATTATGTGTAAATATGCATTGTGTGTGTTGCAATTTATGTCGAGTATTCATAATGCATTGACTGAATTCACACATAAGACAGCCCAGGTTGTGATTACTGTAATAATTTATATTGAAATGGTGATTATCAAAAGTCCTTTGTACAATTATTGCTATTTACCTCTAACCACCAACAATGGCATGTCAAACGTTGCAATATTCCATCTTTTACATTTGAATTTAATAATTATATATTTGTTTGTATTTGAATTCAAAAAAGTACATTTGAATTTAATTCAAAAATACATTATTTGAATTTAAATGCATTTTTTTTAATTCAAATACTTACTTTTATGAATCCAAATTCATATTTATTGAATTCAAATGTAAAAGATAGAATATTGCAACGTATGACATGCCATATCCAGTAGCCTCCAGTATTTAAAGTTGAGTTGAGTAATGGTGTTTAACTCCCAAGTCAAAAATATTTCACTTATAATGAGATGTCACCAGCTATCATAATGCTGAGTGCTTCGCGGTCTTGGACCATACTTTGTCTGGGTTCGAACTCACGACCTCCTACTTACAGTGCGATTACTCTGCCAACTGAGCTACCAGATTTAGATGTACTGCCTTTGTCGCTGATGGAGAGCACAGGTACCAGGGGGAATTTACTTTAGCACGTCGTCATAAATCAACTCATAAGTCATTACTACAAAATGAAGTTTAGAAAAAAAAATGGGGGCGAATTTGTCGGGGGCGATTTTGTACGTGGGGGGCGAATTTACCGTGGGGCGAATTGACTTGAATTCTAAACAAGTCATTGTATCTTTTATTTTTCTTTGTTCATGCTTATTATTATTATTATTATTATTATTATTATTATTATTATTATTATTATTATATGTTTTCTTAGCAGCTTTGCATATCATCCAAAACAAATCTTTCTTTTTTTCTTTTTTTTCTTTTTCATCTAGTGTATCTGTAGTTGTATATGTTTTATATTTATTAAGATGTTATTTAAAGAAGGAATTGTTATGTTATAACAGTTAAGACTAATGAAATAAATTATATATACCGGTACAACACATGTATGTGTCACTTTTTTTGCTCATTCTTTATTGCACTTTGCACAGTGGAACCAGTCTAAGACCCAAAACCCTCTGATCTTCTATACTGAAGATTTTGTTGAATTAAACAGGTTTTGTGTTTACATAGGTAAAATAAACAAACAATTATAATGGTATGTCCTGATCAAAATATTTATTCAGGGTACAGTTTTCAGTTCAGTTTTCACAGCTTCCCTTGTAAAAACTAACACATAGCAATTAACATAAATCAAGAAATCAACAATAACCAAATCAATTTATTTGATTCATCAAAAATGACATGTTTGTTTCCATGTATGTTTAAGGCTTCCATTTGGCCCTTGACCATCAAGGGGCAAATTTGATTTTCTCTTTGCTTTAAAAGTCCAACTATATAAACATGACTGACTCTTCTGAAAAGTCAGTTTTCTAATTTCAAAAAAGGTCAGAAACCTTAATTTCATGAGTCTAATGAAAACCCTTGCATTTAATAATAGTAAAAAATATATGTGCCTCTGTTCACAAACACAACTGAGTCTTCTGGAAAGTCAGGAGTCTAATTCTAAGAAGTCAGAAACTTAGTTTCATGAGTCTAATGGAAATGTGCATTTCATGATTGCAAAAGTATATAAAATGTCATGTACTTGTGTTCATGCAGTGCTGTTATTTGAGATATCATTTAATCTGTTATAGTAAAATTGAGAACAAACAATTTGATACCTGCTAGTTTTACACCCAAAAAAAAGAATCTTGGTGATAGATTTAGAACTTGTTCAATAGAGCTGACTGAATCATTTACACAAGATCTTGGACAAATGTCACATTAAGGGTGCAATATATGACACTGCTTATTGTTATAAGTCCATTGCATAGGAATAAATTTCAGCATTTTAATTGGTGACTTCTCGACAGAATTATTATAATCTCAACATAATCAGTCAAGATTGTTTTTACACAAGTATAAGAAATGGTTAGAGTAAAGATGGAGTTATAATCTACTGATCTTCATAGGCAACTGGGCCTCAAACAATGGAAACAAAACAAGGTAGGTGTTTCTAAAATGAAAGTGTTCTAAAGCCAAAAGTTTATGAATTTGATTGGTTTATATAAATTGTGTTTTAATGTTTTACAATGTTTTACAGACAGGCATAAAATATTGTGGTAGTATAATAAAAGTACTTTAATAAACCATAGATGTCTCTAGAGCTGGTTATGAAATTAAAATAAATTATGTATTTTAAAAAGGGTAAAAAGTGAAATTTTGTAATCAGAATTAAAGTTTGAATATATTTCCTCAAGATGCCTAAATTCGTGGTAGGGTCAAATTAATGGCAGATTGTTTACACTGGATATCATTTACAGTAAATACATCACTGCACACACTGAAAGTCAATAGGCGCCCAAAGGGTTAAACTTTCCATACTTAGAAAATTTTTAAATGTGACCTAAACTGGTAACAAAATAAAAAATATCAAAAGTTTTAATTTTTGACAGATTTCACTATTGCCAAATTGTTCTTGAAGTTATATATTTATTATTAATCACAAGTAAAATAAATAACAATGTAAACTATGTCGTCTTGAAGAAGAAGAGTCTGGCCTATTTACCCGATCAACATCTGAAACTTTTGTCATCAAAATCATGTGTCTCTTACACTATATTTAGTAAAATTCATGCATTTTTCACTATATAATATGATGTAAAATGACATGAATTCCACATGTCATGAATATCAGAAATGCCTAATCATTTTTAATCCTTGTAATAATTGTGTAATCAATAATAATCCAAAAATTTGTTAATCTAAACAAGACTATTGAAAATATAATTTTTTGAAACAATTAGTGTTGTAAGCCCTAACCAGGAGAAATCTCCTGATCCAAGAGACTTCCCACAAATTTGGTCACATTTTTTCAAAATGGCATCTGCCGAGACGGTTTTGTTTACAAACGATGTTTTCCGATATATTTCAATGACAACAACTAAATTTTTCTTCTTTTTAAAGCAAAGTGCAAGAAATGTAAAACGGGATTGACTTTTTACTATTTACTTACGATTTACCATTAAATTTATCAACAAACTGTTAGTACCACGAATATTGGCGACAGAGGATACATATGGAGGACCTTATGAAATTGTCATTTGATGACTAAATTTCTGGATCCCAGATAATAAAGAAATTAATATTTTGAGGGGAAATTCACACAAGCACACATAATTACAAAGCTGGGATTTATAGCATTGATCTGTACTTGATAACAAATTCCTTCAATTTACTGAGCTGTGGGTAAAATGTGAAAAATGCATGGCTATGTGGACAAATACCCTATTTAAATTGATAAATGTAAAATGAATCAATATCTTTAATCATCAGTACTTTCAGTACTTTGATGTCGTTAAGTTACACTTCCGTGTTCCCGGAACTCTTCTGATGATTACGTAGACATATTAAATAATTCGGAGTACCTCCAAGTGTTTGTAAAAATGGCTTCTGAGAACTTGCGAGTCGATAATCAGGAAACTATAGAAGCCCTTACTCGGGAAGCTGAAGCTTTAAAGAAGAAGTTAGAAGAGGAGAAAGCAAAACTCAATGATGTTGATAGTATGCATAGTTTTGAAATAGAAGAATACTGTGTCAAATTAAACCCGAGGCCCGATAAAAGTCCAGACGAGCTGAACAGTCTCATCCCTCTTCAAAAGTTGATGGTCATTAATATCTTGTTCAGTGCATTTAATATATCCTTTTGCATAACTTTATAGCACAATAAATGTTGCGCGTAAATCGCGCCGTCATCTTCTTCAAAACAAACAATTATTTACATATGCCCAGTGTTTATGGACATCCTCAGTAACTAACCTTCATATTTGTTGATTTTGTATAACAGTAAAGCAAAAAATTACAAATTTAGACCTAAAATCTTTGACCTTTCCAAAACTAGTAGAAAGCACACCGACTGTTTATTGAGTTAGTTACCTATCTTGTATTGTCTTCCATAAATTCGATGCACATCTTGCAATTTTGTTGTAAACACAGTTGTAAGCTGGAAGACTGGAATTGTGTCAGGTCAAACGATTAGTGAGGCAGAAACTTTTTTAACTGCTGTTTTTTAGAGCTTGCACCCTGATTTCACATAAGTACAAAGCAGACACAAACATATACTCAACATTAAGCTAATCGTTGCTGGAATGCTAGTAGCCTATTGCCTTATAATTGTCACTGTATTTGTAACAACAAAATTTCCAAAATTTTTATAAAAAAATCAAATCAGTTCTCATATTATTCATTTCCTAGAGGTATAACCAAAAATTGCTGTTGTCATCTTAATTTTTCGATAAAATATGAAAATGTTTCTGCTATATTAGTTCAAACTCTTGAAAATGGCTATGTCTACTGATGTGTGTGGAGTGTTGTCCTTGTTTATATATTGCATTATATGCATGAATCATATTTTTTTTCTGACAGGTTGTTCAACCTGAAATTCTGATAACAACATTGTTTTTTTTTCTTAAAATTATATTGTCATTATCAAAGATCTAAATGTTAATTTTATGTTATGTCTAGGCTCAAGTTATTGAATTGGTATATTAATACAAAGGAGTGTGACCAATACATTGTAATAGTAATATTTTCTTTCAGTCTTTATCAATACATTCATTTGAGGAGTTAACATAGTTTAATTCAAGACCACTTTTGAATGTTTGTAACACAGTTTTCTATTTATGATTTTTTTCAGTGTGTGTAGCAACACGCCCCATTGAAGGGTTGACACAATTTAATATAAAACAAAGGAAGGTCCTGAAAGGTCACCATGGTAAAGTTTTATGTATGAACTGGTCTACAGATAAGAGACATATAGTTAGTTCATCACAGGTAAGGAAACGCCACTAGTACCACTACTAATTATATTACTTCTGCCTTTGTGTGTTCATTTTTGTGTTTACAGTGTACCACTCGACTGTGAAAGAAGGTAAACAGCAAAAAATCAATTAAACCATGCTGTTTTATGACATGATATTTCTATTTCAGATACCTGTAATTCCTTTTTATTTTGACACAACTTCTGGAATACCAATTACTGGTAGCATATTTTGATTTTCTGTTTGTATGCCAATCATATTGTACATGTATATACATTTCATAGTGCTTAAACATTTGCAAAATAAACTAAGTTTGTTTTGATTGTAAAGTTGTTAAAACATAAATTTTTCGTTCTTTTATTGAAAAAAAATTTTAAAAAATTTACTGATCTTCAGGTGGTGTAAGACCTGGGATGAGTTGATTATTTCAAGCCTATTTTTTGTGTCACAACTGAAATGTTGAGATAACTGTTACAGGTAATAGAAATGTACTAACAAAATAGTGAACAGTCATTCAGCATTTGTCTTGATCAAGTATAAATGGCTGAAATAAGTTGATTTGATGTAAAACTATATATATATGTTATATCCAGTCTTAAACAACATTTTAATACCCCCCTTCAAAGAAGGGAATGCATATTGCTTTGCTGCTATCTGTCTGTCAGTCGGTCTGTTGGTCCACCAACAGTTTCCTTTATTTTCTTCACAGAGGTTGGATATACTGAAATGAAATTTGGTATACATATTTATCAATAGACTATCTAGGCCAAGTTCTGTTTTGCGTATCATTCGGGCAATTTTTGACAGAGTAATCCCCGTTTGGACTATGAAAAATTCCAATTATATGCTTTACGTTCATTATCTCTACAAAGGTTGATCAAATTAATTACTGATATAACATGAGAAACTGCCCATAATAAAAGATTGTGCACCTTATAATGTCTGTCCAAGAAGGGGGGGGGGGCATAAGTGTTTCACAAACATCTCTTGTTAACATTCTATATGGCCTTAGCTATATGACTCTTTTTTGTATATTTTAGGATGGAAAAATGTTGGTATGGGATGCATTTACAACCAATAAGGTAAATATTTCATATTTTATAATAATTGACAATATAAATTGCCTTTAAATCAAATTAAATGGTTTGGAGACATTGGTAATTTGATACATTGTTATACATGTAAGTTAAAAAAATCTGTTGAAATTCAAAAGTCAAGATTGATCACCAACTTACATATTCTGTATTATTATTTTTATTATACATACTGTATATAAAAACATGTATATATATTTTTTAGGAACATGCTGTTACCATGCCAACGACCTGGGTTATGGCCTGTTCCTATGGACCAACAGGAGATGTAGTAGCATGTGGGTAAGGACCATAATAAAACATTAAAATTGATTTTCATCTTGCATAATTAAATTTAGTTGATAAATATTTGTAAGAATATTTTTCAAGATATACCTAAGCACTACTATTAAGTAGTATGCATACATAGCTGGTGATGATTTGATATAAAGTCTGTTACAAAGGTTTTTACAGTATAAATATATGTCAGACATGGCAATTATTGGTTGTAATCATATGAAAATTAAGGTAAGGTTTAGAACAGTGAGAGTGGAGTAGATTAATGGTGTTTTACACTGCGACTAAAAGTTCCTTCACTTAAAAATGGATGTTTGATTAGATGGATAAACGGTGTTTTACATCCCAGTCAGAATTCTGTTACATATGTCGAGGCAGTGAGTACTGGGATGTTGGAGAAACTGAAGTGCGTGGAGAAAGCCACAGACCTTTGGCAAGTTAGCTGACAAACTTTCCCACATAAGAATCTGCCAGAGTGGGATTAGAACCTAGGCGGATAGAGGCACTGTGATCTGTAAGCACTCACTTTTGGTCCCTTGGCCACCAAGACCCCTTTTTGGGTGTTGAAGGAAACCAGGATGCCACAGAAAATAATCAACCTTTGAGAAGCAAACTGACAGACTTTTCACACCAAGTTCGTTCTGAGTGGGATTTACACTAAGTGATTAGAGGTACTGTGATGTGTATGCCAGCACACTAGACCACTCAGCCTCCGAGGCTCCCAATAAATTAAAAAAATCATCTTTTTCAAATAAAAGTAACTTAAAGTTAAATTTGTTATTGTTTTTTCAGTGGATTGGATAATAAATGTACTATATATCCATTAACATTTGAAGAAGATCCTGCCTCCAAAAAGAAAGCAGTAGCTACACATACAAGTTATCTTTCATGCTGTACCTTTACAAGTTCAGATAAACAGGTAACTAATGAGATACAGGTAGATTTTATTTTAAAACAACTATTATGATACATTCATTGTTTAGTATTATGCATGTATGAATTACAATTTTCTGTCAAAATGCACAGATAATGAAAATGGACATATTAAAATCCTTTTTGGAAGCTTAGATAAAAATTGTTCCAGCATAAACATCTTTTTTGTAGATGATAATGACAGGTACATATAATAATGTTGAATATTTTTAATTAAATTGACACATAAATCATCGTTTTATCCAGATTTAATGAAAATTTTCAAGTGAAAAATACTGTTTCAAAGCATTTAAACATTTTGCCAGATACATATACATTTACATACCTTAATCTGATTTTAGATTTTAACAGGAAGTGGAGACAGCACTTGTGCATTATGGGATGTTGAGAGTGGACAGCTCATTCAGAGTTTCCATGGTCATGCTGGTGATGTTATGAGCATTGACCTTTCACCTTCAGAGACAGGAAATTTATTTGTATCTGGGGTATGAACATTTAAATTTTATATATATATATATATATTGACGTTGTAATTGTAAATATGTCTGAAATGTGACAAGTGTGTATCACTGATTTTGTTGGTACAAAGATTAATGACATCACAATACCAATCACTGACATTAATGTTTGTCTTTGAGTTCAGATTGTTGTTTATAACTGTATATGAAAGTGAAGATTTATAGTTGATATTGACAAACCTTGTTGGTATAGGTCATCACATGGGAGCAATAATATAAGGCAAAAATGGGAAAATTGGTTATTTGCTACAATATATATGTAGTTATTAGCTTCTGTAACTGTGAACATGTTCCCATTTTTAGAAATTATCAAGACAAGGTTTTTATTTTTTAAAAAGAATATTCCTATTATTTTAAAAAGAAAATCTTTGAAAACAATTTTCAGAATTAAGTGGTGGACTGGGTTTATAGCAAAATAAAGTTTCAACTTTTTCCGAGACCTTTGTTACCTTTAAGTGTTGTTCAGTTCACAGATCACTACCTACTGTACAAGAACTGGTATATGTGACATATGGAAAGGTGCGAAGATTTATTCTTACCTAATCAAGAAACTTACAAATTGCTGTGAAACTTTATCTATAATTTTAAGAGATTTCAGATCATTCAGTTCTTTTCACACCAAAACAAAATTACATGTATAAAATTTCATTGTATTGAAGGGCTGTGACAAAGTCGCAATGGTTTGGGACATGAGAACTGGAGAATGTGTACAGGTTTTTGAAGGACATGAATCTGATATAAACAGTGTTAGATTTTATCCTAGCGGTGATGCTTTTGCCACAGGATCAGATGATGCAACGGTAAGATATCTGCTTACTCTTGAACCACATGGTACTTACCTATTGGTTATAGAGCTGTTGTGATTTGCAAAAGCATGTCCTATATTCACATGTACAGGTGATGTATCTATTCTTGTCTTGTTATCACACTTCTGCCATGTGGTATTGATTTACAAAAAAGGATTTATTCTGAAGCAAGAAATACAGGACATAAGTCACAGAAAATATTAATTTATTTTAGATATATGTTATTTTAATATTTTTCTGACTGTCTTGGTGGCTCAGTAGAAAATCAACTGCCTCAAGAGCTGGAGGTCATGGGTTTGAACTCTGGTTGGGTCATACATAAGACTTAAAAATTTCAGATATTGTTTCCTTTCCTGGTGCTTGTCATTATTGTAAGATTATTGGCTGGTTCACCCGATGCAGGATATTGGACTTAGTGGGTGGTGTGTTTGTTTGCGGCATACCAACTTGGTAAGCTAGCACCTCTCCAAAAAGCTTCTTTATGTGTGAGCTAGTACTTGGCAGGTGATAATGATTTTGCGCATAGATTAATTCATAGAGATTAATAACATTGCTCTCATTGCTGAAAATTTGCTGAATCAACATTAAACACCATTACAACAACAACAATCTTTTAAGTGTTAATGATTTCACAAAAAATTTTAATTCTTAAGTAAGAATTACTGAACATAAGTCCCAAAAAATATTAATTCTTTTATGTGTATGGTACTTTAATACTGCTTTGTTTTACATTGTAGTGTCGACTTTTTGACCTGAGAGCTGATAGAGAGGTTAACTGTTACAAAAAAGAAAGTATAATATTTGGTTGCAACTCTGTAGACTTTTCTATAAGTGGTAAGTTTTTATCATTAAATTTGAAGTCACACATAATTGCATGTTTTTATTGTTTTTGGCATTTTTGTCAGTTCTGTTGACGTGTTATTTTGAGAATGCAGGATATTTTGGTTTTGCTTTGTCATGGCACAAGTAAGAGCGCAAGCTCAGCATAGGTTCATTTCTAAAAGTATTACTACATGTAGTTTGTCAGTCATCAACAATTTTGATAAATTTTTCACATTTGCTAAAGCTTGGTGGTTTTCTCAAGGTACTCCAGATTACTCTACCATTCATAAGTGACTTCTTGATATAAGTAAAATACCTTTGATTGTGACATAAAAATTCAACTTAAATATTCATATTTAATGTAACTTTTTCCTATTATACTTTAAACTTTCATATTTAATATTAATTTCTGCAGCAATGTAAGCCTCTCTATAATTAAGAATTAAATGTAAATATGTAGCATTCACAAGTGTCAGATTAATGTTCAAACATCCTTGAAGCACAAAACTCATGAAGGTATTGTGCATGTTAAGCAATGCTGTTGTAAAAATAACCTTTGTAATGTTAATATAACACAGTTAATATTATTATTTATTATAGATTGTATTACATTGTACTTTCTAACAGGTCGACTTTTATTTGGTGGATACAACGACTATACTGTAAATATATGGGATGTTCTCAAAGGTAATAGAGTAACAATATTGTATGCCCATGACAACAGGGTCAGTTGTCTAGGGGTGTCACCAGATGGCACTGCTCTATGTACAGGAAGCTGGGATAATACTTTAAAGGTAAGTACAATATCTAAACATTTTTTAGAATTTTGATAAAAAAAAACTTTTATTTGTTTACATAAAACACTATCCTCTATATCCACCACAGGTAATCTTTTTTTTCCATAATATTTTCTTAATTTATTACATTGTGTATCTATATTTCTTTTTGCAACAAGGCCCTTGGTATAAAGCACAACCTAAGGGATCACAGTGCCTCCTCTCATTGCCTACTTTTGAGTCCCATGAAGGCAGATTCTAGTGTGAGAAAATATTTGTTTGCTTGCTATGTTAATGGTTTTTCCCTGGGCACTTCATTCTCCTTCACCATTACAGAATAGACTGAGTAGATGAATCTTTACTAGGGACCCTACAACTTACTGTGATACTTTTGAACTTGATGGTAACAGATTTTTTCTAAGTTGTCTAATTGCAAGTTTTCATATCATTCTCTGATACATTGGTTTCATCTAACATTCAAAGACTTCCTGCTTCCATATTAGTAAAATAATCTTGACTGGGGTGAAAACATCATTCTACACACACACACCCACCTTAAACACTTCCTGCTACAGCCTCAAGAACGAGAAGTGTTAGATAATATGATTTTATGTTTATAATAGTAAATGAACATAAAATACTGATATACATGTACATGTATTTGTTACTAAACAAATGCTGCAAGAAAGAAAGAGTGGAATTCAGTAATAGAGTTTAATGCTCCAGTCAAGACTCTTCCACTTTCAAATGTATCAAGGGTCAGTTCTGGGGATAAAAAAAAACTGAAAACTTACATCATTGTACTGCTACAATATATTGTTACATTATTACTTTTACTTTCTTATCCATTCCTTATAATAGTTTATACATGTATATATTTTACCATTTCATAGGCATCTACATGTATATTTGTATAATTTTCTATTTCAGATCTGGGCTTAAAGGTCAAGAATGACTTTATATTGATTGGGCACAAACTATATCTGTCATGTGAATCATCATACATGATCTGTTGACAGATTATCTAGTCAAATGTTTTTTATACAAAAATAGTCATACATAAGTATTAGACATAATTTTAAAGATTTTTTGCAATAATTTTATTCTGTAGAATGTAAAATTACAATTTAATGCTAGAAATATTTTTTTTATTAACCTAAGAAGTCAGTTGTAATGAGAATCATTAAAAAATACATGGTGGGACCAGGGATCACATCCTGGGTCTCCCACGGAACACATGAGACTGATGTTGAACTCTACCATCTGAGTGCCACACTTATGTAAAACTTTTACCTGATATAAGAATAGTTATATACACATGGTATGTGAAAGAATTTAATAAAGAAATGCAATTGAAAATTTTACAAAATCACCCAAATCAGACAATAACCCTGCAGAATTACTTGTGAAACTGCTTCTACAATACAGGTTTAATAGTTTATTTTTAATAATAAACAAAAAAGTATTTCACAGACATCAGCAATCCCAAAGGTACTGACAAAGTCAGTGAAACTAGTCAAACTCATTTTAAAAACAATTTAAAAATTTCACTCTGTGAAGTGTCATATGCTCTGTTTATTATAACTAATTTTGTTCAGAACTTTATTGAATCCACCAAGACAATCACCAGCTGCCACCTCACAGGTATGAATCTCTAGGTGTGTCTGTGTAATTTAATAGTTGAACTACGGTATCATATTTTACTGTACTTATTCTACAAAAAGTACTGGTATTTCTAGCATTAAATAGTATATAGATTCGATATTTTTTTGTTTTTCATCATTTTAAAGTGTTTTTATTTCATATATAAGGCTTTTTTTAAGATCAAAATATTTTTTATTTTATGTTAAAACTTTTATAGGTATATGTTTTAATTATGATATATATATATATAAAAATATATATGTTTTATTATTGTAACTATAATAATTATATAAACAAAAAATCCTAAAATCCAGTAAATTGTAGATTATTTTTAATGTTTTAAAATTTTTATATGAAAAAAATGTACAGATTCATTGTGTTATTCATACAACTTTTATATTTCAGTGGAAAAATACAATTAGTAGTTAAGATGATGTTTGCTGAGCAAAAATTCAAGTTAAGCTGCCATTGTTGCAATTTTTTGCAACTTAAATATTTTATACCAAATTATTACAGCTTTTTTTTTTTTCTAACAAGAGTCCCATAACTTTACATGGATTCGAAATTCAACAAGATTACCATATTTTGCTGACTTTAATTTTACTGCCGTTTATTAAATAGAACAGTAAAGCAATTTGTACAAACGTGTACTGCCAGTTCTCTGAGTAATAAATATAATTGCAGTGAGGTAAAAACTTTAATTAACCATTAATTAAATTTTTTACTCATGATTCAGAGGAAATATGTTTTTGTCCAGCTAAAAGTTCCTTGTCAGAGACCTTTTAATCAGATACAAAGTTTTAAAAATTTTATGCAACTATTCTTTATCAGAACTGACATCAGAAATACCTTGAATTGAGAAAAAGAAATCATTGTCTTTATCAGTGACTGAACAAAATGAAGACATTTTTGCATCTGCATAACCAGCAAAAATAGATCTGGTTTTTTTTTTACTTATGTGTCCACAAATGTCCCTGTATATCAGCATTTTGGTACATACATGTAGTTATTTCTTAGAGACAGAAGGGTGTTAACTTTTCCAATACAATTATTCAGGAATGTATTAAGTGTTTTATCCCTCATATATTAAATATACAATCATACAATCACACTAAGCTGTTTTGTGTTTTATCAATACCTCATTCATTTGTAAATTAAGACTATTTCCCATCAGTACATTTTTTTAACTCCAGTATTTTAACCCATGTACAAACCATATGATTTATAAATTTTCATTGAAAATCAAATGGACAAATCTCACAACGGGCTTCACATGATGGATACTTATATAGTTATAGTATTTTAATACAGTCATCAAGGTCAGTCATAAATTTGATTTCTGTTCTAGTTTTATTTTAGCAAGCCTCACTCTACATATTGGAACCTGTAGATAAGTTCATTATGTCTTTACATCTAGCATTTTGGGTTTTTATAAGACCCATGGTTTGCACTCAGTCTTGAAAATTTATTTGATGGATTGGCCGTATAGATTAGTTACTTTGTTCTTCTGACAGCTCGGTATTTAAAAATCAGTTAATTCTATGAGAAATAATAGCACTATGTAATTATAAAATTGTGTTTACTTTTTCAACTAGTCTATTTGTGCCATACTTTAATAAAACTGATAATGGCCATCAGATATTTTTATTGTTCTTTTTATCAATTGTTTTATCTTGAAGTGCAATATGATTTTGTTTTTGTTTGTTATATTAATACTCTGTGTTATAATTATGTTTTTTATCATATATACTGATATTATAGATCATAGTTATACAGTATTTTGGCATATTAAAACTAAGATTGTTTAAACTACCAGAAGTTCAAGTAAAGTTCTTTTATTAAATACATTGCTATTAGACTGTATTTGTTTTTGATCTGATCATTTTGTCCAGATTAGGCAAGGTTCTTGGTTTACACATGTTAATTTAAATTAAACTAATGATACTGCAATGTTTTATTAAAACAGTTAAGTTTTGTCATTTGTTAGGTTTACCCAGGGTTTGATTTAGACAAATGTCACTGTATAATAAAAAGTTTTCTCACATGATTTTTGTCCTGATCTATTTCATGTTTACATGTTGTATCTTAAAATACATCAATCATTGTTTGGGATCACTACTGCAAAACATAGTATTTTTCTCCAACTTGGACAGAAAAAATGTACAATTTTGAGTAATCTATAGGTAAAGACAAGCTATGTACATTGTCATGGTGACATAATGTCACCCCTTGTTTCTGATTTGGTAAAGACAAGCTATGTACATTGTTATGGTGACATGATGTCACAACTTGTTTCTGATTTGGTAAAGACAAGCTATGTACATGTTCATGGTGACATGATATCACCTCTTGTTTCTCATTTGGTAAAGACAAGCTATGTAAATTTTTATGGTGACATAATGTCACCCCTTGTTTCTGATTTGGTTAAGACAAGCTATGTACATGGTCATGGTGACATGATGTCACAACTTGTTTCTCATTGTCATATCACATGTAGGCAATCCATACTGGCATATTTTGGATATTTGTCAAGTACATGTACTTGTATTTTGAACAGTAAAAAATGGGGAGAACTTTTAATGTGACTTGAAACAATGTCACCATTGTATGGCATAGAGAATTATTTCCATTAAAAGCTGGATCATGGAATCAAATCAGTTTATGTTTTTAAAGAATGGGAAAACAAAAATTTTTCAAAACTTTCCACCCAAATTTTAAGGGGAAATTATCTTGTTGTATGTCAGCAAATCTCATAGTGAAATAGAAATAAGGATGAAAATAATGAAGCAGCTTCATTGGTAACATCCACTCTTAATTTTTGGTACCTTTGTTTAAATAATACCATTTGTGGACTAAAATGAAGTGGTCCCTAATTAACCTGTATGCAATACTAGACAGGCTATGGCATTTCTGTTGCTTTGGCAACAAAATCTTACTTTTAGGTCTGTATTTAGTATTATTATCAGGGGAGATAATAGCATTATTTTTTTCAAGGTGCAATATTTTGGTTTTTTTCTTCCTTTTCTTTTTCATTATTTATTTGTTGCATTTGTTTATAATTTAAAATTTTCTGTGAGGTAGTTTAGAATTACATTTACAAGGTAGATTAGGTTCAACATATACCTCTTCTCATTTTGAAAAATAAGTTATCATGATTCTTGACTAAACTGAGACTTAGTACCAGTATATTGTTGGGTAATGTATATTTTTTCTACTGGTTTTGGAAAAAGATAAATGTCAAATATTAAGATGCAGTATATGTGGACATATTGTTCTGTACAGCTTTTACAGATTTCATGTGATGTAACTGATTCATATCACATTGTTTTAAAAATTTGCTTACTGAATTTTGTGGTTTTCTCTAGGAACTCAGGTTTTCTTCTACTCTACTACACTCATAACTGCCTAATTTATTATAAATGAAGAATTTTGACTTGGGCATACAGTGGATTCAAGGGGTATGGATTGCAATACCCCCCCCTTTTGAAAAATTCAAAAGAGACAAAAATGTGGTCAAAATGTTCCTAGAAATATTTAAAATGTATTTTTCTCTTGGGGCTTTGCCCCTGGACCCCCAATAGGGCTTGACCCTAGACCTTCTAAAACCTTTAGCCACCCCAAGACCCCTCGCCACTTAGGGCTTGAGCCTTTGGCACTCATGATATTTCATGATAAAATTATAGAACCCCCTTTCATAAAATTCTGGATCTTCTCCTAGCATAAAACACTATGACTCCACTGTTTATAAAAGTTCAACTTAGATAGGCTAGATTTAGTCTAGAGACACTGTAATACAGAGATTTGCAGTCTATGTGTATTTATCTGTTTAATAGATAATGATGGTGTAGAAATTGACTTCTCCAATTCTAAAATATTATTCTTGTTAAAAGTAGAATGTTATTGAGTATTTACTTCATGTATTTCTGTATTGATTTTGTGTCTTTATATATGTATGTCATCGTAACCATTTGTGTATTCTTTGTTATTAAATATTAATGTATAAAATAAATATACAATGTAGCATAATAAATATTGTTATTAGAAACAACAGGGATTAGAGTTGTTTATCATTGGTAGTAGTCTCTTGTTGGCTAATCTGGACTGCACTATATCCTCTTAATTTTAAAAGCATCTTCCTACAAATATTCAAATAGAGAGTATCAACAAAAATGTAGGGGTTATAAGCCCCCATCTCAAGAGGGTTAGAAAATATTTAGTTGTTATTGCTAGTTTGTGTGAAATAATTTAAGCTTCCTATTCAGCTTTATAGTTAACCTTCATGTATTTTTAGGATTTCATTTACAAATTAGTCAAGTGGACTAGAAAAATGGATATCAATTTTCTTGTTCAAACAAGAAAGGACATATTCTGCTGCACAGGCACTTGTTTCTATCAATAATGAAGAGTAGCCTTATTTATTTATACAAATACAGTCTACCATTCTTCACTAGAATAGACACACAACAAGAATAAGAAATAGTACATCAGAGCAACAGATGGTAATTTGACATGTAAAATAACGAACAAATTAACCTTGAAAAGTTTATTTATTTATTTATTTATTTATTTATTTATTTATTTATTTATTAGTATACGTATTTATTAAATTTTATCTAGCAGTTAAAGAAACGGGTACGTTATCTTAACCATTTTGTGATTTAGTATTCACATATGATTGTGGTCGTAATAACGTTTAACAAGACCCGAAATTTCCGTCTCGTCTGTAAGCTCGTTTTCAATACAGAATGCGAATATAGAAAACACGTTGAAAATGGACAGAAATAACCCATTTAAAGAACTGGGTCTAAATGAATGGCTTTACAACCAGTGTAAAGCCATGGGATTGTCAAAACCAACACAAATTCAAACAAACTGTATTCCACCAATTTTAGAAGGTAATTACCCGAAAATGTGTATCTTTGTTACCGATTTTAAACATTGAGTCACAGCCTGTGACACAGGGCTAGGGGAATATTATTTCAGTGTAAACAAAATTTTTATTCATTATATCAATACTAAACAATAGCATACATAATTGTGTGTGTGTGTGTGTGTGTGTGTGTGTGTGTGTGTGTGTGTGTGTATTCGGAAACTGTACTATATAAGGAAAAATAATTTGGCAAAAACTTAAAATTGCGATTAATAAAAAGCGTTAATAAAATTAATGAGATTTGACAAAGTGTTTTAGAAAGACTTTTTACAACTTTTTAGTATTTTGGCAGACAGGCTTAATCGATCCATTTCATTTTTATGTAATCTGTCAACAAACATTAGAATTATAGGGTATGTAAAAAAGTAAACGGGAGAAATAAAAGTTAATTGACTTATTTTACCAATGTTAATATGTTAATTAACTTTTCTATAATTTCTCCTGTTTACTCTTGTCTAACACATATTGGTGAACAGTATCATACATATGCATACATATTTTCATCGTAAATCGTTAAAAAATCATCCTAGAGTCATATTTTTTTTAAATTTGTTCATTTTTTAAACTGCATCTAATAAACCTACTGTAGGCAAAATATGTCTAACTTTTCTTTTATTTCTCCTGTTTACTCCAATATACTCCTGTTTACTTTTTAAACCTACCAGAATTATAAGTGTTTTTTTAAAGCAGTTCTTATTTAGAACATGTATGAGATTTCTAAAACATTATTACAGGTCAAAATGAAAAGATGCATTTCTATAGACTGACGGTCACTGACCTCAAGTTTAAACTCAAGTAAACCTAATTTTTCTAACTCAGTCTTTTATCATAATTTATGTATCTGTAAAACATCAGATTGCTTTATTCCAGGTAAAGATTGTATTGGATGTGCTAAAACAGGAAGTGGTAAAACTGCAGCATTTGCGTTACCCATCTTACAGAAATTATCAGAAGATCCTTATGGAATATTTGCTCTAGTCTTAACTCCAACAAGGTAATAAAACATCAAAAAAGTCTTTTCCTCTAAAACTGCTAGGCTAATTAGAACCAAATTGTGTAAAGTTGATCCTTGGTTGACATGGCTGTACAGTTTAAGAAATTGCGTCTGTCATTGCAGATGGTAATCCAAAATTTCATCATTAATTTAAATTGAAAAAAAAAAAAAACAGATAAGTGGCAAATACAAATTTTTTGATGGATACATTTACTTCAAATTTGATGTATTGAAATTAGAAATGTAGCTTTTTTTTCTTTTACAACAGTTTTACTTGGAAATTTTTGTAGACACAGATTATGCAAAAGAGTTGTCATGGTAAGATACATATGAATATATTGCTATTCATCTGCTTTAGATAAAATAACAATGTGTTTTCTCTTATTACAGAGAGTTGGCCTTTCAGATAGCTGAGCAGTTTAATGTTTTAGGCAAACCTATAGGTATAAGAGTTACTGTAATAACAGGTGGATTAGGTAGGTGTTTCAGATAGTAGAACACTTAAATGTTTAAGCCAAGCCTGTAAGATAATATTTTACTGAAATTTTAAAATACTGTCTGTCAACACTTCTTAATGCTTATTTATGGAGTTTGAAAGAATACCCTTGAAGCTGTAGCTGTACCTGGTTTGTAGCCAGTCAATATGAAACACCAATCAAAATATTGAGATTTATCATTGATTACCCTTCTGTAAATTGACACAGATGAAAGAAATACCTTCCAAAAATATACATGCATATTCATTCCCACAATCTTTCTTATAAATTATTCTTGTGTATATAAAAAGAAATTTATAATTTGAACACAAATTGAGAATAAGCCCTCTTTGAGATTTTACCTGCTTTTAAGAATTTTTAAGTGAATATAAAGATTTCTTTTTTATATTTATTGTTTTTATATTCTAGACATGATGCAGCAAGGTATAGATTTGTCAGTAAAACCACACATTGTGATATCAACTCCGGGACGTCTAGCTGATCACTTAGAAAGCTGTGATACATTTAGTTTAAAGAAAATCAGATATCTGGTATTATAATTAGTGAAACTGTTACAACACTGATACTGTTTTACAGCCTTTTGTTTCTTTCTTCAGTAAATTTCTAGTTTTTCTTTTCCTTTTTAGCTCACCTGAGCCAAAGGCTCAAGTGAGCTTTTCTGATCAAAATTTGTCTGTCGTCGTCGTCGTCGGCGGCGGCGTTGTCGTCGTCGTCGTCGTCGTCGTCGTCCGCGGCGTAAACTTTTACATTTTCAACTTCTTTTCTAAAACTATGAGGTAGATTTCAATGAAACTTGGTCAGATGCATATATGGGCCAGTGCAATTCAGATTTGTTCGTGACGTTGTCATGGCTCCCAAAACTAGGTCAAGGTGACCCATGGTTTCAAAAAACTTAAAAAATCTTCTTCTCTGAAAGCGATGATGGGAGAAAAAATCTGATGTGATATTTGGCTTCTCTAGGGTCTTAAGCTTATAAATTGTTCATTTCGTGAAATTTGGTAAAAAATTAGGTTACGCGTTTTTGCGTTTAATTTTGAAAATTTCGTAAAATGGCTTCAAATTATTATAACTTGACTATATGAATAGTATTGACATGGGGTTTTCAGTTTTGACTTTTTCTTGAAATAACCTTCAAAATGGGGTCAAGGTCAAAGTTCAAGGTCATGACCTAGTTTGTAATTTGTGCAGTTTTAGGCTTTTTTCTTCCAAATTATAAGAGATATATAATATTAAAACATTGTTAAAATGTTTAGCAGGACAAAATGTAAAAAGGTACAAAGTTTCGTAACTGTATGATAATGCATGTAGGAGTTGTTGCCCCTGAAATGTTATTTTTTTGCTAAAAAAGACTAAAATTGTGCGTTAGCTTGAAAACTATAAACTTTTTGTATAGGCATGTATTATAGAATATTGTAGGTATTGACACGACAAACATTTTGATATATGGCTCAAGGTCATACATTCAAAGGTCAAGGTCATAGGTGCATAAAAAGACTGAAATTGTTAATTATCTTGGAAACTATTAACTTTTTGTATTGGCATGTATATTAGATTATTGTAGGAATTGATATGGTGATCATTCTGATATAAGATTCAAGGTTTTACATTTGAATGTCAAGGTCATAGATGCATAAAAAGACCCAAATTGTTAATTATCTTGAAAACTATTAACTTTTTGCAAAGCTATATATACTAGAATTTTGTAGGTATTGATATGACAATCATTTTGATATGTGGCTCAAGGTCATACATTCACAGGTCAAGGTCATAGGTGCATAAAAAGACTGAAATTGTTTATTATCTTGGAAACTATTAACTTTTTGTATGGCAGGTATATTAGAATATTGTAGGAATTGATATGGTGATTATTCTGATATAAGATTCAAGGTTTTACATTTGAATGTCAAGGTCATAGATGCATAAAAAGACCCAAATTGTTAATTATCTTGAAAACTATTAACTTTTTGCAAAGGTATATATACTAGAATTTTGTAGGTTTTGATATGACAATCATTTTGATATGTGGCTCAAGGTTCTACGTTTAAAGGTCAAGGTCATAGATGCATAAAAAGACTCAAATTGTTAATTATCTTGGAAACTATTAACTTTTTGTATGGCATGTATATTAGAATATTTTATGTATTTTTGCAAATGATTTTGGATATATCCTCAGGTTGGCCATGTCCTCAGGTGAGTGTTAAGGCCCATGGGCCTCTTGTTTTATTTTGGTTATGGCACATTGAACTTTTTCTAAATTTCTATATATACATTAGTTTATGTGTTTTTCTATGCCCTGATCTCAACTGTTATGATGTGCAAAATATTCAGTTGCAAATTTCATTATTGCAGTGTTTGGAATGTTATTGGTTTGTCCATTATACTTTGGTTTCTGCACAAGGACTTAAGTTACCTTTTATGGAATACTCCTTTTTCTGGCAATACAAGTTCTCGAACATTTACATCAATATGCACACCTATTGTGTCTACTTCTACGGTACATTTTGGGAATTATTACCCATAACTCTGATAATGATGTGCCAACCAGTTCACATGAAATTTCAAATGACACCTGTTGCATTCACCATCATAGAAATTATCATCTTGATATATGTGAAATAATCTAGACTGAGAAGTTTAACACAATTACTCCACTTTACCTCTTTTTTGATGAGGTATTGCAAGTGGAGACAAAACTTCAAAGAAGAAACCCAAATAACATCGTCAAAAGTGTGATCTACAGCTGCCAATTGTTAAATTAGTCAGATACTGTATAACAATCATTGTGATGAATTTGTTATACACACTGTATAACAATCTTTGTGGTGAATTTGTTATACACACTGTATAACAATCATTGTGATGAATTTGTTATACACACTGTATAACAATCATTGTGATGAATTTGTTATACACACTGTATAACAATCATTGTGATAAATTTGTTATACACACTGTATAACAATCATTGTGATAAATTTGTTATACACACCGTATAACAATCATTGTGATAAATTTGTTATACACACTATAACAATCATTGTGATAAATTTATTATACACACTGTATAACAGTCATTGTGATAAATGTATTATACACACTGTATAACAGTCATTGTGATAAATTTGTTATACACACTGTATAACAATAATTGTGATAAATTTGTTATACACACCGTATAACAATCATTGTGATAAATTTGTTATACACATTGTATAACAATCATTGTGATAAATTTGTTATACACACCGTATAACAATCATTGTGATAAATTTGTTATACACACTGTATAACAATCATTGTGATAAATTTGTTATAATCACTGTATAACAATCATTGTGATAAATTTGTTATACATACTGTATAACAATCATTGTGATAAATTTGTTATACACACTGTATAACAATCATTGTGATAAATGTATTATACACACTGTATAACAGTCATTGTGATAAATGTGTTATACACACTGTATAACAGTCATTGTGATAAATTATTATACACACTGTAACAATCCTGTGATAAATTTGTTATACATACTGTATAACAATCATTGTGATAAATTTGTTATACACACTGTATAACAATCATTGTGATAAATTTATTATACACACTGTATAACAATCATTGTGATAAATGTATTATACACACTGTATAACAGTCATTGTGATAAATTTGTTATACACACTGTATAACAATAATTGTGATAAATTTGTTAAACACACTGTATAACAATATCGTTGTGATAAATTTGTTATACACACTATAACAATCATTGTGATAAATTTGTTATACACATTGTATAACAATCATTGTGATAAATTTGTTATACACACCGTATAACAATCATTGTGATAAATTTGTTATACACACTGTATAACAATCATTGTGATGAATTTGTTATACACACTGTATAACAATGATTGTGATGAATTTGTTATACACACTGTATAACAATCATTGTGATAACACTGTATAACAATATTGAATTTGTATACATACTGTATAACAATCATTGTGATAAATTTGTTATACACACTGTATAACAATCATTGTGATAAATTTGTTATACACACTGTATAACAATCATTGTGATAAATGTATTATACACACTGTATAACAGTCATTGTGATAAATGTATTATACACACTGTATAACAGTCATTGTGATAAATTTATTATACACACTGTATAACAATCATTGTGATAAATTTATTATACACACTGTATAACAATCATTGTGATAAATTTGTTATACACACCGTATAACAATCATTGTGATAAATTTGGTATACACACTGTATAACAATCATTGTGATAAATTCGTTATAAAGAGAACTGGTGATAAATTTTTTATTAATTATTTTAAAGATAAACTTAATGATATTGGTTCTGTATTTTAGAATACTTTGTCGATAAGCTGGGATAAAAGTTGTCAAGGGACGTTATCACTGTGCCTTTCTGTGCCTTAACCCTGACAAGTTTATCAAAGGGAGACAAATCTTTGATATTTAATAACGCCAGCTTTTAATTTCTTTCTTAGGTATTAGATGAAGCAGACAGATTAATAGAAGATGATTTTGGTGAACAGTTGGAAACAGTGTTCAAAGTTTTACCCAAGAAAAGACAGACATTATTATTTAGTGCTACAATGACAAAATCTCTCAAAGATCTTCAAGATGTGGCCATGAATACTCCATTTTTCTGGCAACAGAAATCTGAGTAAGTTTAGCAGATAAAAATGAGATAATAAATCTTGTATAGTCTGAAAATAAACTTGTACATGTATAACTTAAGGTCAATAAAAGTATATTATTTTAATCTTAATATATATTTTTAGTACCACAAAAAGGTGCATAGGATGGTCTTGTTATGTTTGACAGATTATGTTTTCATTGGATATAATGAAACTTGATAACTTGAGTTAAGGTGCATGGCCTAGTGGTTAAGATGTGGACTTATGCTTCTAGGGTTGTTAGTTTGAGTCCAGACCAGATTGTGTGGTATGTTTTTGAACAAGCCTTAATTTCACTTTGCTTCAGTTCAACCAGATGCCAAATAAATGGGTTCTTACAATTAAGCTCAGGTAATCATTCTAATGGATGGAAAACGATCAAAAGGAGAGTATTGTATTGCCTTAGGACAGACTTTAATTTTAGTTTTGATAGATGTAAGTACATGGAATTTTACGGGTTGTTGTATATCACAAACAAGTCTTGTTACTTACATATAGTATTCTTTATCTTTACAGAACAGCCACAGTAGATGAACTAAGTCAGTATTATGTACTAATTCCTGCTGATGTAAAAGATGCATATTTAGTACATATTGTTGATAAATATTTAGAGAAACTTCCTAAGAGTTTCCATTATGATATTTACAAACACTTGCAAGTAAGATATTTTACACTGATATTTTATATAAATTAAATGTAGATGTTATATCTTAACATGTCTATCTACAATTTTATACAAACTGTTATAAATTATAATACAAAAAATTCTACAAAAATTTATTTGATTTTAGTACAAAAGTAAATTTTAAAGATAACTTTCCTTTATCAAAGAAACTTAGTGACCAAGTGGTCTCAGATCAAAGCACTTCTCGTCACCTTGTTTGGAGTTCTAGGGACCTCTAATCAACTTGTTTGGAGTCCTCACCACCTTCTTTGGAGCCCTTCTACAGATAGATCCTGGTCACCTCTCACCACCTTTTTGGAGTCTTTCTAGGGACAGATCCTGTTTCTCAGTTTTTAAAGGTGCATAGTTTTAATTTCTACAAAGATCTGTTAACTGACTTTCTGGACGTAAGCACTTGGACAAAAAAAAATTAATTACTTTATTTCACTCCTTTATATCTTAATTTTAAATTCTTCTTCTTCTTCTTCTTATTATTATTATTATTATTATTATTATTATTATTATTATTTTATTTTTTAATAAAGATATACACAGATTCTAGGTATGGTGTTTGCAGATTTGGGTATACAAAGTGTTGTACTTCATTCTATGATCAGACAGAAAGAACGTCTAGCATCATTAGCTCGATTTAAGTCCAATCAAGTCAACATATTGATTGCTACTGATGTAGCCAGTAGGTAAGTTATGTATATAGACCTTTAATGCACATGTTCAAGAAAATATTTTACCTTTACAGTATTCTATGTAAGGTAAGGATTGTTTTAGTCATGTTTTAATGTGATAAATGACAAATATATATTTTGATTTACTTCTTCAATCTTCATTTTGTTGAGATGAAAGACAACTTGCTAGGACAAGTGAGTTCTTTTTTCAGCCAGTACTAATTTTTTTAACTGTCTGTAGAGACTGAAGTTTTAAACAGCCCGTATTCTTGATTTTTATTCACAAAATAGGCCTGTAAATCACACTGTGATTATTAAATGTATTATAACAAGTGTGTGACAAGTAAAATTTCTGAGTCAAGTGAATATTTTCTTCCATTGAACAACAAGAACAAGTTGCTTACAAAGTTCAATTTTCAGGTCCGTACATGTACATGTATATGCAAAAAGGTTTACAACAACATAACTGTAGAAGTGATTTTGTTTGTGAGAAACAGGTACTAGTGTGTGATTTTTTTATGAGCATTAGCATTCATGTACATGTATATATAAACAGTGAGTAAAATTATAGGCACAACACAAGTATGTGATTAAAAAAGGAACAAGTTTAGAAACAGAAGCTAGTTGTTTATTGCAAAATATTTCTTAATTGATTAAATAAAAACATTTAAAAATGTAGATGTTTTATTTTACAGACATTATTAATTTGAATATTTTTGTTATCTCCAAAATTTAAACTAAGTTCTGTCATCAAAATAAGTGGACAGTCATTCAGGCTTCACCTTATTTAACAGTCCAAAACTTTGCTCAGATATAATGTTAATAAAGAAAAAGAAAACATAACCATATGAAAGTTAATAGCATCTGTTTGGGAAAAAAAGTGGCATTTCAAATAACTTTGATCAGATTTGAAGTAGAATGGAGTACGTGTATTGGTGTTTTATGCATCAGTCAAGATTTTTTCACTCGCATCTAGATGGTCAGTTCTGGGATGGTAGAGGAATCAAGAGTGCTCAGAGAAAAACAATCAACTTTCCACAAACAAACTGACTGACTTTCTTCAATAGGATCTGTCTAAGTAGAATTCAGTCCTAGACAATGAGATTCAGTTTGTTCAATAAACAGGTGCTTTAGACTGCTAGCTAGGATCAGAAATGAAAAAACAGTCAATGAATTATCTTAGTTTGATTATCAGTCATGGTATACTATTGTTTATTCTTTATTTTTTAGAGGGTTAGATATTCCAACAGTCGATCTGATTATTAATCATAATGTACCAAATAGACCAAAAGATTATGTTCACAGAGTTGGTCGAACAGCTCGTGCTGGTATGTGTAAAATAATGGGGTGTGTGTGTGTGTGTGTGTGTGTGTGTGTGTGTGTGTGTGTGTGTGAACAGATCTTAATGTTATGTATATTTTTTTTATTCCAATTAATTACTAAATTTAATTATATTAAACATCATGTAAGTGATAATTAGCAGTACTTATAATCATTTGTCACTTGTCAGTTGTGATAGTTTACATTTCAATTGATGATATATATATTAAGATAGACAATGTGATATTTAGATTGGCAATGTGAGAATTGATGATATGTATATTTAGATTGGCAATGTGAGAATTGATGATACGTATATTTAGATTGGCAATGTGAAGACTTAATACTTTATTTTTATATCATTTACAATATTATGTACCTACGAACTGTGTTATAAATAAAATGGTCAAAAAACGGTCATATTATATTTTTTATTGGTTATCCTGGTAGACAAAATCTTGTGTGTTGTGAGCAGGTATCTGTATTTATTTATACAATGCATAATAACAAATCTGGTGTATTTGCAACAGAACAGGTGCTGCAAAATTAAGATGATGTACAGTTTCCTATTTCATTTGTACCTAAAGTTTTAATTTTTCTCATTTTTGCCAATTTGTAGGTTTTCCAGACATTTATTTATAATTTTTTATGATTTTAGGTAGAGGCGGTATGTCTATTACATTGGTAACACAGTTTGATATAAAGTTAGTTCATGCTATAGAAGCTTTTGTCAGTGAGTATACATATACAACTTTGTAATAATGAATAAAATTTGGACTATAATAATGATAGACACCTCATTATTAAGTCCTGAGAAGGTGACAATTCACTGTCTGACCAAAGACTAATTGTCTGTGTTTGTGTTCAATTCTTTGAAGTTTGAACA
The DNA here is from genome assembly GCA_029721355.1 of Tegillarca granosa. NCBI lineage: Eukaryota > Metazoa > Mollusca > Bivalvia > Arcoida > Arcidae > Tegillarca > Tegillarca granosa. Next base: position 22,895,961 of record CM056600.1, read on the forward strand.
TCAAAGATATGAGTTCATGAGTATTTAGGATAGATAATGTCAAATACATATACATTTGTAATTAGTGATACTTTGTGTTATTCGGCCTATTTAATAATTTAAAAAAAGGTCTCTGTCACTCTGTCACTGTTTTCTTTTCTTTTTTTCTTTTTTTTTTATTTTTTCCCTAAAAACTTTTTGTCACAGTAAACTTTACTACATATATAAAAGAGCAGATTAATTCAGTACATATTTCTTTTATTGTAAATTATATAGATTTCTTTATAAAACAATAAATGATGAAATACATGTAAATCAATTAATCCCTAAATAATTGAGATCAATTAATTTCTGGTAACATGTGGTACTGTCTAGGTGTTAAGCTACAAATCTATAAATAGATCATTATTGAATTTAATGTTGCTTTACTCTGTAGTAAGTTAAGTAATAAAATAACAGCTGTAATTATAGTAGATATTAAGTCATATGTCATAGATATATTATTAAATGTAGAAAATAAATTACATGTACCTAACCTGTAAATGTAGAATATTTTTAAAATTCTACAACATATAATGTATATGTATACTACTTTATTTACATTACCGGTATTCATTGTACATTTATATACACGTAACTGAATGTTTATTATACCATGTTATTATTGTATGTATAAATGATAAGTAATAACAAATGATTTGCCTCCTTATATTCTGTGTACACTGTATTCTGAAAAAAAATTTGAGAATTTTAATTTTTTTGGTCTTTTTTGGGTTGGAGGGGGGGGGGGGGAAAGGGGTCAGAACAGTAAATTTTTTATGCAGTTGAGCAGTGAACATTTTTGGCTGTGCATTTATGTTGGTATTTTTTAAAAGACTACAATGGATTTCAAAATGCAATTATCTAACATTTGCTATCATCAGATATGCAGTTAATTAGGATTGACAGATTTATGACATTATGAATTCAAAATATTTTTATGAATTTTTTCTTTCAATCTGCAACTCTCAACCATTTATTTTGCAAGTTCAGGAATTACTTTTTTGTTTCTAAAATATAATGCCAATTATTAACCTAAAAGAAAGTGTAATTCACAAACGTAACAACTGAGTTCATAGATAGATTTTATTTCATCCTACCAGGAAGCATTGTCATGTGATTAATGGCATTTATAGTTATATAAATGAAAATATATTACTATATCTATATTCAACAATATTTTATAACTAAATGTATATTTTACAATGTAAATGATGAATATAAAGAAATAATTTTAAATTATACATTGTCAATTATACCTTGCATATTATATACATGTAACATATATTATTATATGCTTATAACTCTGTTTATATTATACAATGTACATTGAATTAACCTGCTTGAGTTTCTGAATTCTAGACAAGAAGATGGAAGAATACAAAACAGATGAAAAAGAAATGATGAAAATATTAACAGAAGTTGCTGTCTCAAAAAGGGAAGCAGAAATTGTAAGTCAAATATAACGAAGATATCACTAGAAATTTGTCTATATATTAAAACAGCCACCAATAAAAAATTCCTACTATTGATACATTCTTCCTGTAAAATTACTTTGTGTTTTTCTATCTTTCAGAAACTTGATGAAAGAGATTTTGGACAACAAAAAGAAACCAACAAAAGGAAGAAATTAATTCTAGAAGGACTGGTTAGTATTAAAGAGTTGTTGAACTGATATTTTGAAATGTTGTCCGGAGTTGCCTCGACCTTTGCATGAACTTGTGAGAGCAAATGTCAAGTCATTGAGGGACAATATTTCATAATATCACTTCATTAACCCTTTTTTATATAGCAAAATTTATTTGCTTCCTACTTGTATTTCATCTAAAAATACCATTTTTGTCTCAAAATACACAAACATTGCACTAGTTGTTATATATTGATATAAGAACTAGTGCAATATTATTTTGGAAGAAGTATCCTAAGACAACAGTGTCAGGTGACAAAGTGTGCAATAAGAAAAAATATATTTGGGAGACCCTGGGTCAGAAAAAAGTATGCACGCAAATATCGAAATACATGTATTGCACACTGCCACTTTAGATTTATTGCTTAATTTCTATGTAAAACATATTGCTATATATAACAAATATTTCAGGGTGCTCCGGGTCATATGACGGTTTATGGACTGGATAGTCAGCCCAAAAGTTATATATGGACTGAAGTGACTTTTTTAATAATTTTTTTGCTGGTAGAAAGACAATCAGAACATTTAAAGAAAGAGTTCAGTTATTTTTACAATCAAAATTCTTTTGTTTATATCATGGCAGTCTTTCCTAAATGGTTGGTGAAACCAGAGTGCTTAGAGAAAGCCAATGACCAAAGGCAAGTTAATAATGAACTAACTTGACTAACTTTATGAATCATTTGTATGTGTTTTAATGTAGGATCCTGAGGAAGAAGAAAAGAAAAAACAGAAACTGATTAAACAGCAACACAAAAAGAAACAAAAACAAAGAGTACAAAAAGAAAAAACTTGAATTAAAATATATAAATGTATACTGGTATTCAAGAAACTGTTTATGAAGGTTACAAAGGAGATATCAACCATAACACATGATTAATATCCCCTGTATGTTTGTGCAGATTGCTTTGAAAAGTTTTGATGTTTTAATGGAAAAATGTCAACAAAAATGAATCCATATTTATTTGAAATAATACTTTTGCACAATCATACTGGATCAATACACTTTATATGCAAATTCATGTCATTGATACACATATTTTTATTTGAAGGTCTTGGTAAAAGAAGTGAGAAAATGCTTCATGTTTTATCATTTTACCTTTTAACTTTCAAGAAATGTAGAACCTTTACTTCTGTGTAATGCAGACTTAATTACCTGTGATAACACATAATGAAGTTTATTTTTAAAGGCTGTAAAAATTATAGCACATGAATGCTATTTCTGGACAGTTGATGATTATACACATTTTTTAAAATTTTATGTCACTATTTTAATCTCTTAAGAAAGTAACAGGTATTACATAATACAGTAAAAACTGCCTTAGTGGTCACCTGGAATAAACGGTCACCTGCTGATAGCGATCAGGTTGAATCCTGCCCAATGAATATTACTATATATTTCACCTGAAATAAATGGTCACCTGTGAAACGTGGTCAGCGGCCACTAATTTTGTGACCAGCAGCAATGAAGAACCTGGATTAGAGGGCCATTTTGCTATAAAATTTATAGCAAATAAATGCTATTTCTGGACAGTTGATGATTATACACATTTTTTAAAATTTTATGTCGCTATTTTCATCTCTTAAGAAAGTAGTGGGTATTACATAATACATGTATATGTATGTACAGTCACTGGAACACCCAGATAAATAACATCACATTAATATGATAATGACATCATCAATAATAAATAAGTCATTTGATCACTGGCTCATACAAAGGCAACCAAAACAAAATCATAGCAAATGTAAAAATATTTTCTTGTCATTGAACTTATGTTATTACCTTAGTACAATGATTTTCATTTATATGAATTAAATATTAACATGCTCATTTGTTCACAATCTTAGTCATCATCAGAAGGTTTTGTTTTAGAAATGCAAATCAGATACGTTTGAGAAACTCACATTTTAGAATCCTGAGTAAAAAAGAAAACCTGTCTTTACTTTAACCCTATGTAAACCGAAAACTTGTCTTCATTTAACCTTAAGTAAACTGAAAGCCTGTCTTTACTTAATCCTAAGTAAACTGAAAGCCTGTCTTTACTTAATCCTAAGTAAACTGAAAGCCTGTCTTTACTTAATCCTAAGTAAACTGAAAGCCTGTCTTTACTTAATCCTATGTAAACTAAAAGCCTGTCTTTACTTAATCCTAAGTAAACTGAAAGCCTGTCTTTACTTACTCTTAGGTAAACTGAAAGCCTGTCTTTACTTAATCCTAAGTAAACTGAAAGCCTGTCTTTACTTAATCCTAAGTAAACTGAAAGCCTGTCTTTACTTAATCCTAAGTAAACTAAAAACCTGTATTTACTTACTCCTAAGTAAACTGAAAACCTGTCTTTACTTACTCCTAAGTAAACTGAAAGCCTGTCTTTACTTACTCCTAAGTAAACTGAAAACCTGTCTTTACTTAATCCTAAGTAAACTGAAAACCTGTATTTACTTAATCCAAAGTAAACTGAAAGCCTGTCTTTACTTACTCCTAAGTAAACTGAAAACCTGTCTTTACTTAATCCTAAGTAAACTGAAAACCTGTATTTACTTAATCCTAAGTAAACTGAAAGCCTGTCTTTACTTAATCCTAAGTAAACTGAAAACCTGTATTTACTTAATCCTAAGTAAACTGAAAACCTGTATTTACTTAATCCTAAGTAAACTGAAAGCCTGTCTTTACTTACTCCTAAGTAAACTGAAAACCTGTCTTTACTTAATCCTAAGTAAACTGAAAACCTGTATTTACTTAATCCAAAGTAAACTGAAAGCCTGTCGTACTTACTCCTAAGTAAACTGAAAACCTGTCTTTACTTAATCCTAAGTAAACTGAAAACCTGTCTTTACTTAATCCTAAGTAAACTGAAAACCTGTATTTACTTAATCCTAAGTAAACTGAAAGCCTGTCTTTACTTACTCCTAAGTAAACTGAAAACCTGTCTTTACTTAATCCTAAGTAAACTGAAAACCTGTATTTACTTAATCCTAAGTAAACTGAAAACCTGTCTTTACTTAATCCTAAGTAAACTGAAAACCTGTATTTACTTAATCCTAAGTAAACTGAAAGCCTGTCTTTACTTACTCCTAAGTAAACTGAAAACCTGTCTTTACTTAATCCTAAGTAAACTGAAAACCTGTATTTACTTAATCCTTAGTAAACTGAAAGCCTGTCTTTACTTACTTCTAAGTAAACTGAAAACCTGTATTTACTTAATCCTATGTAAACTAAAAGCCTGTCTTTACTTAATCCTTACAATCCTTAGTAAACTGAAAGCCTGTCTTTACTTTTTAAGTAAACTGAAAACCTGTCTTTACTTTATCCTAAGTAAACCTGAAAGTCTGTCTTTACTTTAACCCCAGGTAAACAGAAAACCTGTCTTCTTTTAACCTTAAGTAAACTGAAAGCTGTTTTTTCTTAATCCTAAGTAAACTGAACAGCTGTTCTTATCCTGAGTTAAACTGAAAATGTCATAAACATATAATAGACATATCTTTCTTATCTTTCTTGTTAAAAAATCTTTTTAACCAAGCCATTTTATGCAGTTTTTGTTGCAAGAAACATCTCTTGGCCTTAAGGTGCAGCTAGATTTTTAAGAGGTGAGACATTTCAACTAAACAACTTATGTAGTAATATCCCGTTAGAGTCAAAAGCTGCACCCAAAAACTGCATTAAAATGGTGTTTTTGACGTGAAGTAGGAAAACCTTTAACCATCTCAAATGATAAATATAAGAACTTGGAACTTCACATATACTATCTGGACATACGGTTCTACTTAGTTAGTTTAGCATCATAACTTTAACCCTGATTCAAGGTCATATTTTCAAAGATGGCTTACTGCAACAGAAATACAAGGTCACAGTGACCTTCAATAGAAACGAAGTAACAGAGTTTTATTCTTCAATCAAGATTATTTCACTAACTTCAAGACGGTTATTTCAGGGATGGTGGAGAAAACTGGAGTGCCAAAAGGAAACCACTGACCTTCAGCAAGCAAACTGACGAAATTTTCTCACACGATAATTTGGCCAAAGTCGGATTCAAACCTAGACAGAGGAGATTGGATTGGATTAATAGTACTTGATGCCCCAGTCATTATTCTTTCACTTATATTGAGGCAGTCAGTTCAGGAATGGTGGAAAAAATCAAGTGCCCAGAGAAAACTAACGACCTTCTGCAAGTGAACTGACAAACTTATTCAAGCTAGGATCTACCTAAATGGGATTCAAATCTAAGTAATAACGAGGTGCTGTGACCTGTAAGCACACATATCAGACCACTTGGCCACAGAGGCCCCTTTTTTTAAGAAATGTCTGTAACATTGAAACTTTATATTATATATATATTTATATATATATATATATATATATATATATATATATATATATATATATATATATATATATATATATAGCCTGCTAAAGAGGTTAACCTTGATCAATTTCAAATGTCATGTAAAGTAATGAAACTAAAATCTTGGAAGAAAAGTCTGAGAAGCTCAATTGTTTCATATAAAAGGCATACTGCTAACGAAGTTTGCAAATCTGGTTGACTGGATTAAATTTTAGTTTAAAATCATCTTGAAGAAGTAAAACCTCTCCTTAGTCAATAGGTCTAAGAACTTAAAACTCCAAATATAGTACCGGTGCATGAAAATCTACCATATTTGCAAAGTCGATGACCCCGTTGAGGACACATTGACCTGAAGTAATTAAAGATTGAGACATCTTATGATGAATACAGAGGTCTAGAAATTTAAAACGACTTTGGGAATAGTGCACTAGTTAAACCTTTCTAAGCATGGAAAATGCTTCAGCATCTATCAATTGTGTTTATTTTCTTGGCTGAGTACTAATGCTCTTTTATAATTATTGGCACCATTTTCACATTAAAATGTTAAAGGAACCAAGGTTTCGTAAATTTACCTGAACTAAGTAAAATAAGAAATAATTAAAAATTATTTCTGGCTTTCAACGAATAACCTGACCAGAAAACCATCATGCAAACCATTAAAATTCGTACGTTTGTTTTCCGGAGCAAGCACACTCTTTGAACAAGTCGCACTAACAACACCGTCATTGCTTGGAAAACTTCTGTTTCATTTAGATTTTTTTTTTTTTTTTTTTTTTTTGGGGGGGGGGGGCTACATTAAAATCGCCCGGACTTGTGTGTTAATCCCGGAATGTCGTGAAACATTACACAATGATTTATATGTTCCATTGTTGTAACTTGATATTGAACGAAAGCAGTATCTGAAGTTTTAAGGTTAGAGATTATGTGTGGAATTTTTATCCATTTAAGACCCTTAAGAACACTATAGATCATTTACCAGTTACTTTTATTTTTTATGTAAATTACTTTTTCGGTTTTAAATTTATTCAAAGCAAATAAAATATATGAATATTACCTGAAAGTCAAAATGACAAGGTATTGGTATTGTCATTTTCAGATATTATAAAAGGCAACACACTAACTGCAAAATTTTCATATTATGTAACTCTAGTCAGTGTTAGTAAGTTACTATGTGCATTCCGTGTGTTTATTGTTTTATGGCTCTTTAAAATTAAATAACGGTCCCAGCCTATACCCGTCCCTAAACAAAAGTAGCTATTTTAAAGTGTTGTTACATTATAGTTGTCAGTCTTGATGCTGGTTATTAATAATGTAATGTGAAGGGTTTGGAAGATTTATACATACCAGAAAGTAATCAAACTGCTGCGGAAGCCGGTGCGTGCCATTTTTCCAAAAAAAATTGTTGAAATTACGATTTAGTATTCTCGTAATTTAGTTAAAATTACGGGATAGTAAATCGTTATTACGACAGCAAGTCGTAGTTACGAGAAGTAGCAAGTCGTAATTGCGAAAAAGCAAGTCGTAGTACGAGATAGCAAGTCGTAATTACGATAGCAAGTTGTAATTACGAGATAGCAAGTCATAATTACGATATCAAGTCGTAATTACGAGATAGCAAGTCGTTATTACGATAGCAAGTTGTAATTACGTGATAGCAAGTCGTAAAAACGAGATAGCAAGTCGTGGTTACGAGATGGCAAGTCGTGGTTACGAGATGGCAAGTCGTAATTATGATAGCAAGTCGTAATTACGAGATAAAAAGTAGTAATTGCGAGATAGCAAGTCGTAATTACGATAGCAAGTTGTAGTTACGAGATAGCAAGTCGTAATTACGATAGCAAGTTGTAGTTACGAGATGGCTAGTCGTAATTATGATAGCAAGTCGTAATTACGATATCAAGTCGTAATTACGAGATAGCAAGTCGTAATTACGATAGCAAGTTGTAATTACGAGATAGCAAGTCGTAATTACGAGATAGCAAGTTGAAATTACGAGATGGCCAGTCGTAGTCACGAGACAGAAAGTCGTAATTACGAGATAGCAAGTCGTAATTACGAGATAGCAAGTCGTAATTACGAGATAGCAAGTCTTAATAACGATAGCAAGTTGAAATTAGGAGATAGCAAGTCGTAATTTGGAGATATCAAGTCGTAATTACGATAGCAAGTCCTAATTACGAGATAGCAAGTCGTAATTACGACATAAAAAGTTATGGAAGTGACACGCACCGGCTGCCTTAACTGCAGACTACTACTTTACTACCGATATCCTCTTACCAGAGGGTCCTGTCCCGAATTATTTTATTCGTCAGTTTATATTCAATGCTAGTTCAAAATCGGGTATTATCGATATCCATATTTTAAAATAACCTTAAGCATTTTGTCAAGCTACTGATGCCATTGTCGGGTCATAAAACACATTTTTAAACTATTTGTGAGGGTCTGTGTGCTAAATTGTCTTCTAGCATCTATTATAGCTGTTTATCTTTGGTCTTTATTACTGATTTCGTGTTCTTATGAAGAGTACTTGGTCAAGTACAAGTACAAGTTATTCAACTACAAAATAATATATACGAGAAGTGCACATATGACCGATGTTTGCGTTAAGATCACATTTTAGTTAAATTTATAACACCTGAACGAAATACCTAAGCTTTGCATGGAATCTAGGTATATAAAAACATTTTTAATAAACGATGTTTATTAAAGCTGTTGCTGGAATGAGTTATTACATCCTGTAGGCATTAACTTTATTACGAGACAATTTGATAAAAATAAACTGGAAGGCATAAAACATTGTAAAAACTTATGAAATTGTAGAAACGTAACATAGCAATTCTGGTGGTAAACTAACCAATGAATTATAGTGTTGTACAGTTTGTAACAATTTAAAAGTAACTGCATAAAATGCCAATACTAAACCGATTATTAAATAAAGATCTTCTGATCAAACACCGATAAGTAAAATAATAAAGTTTGACCCATTGAAAAATAACAGTTTTACGCTCTTACAAATAATATGTACTTTAAAATAGCGTAGTTTAAAAAAAACGTAAAAGAACATAGGTTTACGTCTTTCTTTAGCTTGCTCTTAATCTAAATCATAACAAAAAGTTCGCTATTGAAAGTACCACACAAAGAACTATTTCGAGCAGTTAATACTGTTTATCCGTGTGATATATTGATTCGTAATATTTCAAGCGTGGAACCTCTCTGGAACCTTTGTTTTCAATCTGCAACATTACTTTTTTTGTGTCACTTTACTTGAACAAGTACTGTTTATTCGATGGGTAACCAATGACATCACAAGCAGGACTTTTATTCTATCTCGAATAGTAAATACTGTTTAATTCTATATGGTACATCAAGTTTCTGTATTTTACCATCAACACAAACCCCGCCCATCTGTGAGCGCACAACTAATCTACAACTGCCCATTAAAGACAACGGATTCCGTTTTCTTCTGAAGACATCGTCTATTATTTCATTGTTAAGGTTGTTGTCACTAGTGTTGACGTCATGTAACTGTAATATCCAAGACAAATCATTGGAAATATTATATCCGGCTTCCAGTAGCATGATACAACTTATTCTGTCATTGTGATGAAATATGTTGGCAAGAGGAGTCCCTTTACCCAATATAGCGTGTCCATTATGAACACAACCGGCTTTTATAACTGTCTGTACGAGTTTCGAGTTGCCGTGAACACTAGCGTAGTGGAGCGGGGATGATCGCAGACGATCGGTACAGTTTATTTTGGCGCCATGTTCGATCAGTAAAACAGTAATGTCTAAGTTGTTATTTATGGTTGATCGTATTATAGGCGTGACTTTGTCTTTATCGGTACAGTTAACGTCTGCACCCTGATCTAGAAGATATTTTACTATTTGGAACTGATTACCCATACATGCCCAATGGAGGGCACTGCGACCTAGACATGGGTCTGTAAAATTAACCGATGTACCAGCCTCAACCAGGAATTTTACAATATCGATATGGCCTTCATAAGCTGCCGTACCTAACACTGATGCGCCTTCCCATCGTACAGGACTGTGGAGTACTGTATTTTTATCTATTCCACTATTTATTAATTGTTTAACTTGTAACGTGTTTCCACCAAATATTGCTTCAAATAACAGGGTCTGTGGATCTCTGTAGCTCATTCTTAAATCTTCCATATAACCATCTAAAACGAGAATGATAAAGTTGTAAGTCAAATAAAATGTAATGTTTAAAACTTTCCCGGTAAAACTTTAAAAAGAACAAGTAAAATGTTTAAGATTAGCTTGAGGTACTACGCCAAGATAACCTGTCTCAAGTTTTAAAAACTTTGCTAACATAAATTTTGCGTGTTTGCTTTAAACACAAATGTATCTGGGTAACATGAACTTCACATATGCAACAGAAGGTCTTGAAGTATTTCAATTACAATAGTGAGTTGTAGATACATAGGAACTTAACAATAGGCAAAACCAAGCTACAATAAAAGTAATAGAAGAAAGAAAATTTAACAGAGAGGCGTGTAAATTAACAACATACGATAAAAAAATTCAATTCGGGTTAAAGGAAGAAACAGTCAGAACAAGAAAAAGACAAAACGTATTGTAATTACTGCATTTATACCTCAACTTTAAACGTTTTTTGTATTTTATGTCCAGTGGTGTGGTTATAGTACTATTTAGGCCTCCTAACAATTCCACTTATACAAAAGATATCAAGATAAAATTATATTGAATTACCGCCAATAAACTTGCTATGATGAATAATATGTTAACATAAACGCAACAGGTTGATCTAGTAGTCTATAGACCATCCAGATATAATTCTGAATGTATCGCGGCATTTTATGTAATTTACACGATTCCGAAATCGCAACCTTCTATAAACAATGTTGTTGCTCACATCTAAAAGTTGTTTGAAGATTGACTAGTTTGCTACAAGCATTGTGGTTCTCTGTGATTCAAGCTATTCATTTATACTTTTTATTATTTATTTTTTTTTATTATTATTTATTTTATTTTATTTTATTTTATATTTTATTTTATATTTTATTTTATTTTATTTTATTTTTTAATTTAATTTAATTTTTTTTGTTATTTATTTTAATTTATTTTATGATACAATGACGACTTAAAACAAATGTAACGCATTTCAGTGTCTATCATGTATTCTTTCTGCTTTTCGAGTCTGATCATCTATTGTACACTGAAGTGTTCCTTACGAGTATCGACTGTTGATTGTTTTTGCGAGGGTGATCATAGTTATATTAATATTACTGATCTTCACGTAATTTTTGTACTAAATAACCCCGTATGTTATTGATTTAGTAACCTGAGCGGAGGGTGTGGTAAATGTTTACTTTTTGTATAGATCTACCCTGTCTTGGTACAGTTAAGTGTAAACCGATTCCATGGGTGTAGTACCGTCAAACTTGAAACATCGATATTACCATAGTGTCCCATCCTTGTTTTTGAACGAAACAGTGAAAAAATTAATATATATATATATATATATAAACACGTTCACGGTACAATTCATGTATAAATAATCGCGGTTTACTTACTTCAAGACCCCATTGCGTCATTGTTTAATTTGCCATTTGCTTTTACTGAACTTCGAGACTTTCTAAAAAAATTCATGTATTAAATTTTTACACACGTTTGACTTAAACTTTAAAATATATGTATATATATTATGTTGAGATTAGGTCACGAAATCGGCATATCGTCGTTAATATTATTATTAGTTATAGTAGGTATGCTTACTTCTGTGTCAAATAATGTTGTGATTTTGGTTGCGTTTCTAATGAATAGCGATTATATATAAATTCTGATATATGCTGGTTGTGTCGGAATTTCTATACCTGATACAAAGCCAACACATTTTGGCAACATTTATGAACCTTGTTATTTTATGTAGGTATGATAACAACGTTATTGGTCATACATATCGGTGTTTGGTTATAATTTATATTATAGGGGTCACTAACTGACCGATTGACATTATTTATATCCACGGTCGTTAATTATACTCAAAAGGGGTCAATGACATTATTATAAATATTTTTACCCTCCCTTTCATTATCATATATTTATTTATAATCTATAATTATGACATTATTTCACATTTTTATATGTATTTAATTGTTTTGTGGTCACAGATTCAGTTGAATCTAAGGACCTAAAAAATAAATAAAAAGCTTCTAATATATTTAAAATAAAAAGAATAACTTTTACTACGAATAAATCTCTTGTTCCTTAATCCTGTTACTATAAACGACCTCTCATGACATGGAAGTGATGTTGCATTCAAATAAAATATTACTACAGAACACTGAAACTATGTACAGGTTCGCGTTGATTTTTATCCAACACTTAGTAATTAGTAACTTGGTCAGTTTAACCAGTGTTACCAAGTACAAGTGTGGCGGGGCTGAGCTAGTCAAGTGGTTTTAATTTTGTATACAAGGTGATTTAATGCCAGATATTCGGGTCCGAATCTTTTAGCTTTGTGGTAGACAGCTTCCTTATCGACAGGAAGGGTTGTGTCCGATCCTCAGTCGGGACACTCGGTAAGACAGTGGATTTTACAAGAAACAACAAATATAAAACACACAGCTGAGTATTGATACATAAATTCACTTATCATAATAATGATCTATCTACAATAATCAATTCATTAAGAACAATGCGTTTTCTTGTTCACCATTTGTATTATACATGTAATACATACGACCCGTTATAGACAAGGTAGTATTAGTAGCATCAATCATACCTAACCCGACATACCTGACGGTCTTACTCCCCATGTTTTAGGTGTGATGTAGCCTTGTTTTAACTCAATCCAGAACATATTCAATCACGTAACACACTTATTTGAGGTCTATACAAGTCTCTCTTCGTCGTTCGTTTGACTCATTATTTTAAAATCTTATTGTGTTTTATGCTATATATATATTCTGGTCACGTGGTCTAAATTATTATGGCATTGCATCAGGTGCATATATATAATCCGATCAATATTTCATCATCTAAAAATCAATCAGACAGGAAATAAGAATATAGAATGTTCATAAAAAGACGGAAATAACAAGGGAAGTCCAAAAATATAACAATATGTATTGACATGCGTTATACATGCGTTATTACAAATCCTAAAGGAGTTATCTCCCTTTTATTGTAAGACAGTTTTTGAATGTTATTTAAAGATAAATTTTTCAAAAAAATGCTTTTTGACAATTTAATGGAATCAGTTATCAATTATTCAGCAAGTAATGCTTTATTATGGCAAGATTATCAATTTTTTGAAAGCAACTTCTGGTTTTAATTTGAGACGTTCGAATTTAAATGTTGAGCCGGCTCTATGTAGTCAGAAGCCCGAAATTCATTTTTGGTACTTGTAGAATGACAATAATTAGCAATGAAATACAATAATTTTTATTACTTTAGTATTAGTATCATCATCATCATTATGTGCCAAATCTGTTACAGACATCGATGACCACCCCTTTTTCTTCAGTATAGTGTATTAATAAGCTCATCAAATGATTTTCTCGGCATTATCGACTGTTCATCCGATGTCAGAATGGACCGTGGGAGTGGTATGTTTGCGACATCAGGGGCGGATCCAGAATTTTATGAATGGGGTGATAATTTTATCATGAAATATTGCGAGTGTTCAAATTATTGTCCAACTTAAGATCTCTCGCTTTCAGGTTTGCCTTTCGTATCTCTGAAAGGGGGGGGGGGTTGAGTTCCGTAGTCGCACCTTCAGGCCACTAATGTGAGTGTTCTTCCTAGAGGGACATGGGGCAGGATGGATATGGTGATTTCAGTCATAACAAAAGCGGCACGGGAGCAAGCAACTGGCGCTATAACAAGACATGTCCATGGCCTTTCACACGAGGAGGAAATCGGCATGAACAGTTCTTGGGGCAGGTGGGGCTCTACGCAGTCACAGATGGCGGATCATCTAGGAAAATTGAAAACTCCGATTTCAAACCCTGGAAGGTGGACCTCGTAAGCTGTGGCATGCAATCCACCTAAAGGATAGAAAACCTGATACAAACCAACAGAAGGAAGGAAACCCTAATAAACCAACTGGTCCTCCAGGTTGGGGGTTGGGCGTAGGACTAATCATTCTACCCTGGGATAAAAACTGATTACGGAAACCAGAAATCTTTACTGGCCCAATTCTCCACAAGAGATGGACATAAGTCAAGTAAGTCAAATTATGAGCCGGGAGCATGCGCATGGATGTAAGGAAACTCCATTAAATCGAAAGTGAAACCTGACAGATTGTATTAAATGTCCGTCATTAATATCCAGATGTATTCGCAGTGGTGTTATGTATCCCTTGTTAAGGCATAAATGACAAATTCAATGAAGTTCTTTGTTTAATTTATAGTATTTCACCGTTTTGTAAGTTGTGTTTAAATGACCCGGGTTTTCATGACGTAACCATGTTCTAATATTAGATCCCACATTATTGTTGTTTCGTATTTATTCAAGCTTTTATCGTTGAACCAAATGTAACATTGTTGATTAGGAGCATCATTAATTAGATCAGCACCGTTTTATTTTTTTCCATGGAAAACCTGATGTAGCTTTAAATTTTTCAAACGAGGTGAGTTTGCAACCCCCCCCCCCCCCCCCCAAAAAAAAAAAAAAAAAAAAAACCCCTTGAATCCACCAATGGACATACTGACTTGGTGAAATAGCACCTTACCAAAAAAATCGCCCAAAGTGCGCGCTAATACACAACAGGCCATAATACATACTCGCATATCACAAGCATACAACTCGGAACTTGTTCTTAAATAAATCTATAGAAATGATTAATCTTGCTCTCGTTGCGGAAAGCTGAAAAATTGCTGATGCGACGTTAAACAAAATTATAACAACACCACTTTGACCTTCAATCAAATAGTATTCATTGACATATGTGACATTGACTGTTGGCCTGAAAAATTGCAAAAGCTATACATAGTTTACCTAGCCACTTGACTCACATTCAAAGTCCCAATAACCTGAAGAAATTTTAAAGCTGCATTAAGTTTTCCAATTTTCTGATTTTTTTTTTTTTTTTTTTAATTTTCTAAAAATATTTAAAAAAAAAAAATAGATATCCTCTAACCACGATCCGTGAGATTCATTTCCTAAAATTTCATTTCTGTTAGCTGTAAATAAACGGAACCCTCTGACCGGTTGGTCAATGTTTAACGATGGTAATTGTGAGCTTAGAGCATGCGCACGGATGTACGGTAAAACCCATGATAACGATGGTAATTGTGAGCTTAGAGCATGCGCACGGATGTACGGTAAAACCCATGATTCGAAGGTAAAACAAGACAAATTGCATTAGTTGTCCTTAATTAATATCCTGATTATTTGAAATGGTGTTATGTATCCCTTACCAAGTCACAAATGACAAATTCAACGAAGTTCTGTATTTAATTTATTTTATTTCACCATTTTGAAAGTTGTTTTCACGGAAAAAACCCATGAATTGAAGGTGAAACATGACAAATTGCATTAAGTGTCCTTAATTAATATCCAGATGTATTTGAAATGGTGTTATGCATCCCTCACTAAGTCACAAATGACAAATTCAACAAAGTTCTGTTTAATTTATCGTATTTCACCGTTTTGAAAGTTGTGTTTAAATGACATAGGTTTTGATGACGTAACCATGTTCTAAAATTAGATCCCAAATGCTGCATCTCGCTGGGTAATTACTGTAATTTCTGTATTTATTCGAGCTTTTATCGTTGAACCAAATGTGACATTGTTCATTAGGAACATCATTAATTAGATTAGCACCGTTTTATGTTTTTCTTTGGAAAACTTAATGCAGCTTTAATTTGTTTGAATGCGATATTGAATCTCATTTACCATATCGATATATCGAAATAATTTGGGATCCCCTATACCATGCCATTATTAAAGGCTTTCTTATATCTTCTATACGATATTGTTATCTTCATTTTTGTTCAATGGATCCTGAATCACCATAGCCTAAAGCCCTTGCTTTTTGGATCCTCTATTCTATATCCTGATTTCGCGTTCATGATAATGACCGTATTATCGCAGCTCTGTATATTAAATGTTAGCATGGTATATTTAAAAGATTTTATAAGATTTATATGGGCGCATTTGCCAACTGTTTTTATAAATTGTGATTTAGAAAGAAAATAATTAATTAAATAAATAAATACACATATAACGATTTTGTTGCACTTTGAGACGTTCAATACGAAATTTGAGCATTTAGCTTAAAAGTTTGTAGACATATAGAGTTTGATGTCAAGTCGAGAGCTCGATTCAAATGGAAAAATACGCTATCTAAAGTATGATGTATATAAACCACACAGTTGTCATTTACATTTAAGTTAACGCTATAACCATATAACGTCATCGTAAACAAATGAATTTAATTCACATGATTTGTTTAACCTGACTTTAAATAAGGGATGATATGTAAAATGTTTACTTTTCTTGTTAAAATGACCGTGGCACTGGTCATATAAGTGGTCATACCAAATGCATTAATATTCAGAGTAACTAAAATGAACTCCGCTTTTTGCTGACAACATGCAAGTTTAAAAATATTATTTACACGATGTGACTAAGTTTATTTTATGCAAACATATATTTTCCCAGATATATAACGCACTAAATACATGTAGATAATGGTTAGCCTGTTATATGTATACTGTATATGTCAAATGGTGACACACTTACCTAAACCAACAGATAGTCTAAATTATCGATTGCCTTTTTGGTATAACTTACTCTGATTTTATGATAAAGATTCTATTTTTTTTTTTAGTGAAATTAGGGATTTCTCAGCCTCCCATAATCTTCTGACCTCTTGATAATAATTACCTTCTGTATTATACTTTTATAAATATAAATAGTCTATTTATGAATTATAATTCTTGATTAATTACAAGTCTATCATATGGACCTCGACAGAAAAACAATCTTGTAATTAATCGGCAAAACAACTTGTGTTAGACCTGAGATCCACGGCTCCAATCGGCCTTTTTAATTTATACTTAACGGTCAACATCAGTAAAATAAATAAAGCCGTTCGAAACAAATGAATGTCAGGACTAATATTTACGTATGGCCTTCATATACACTTTTATTTTGCAATAAACACACACACACACACACACACACACACACACACACACACTTATGTATAATCAAAATTGATTTTGAAAAAAAAGAATAAACATGTAAACCGTTGACATATATACGTACCATAATTTCAGTTTTTTCTAGATCTGTTTCGTTGACATTCAGCTGATTGACGGATGTAAACAAGTAAAATCCTATCTTTATATTTAGTTGACCTATAAATATACATACAGACCAATAGATAATTTCTATTTGTAGTCACGTGCTCAAAATCAAGACTGCTGTGGAATTCCCCTACTTATAGTTATCTTGTATCACGTGTTCATTACATGATCCACTGCCCAACCGATAACATTGGCTCAAGGATCCCTTATTTAGCAAGGGGGTAGACTTGTTTAGGTAACCTAAAGAAATAACTAAACCTTTAACATGGGTGGGGGGATAATAGAAAAGTACGGGTTTTCCTCTGATGGGATGAAGTCGTTGATTTTATTGGTTATAAATGCTCGTTTTTATTAATACGTTAATATTGGTGGAAAGTTTTGAAATATTGTTGGTCTGATGGAAATTGGCAATGTCAGAAAATTAAGCCAATTACACATTGGCAAATATTGTTGCGCTATTTTAGTTTGGCAAAATAAAAAATACTATAGCACCATCACATCTCTAATCGTTCATTACAGCATTGACAAATATTTTTTGCCCAACTGAGCGTTTTAAGAGAAAATATCGTTGAATTGTTTAGTCATTGGCAAGATGGCACATATTGCTAAAACAGTAACGCACTGACAAGGTTGAAAATATTTTTAGTTCAGATAAACATTGACAAGCTGGCATATTTTGTTGGATTAAATTCGCTTTTGGAAGATGGAGAATATTATTAAATCATTAAAACATTGGCATGGTTGAAAATATTGGTAAGATGAAGAATGATGTTGGTCCAATTAAGCATTGTCAAGGGGACAAACAATGTTGGTTAGGTTGAGCATTGGTAAGATAACAAATGGTGAGCAATGACAGATAATACTGGTCCAGTTAAGCATTTGTAAATTAAAAAATGTTGGTCCAGTTGAGCATTGACAGATGACAGATAATGTTTGGTCAGTTGATCAATTGTTAGATGACAAATGATGAGCATAGCATTGACAAATGACAGAGGATGTTGGTTCAGTCAATCATGTACATTGACAAGGCGACGAATGGTGTTTGTACAGTTGAGCATTGACGAGAAGACAAATTATGTTGGTTCAGTTAAACATTGGTAAGATGACAAATGGTGTTGGTCCACTTAAGCATTGACAAGGCGACAGATAGTGTTGGTACAGTTGAGCATTGGTTAGATGGCAAATGGTGAGCATTGACAGATAACAAATAATGTTGGTTCAGTTGAGCATTTGTAAATTGACAAATGGCGTTGGTCAAAATGAGCATGGACGAGATGACGAATACTGTTGGTTCAGTTAAGCATTAGTAAGTTGACAAATAGTGTTGGTACAATTGAGCAGTGACCATATGACAAAAGTCTAGTGTCGCTTTCAATTGTATAGGCGCTTTAATCAAGAGATCTACAACGCTTTAAGGTAACGGGTGTATACCTGGTATGTCCGTTCTATAAATATATTGTCATTATTACTTAGCACAGAAAATAGCCTTTTCCAAGAGTTTGGATTTAATTTCACTTTTTATATAATATTGCCATATACATAACAGTAAATAGTGAAAACAATGTACGGTATTCGTCACACATACATCTTTTAATGTGCTATATGAAGTCACAGTCCAAAGTCCATATTCTTATTTGTCATTTTGAAGTTGTAAAACTAATGAAACTAGAAAATGCGAAAATATTTACTGAAGTATAAAAATTGAAAAAAAATTAAACAAATAAAGAAATTAAATAATGGATAGAATGAGATATCTAGAATGAGAAAATAAACTATAAAAATCACGTGATCATTGCTGTATTCCAACTCCAGCTTTCAATCGACACTGATACCGAAGATGTAGTCTCCGCGGCTCTATCGACAATGTCTACTAGATTGTCTTTTGAGAGTGAACAAAATCGTTGTTTTTGATAAAACATTTTTTTTTTAATCGCTAATCTATGGTTGTATGTTATATGTGCATATATGTGCATATATTAACACGTTCAGATCTTAACGTGTTATTTCTTTTAAAATATTAATAATGAAGTTGTAAACCGTATGAAACTTGCCGAAAGTTTAGTGAGGTAAAAATCTTGACAGCATGCTTTTTAATGGGTGGCACAGTTAATCAAAAAGTTTTTTGTTTTTTTTATTGTTTTTTTTATTTTTTTTTTTTAAAAAAAAAAAAAAAAAAAGTAAAATGTAAAAAAGTAAAATGTAACGTTAAAGTTCCCGTGGCCCTACAGAAGTATAGTTAGCCCCTTTTTACAAAAGAAACAAGTCGTGACTGAGTATGACGGGTTTTTATATCACGGACAAGTTTAATTGTTTTTAAATAGCTTGAAAACATAGAGGCCCATATATCCGCATCACAGTTGGTTCCAATACATTTTTCTGTTTAGTATTTATAGCATTAATTAAGGGAGATAATTGCTGTTTCTTTTTAACCGTGACAAAATAATAGTGATAACGTACATGTATATTTTCCGTCATTAGAGGATGCTGGGCAGTTACAATACAAATCTATACCCATATGGATTGTGATAGGTAATGATATTGATGACTTTGATCGTAAATATTCTCTTTGCCAGAGTTTTTTATTATATTATTGGCATTTTTATCATGTTTATTTATAGAAGTTAAGAGCACTGTTCAGTCAGTTCGTACAGGTTGGGAATTCCATGTATAGGCTACATCGGTCATACTAGCAGTAAAAATTGAATAATACGGGAATTTCACAAGGGATGTTTGCTTTTAAAACTTAATTTAAAAAAATCCGTAATATTTTAGAAATGATATTATTCAAATTGAACTATTTTAAAGATCTGTATGTCATAAAAAGACTTTCGATTGGTTAACTGAAAGTGAAATATGTTATACATGTGTACCAGTACATGTCGTATTTTTATGAGCAGTTACAATTAATATTAACGGACCGTTAGATTCCAAAATCGTTCATTTGTTTTAATTAAGCTTTCTTGTGTCTGTAACAAAATTCTCTTTCGAATGACACTATGATAAAATCTCTCTCTCTCTCTCTCTCTCTCTCTCTCTCTCTCTCTCTCTCTCTCTCTCTCTCTCTCTCACACACACACACACACACACACATACACACACATTAACGCTTCTACTGTTTTAGCTGTTACGACAGTAATACATCGAGCCAATATGCATACCCAAATGGTCAGTGAATGCAAAAAAAGTATATTATTAAATGAAACTGTCAAATGGAAAGCAAGGTCAAGGATTTTAAAACTTTATCATCTACGTCATATTGTAAGATGCACTTTTTATCGAAAATGAGATATAGCATGTACATATGTTTTAAGATATTTTGCCATGCGTTTATTTTATACCATATAGCAACTTTATACCAATATTGAAATTGGATATCTTAGAATTGGATTGGCATAACTGCGAGAGTCATTTAAAATTTGTCTACATAAAATTGTTTTATGAAGGTTAGATTATGTTTTATTTAAACTATGTCTGACGTCAAAATCAAACGTTGTTTAAATTAAAACGTTACAAGCTTAAAGTAAAGTTTCAGAAAGTCCATTCTGTAGTAGATCTATGTATCACAGGCGTTTGTTTCGATATTAAAATAAAAATAATAATAATAAAACCCTTTGACCCTAGGTCAAGGGGTTTATTATTATTATTATTTAATTTTAATACCAAAACAAACGCCTGTGGTATATATGTATGCCATAATCTGTTCGAAGTACATATACGTAAAGGGTTCTTGGAGTATATGATAATATTGTGAACATTGGCAAATCAAATCATTTATTTTTTTCGACCATGTGGTGTTGTATATGATGCTTTAAGAACACACAAATGTACTGGGCGTACAGTGTAGACATAATATGAAAAACGTTTCGTTGACTTCAAAATCCGTGTCAGCGTTTGAAAAAGAACAGTCATCTTGTAATATTTACTGCTTGTTTCAATAATCTTTTGCAATTCTTCCTACTCGATGAAAAAAAATCATGTTTAACGAAAAATACCGTTAAAGAGGTCAGAATTTGGAATTCTTTTTACGGGGAATAAATCTGAAAAGTTTACATTTATTTCTTGGAGTCGTTATGGAAATATACAAATGTAAATTGGGATTATATCAACTAAATTCCGGGAAATCTATTTGATGCTAATATTTAATTTAACAGGTGAGAACTTAGCTACGAAAGATTGACTTAACTGTTAGCCAATCAAGAGATTCGCATTATCTCTGTAACAAAATCGTGTATCATTCCATGGATCAATACAGAAAAATCAGACCATTTTTATCAGAAAAATGACATAAAACCAAGCGTTAATAAAGATATTGTTTTGTACCTAATGAGGTTAATTTATCGTTAAATAAGAAATACGGAAAGGAAAATCTAAATTTGTTACGTTTCATATAGTTTTTAGATTTTAGGCTAAGGGCTTGGTGGAACAATCAGCTATCAGCCATTTTGGGCTTAGTGGAACAGTCAGCTATCAGCCATTTTGGGCTTAGTGGAACAATCAACTATCAGCCTTTTTGGGCTTAGTGGAACAATCAACTATCAGCCTTTTTGGGCTTAGTGGAACAATCAACTATCAGCCTTTTTGGGCTTAGTGGAACAATCAACTATCAGCCTTTTTGGGCTTAGTGGAACAATCAACTATCAGCCTTTTTGGGCTTAGTGGAACAATCAACTATCAGCCTTTTTGGGCTTAGTAGAACAATCAACTATCAGCCTTTTTGGGCTTAGTGGAACAATCAACTATCAGCCATTTTGATTACTACATAATGCGACAAACATCAAAATGTGTCAAACTGAGATAATTGACATTCTTAATTTCTTCAGTAGCTTTTATTCAGAATCTTTGTCTTGAGAAAAGCTTTATGCAAACACTATTCCTTTGTTAGTGTTATTAATTTTATCAAGTTTTAGAAATCTCAGCGAAGCTTTATAAACATTGTACTCTATGTACATATTATTAAATCCATAAAAACAAAGTGATTTCTGTCTCAAAAGACATAACTATTTGTAAAAAAGAATTGATGTGACCTTTGTTTCGAATCCATATTAAATTAGCCGTGGTTTGGACTATTTGTAAAAAAGAATTGATGTGACCTTTGTTTCGAATCCATATTAAATTAGCCTTGGTTTGGACTATTTGTTAAAAAGAATTGATGTGACCTTTGTTTCGAATCCATATTAAATTGGCCGTGGTTTGGAACGCCACCCAAAAGGTTTTGCAACTAAGAAATTAAAAGGCAATTTAAAAATGAATTTAAAACGGAAAAAATATGACAATAAGCAATTATATATTATTCTAATACAGTGAATTAAACTTAATTTTGAACAATAGAGTGGAGCGGAGTGAAGTAGATTAAATTATTTGTGTTTTACACTCCAGTCAAGATTCTTTCACTTATATCGAGGAGGACATGTCTGGGATGGTAGAGTAAACCTGAATCCCCGGAGAAAACCACCAACCTTTGACAATCGAACTGGCAATCCTCCTTACACTCAGATCTGACTGAGCGGCATTCGAACCTCCATTACATTTAGTTTCGCTTCTAAACGGTCACATCGTCTGCCATTACGTTTACAGGTAGAACTATTTAACATTTTCTTTACTTGTTTTATTTATCTTTTTAGTTTTAGGCTCTTCAAGATGTGGTCGGCCATGTTTAACTACTCTGAGTTCTACAGATTTTTGTTTCGAGTTCACATTTGGAGATGTATCGATCAAACAGGACAACATGAATTAGAAATAAAAACTAACAAAGCTTGGCATTGGGTAGATTTGATTGAATATTATGTACGAGAATATGGTGGACACGAATTAGCAGAAATATTTCAGTGTATGTTTTGTTCTCGTGATAGTAAGACGAATATCACAATAGAACAACCTGGATGTGGTAATAAAACTGAATGGCGGACGGAAGTAGATTTGTATCCTTTGAATGTTTTATATTGGTTTTCTGTGATAATTCTAATATCATTTACCATCTTGTTGGTAAAATATTTAATTCGAAAGGCATTAAATTTTGATTGGAAAGAAATACTGAAAAAAGTGAATGTTCGGGACTCTAAAGTTGTTCAAAATGGGAAAACTCCAAATATTTTAAATCAAGAAGATGAAGACGCTTCAGATAACTTTGATGACTCGAAGGCTGCAAGAGAGTACACAGACAACTCTGCTTCGTCAAATATTATCAGTATCAGTAACAACATTGTTTCACAGAGGTACATTAAAAGAGATTCTTACAGATATACAATATCCCCGACTGTTTCAGATGTAAGCTGGTTTTTGAAAAACACCATTGATTTCTTCTTTTTAGAACTTGACAAGTTTTTGATTTGTCAGAATGTTACATCAAACATTCCAGTCTTGCGCAGAAACAATAATGTATCTTCCCCTAGATTAGACTCACCTCGGCACATCCGGCGTGCTCGTAGTGGAAGTTCTCCTGCTCTAAACGGCACTAGGGACTATGACGATGGTGAAAGAAAGAATTCCATTAAAGAATTCCAAGAAGTTGTTCATAACTCAATGAACCCTTATTTCTGTGATGTAGACGAAGGTATGATACACAATTATGGAGGCCATATCAAAACGTTGTTACAGTTTTATATAGAGAACTGTGCTATACAGTATGATCACTGGTATGTTGCGTCTCTTGTTGTCGGTTACAGTCTTGTACTCTTACAGAAAGAACTGGAAGTTGTTGGTTCAATGCATGGATTACGATTTGTCAAATTTAGCAGTACAGGGAGTATTAGGAAAGGGTTGAAAATATATCCCGTGAATCAGTTTGATATTCACATGGTCATACAAGGTGTTGACTTTAATCCATGTATGTTTATTGATCAAAATCAGTGTAATAACGTACCACCAGGAAAAATCATTCTTTGTGCTAAACAGACACATACTGCCAGAGCACCTTGGATATCCAAGTGTCTGAAATCTTTTTCATTAAATGGTTCTCGATTGTGTTGTATTTCGGCACAGGAAGTTCTGAGTGTAACAGAGGAGTTTGTAGATAGGGCTCTGCAAAGGCTTTACACTGAAACGCGTTCACTCATCGACAGACTACCGTTTAGAATCCAAAGATCTGCTACTCCAGATCTTACTCTTTCGATTGACACGAAGAATTTGATTGGATTGAATTTACCAGAAATCAAAGTGAGACTTATTCCATCGTTTCCGGTTGCTGTTGATACTTGGTTACATCCGGTTTATGTGTATGCTGTTCCGCCGTGGCTGAATATGGATTTTAAGAGAAAACCTTATTCGCTTTCAGACGATATTAACTCAAATGTTGACAAATCTGATATTATATGGAGTTTATCATATGGAGAACTCGAGTCTAGTTATTTGAAAAGAATCGATCAAAAAATGCAAATGGCTGGTGTACATGGTTGCCATCGTGTTTGTTTGTCTATTTTGAAGACATTGCTTACATCCGTAACAAAAAAATCCCTTCTGGATCGAGGGGAGGTGTCGCCTTATGTATTGGAAACAATTATATATCACCTACTGCTAGAAAGTTCTCCACAACTCTGGAACTTTGATAAGTTACAGGACCGGTTATCTGATTGCATCATATTTCTGCATGGCGCGTTACAGAACCGTCGTTTGCCAAGCTTTTTTGTCAACAATTTGTACCTTGTAAAACAAATGCCGATTGTACAGTCGTGGACATTTCTTACCAAAGGTCGTCAGGACAACTTGTTGGGAGATATAACAGATGAATTAGTTGATAAGACCAGACATTTTATACAGAAAAGATTAACAGAAACACAACTCAAAAGGTGTCTCAATGACGTTTACTCCCCTGAAATGTGGGAATATGAATTCTTTCTGCTGTAAATTGTGTAAGCACACTTAGCGAAGGAAATGGAGCGTTTGTCGTGGAAGGTTTTCACCTTCAGTAATATGATATACAGTATTTGAAATGCGTTTCCATATTATTGTACGGAGACTGATGCTGTCAGCTTATTGTATAAATCAAAGTGCTTTTAGCGTACTGTTTGAGCCAGGTGCTTTCATCTTATTATAAGTTTCTTTCAGCTATTGTATTAAGCCAGTTGATTTCAGCTATTTTGTGAATCCAGGTGCAGTCAGCTAACTGTTTTAAGCTATTGTGTGAAGGTGGACGCTTTCATATTGTTGTATAAAACCGCGTGCTTTCAGCTTATTGTATGAAGCAAAATGCTTTCAACTATTTTATGAAGCCAGATGCTTTCAGCTTATTGTATGGAGCGAGGTGCTTTCAGCTTTTGTATGAAACCAGATGCTTTCAGCTTTTGTATTAAACCAGATGCTTTCAGCTATTCTATAAAGCAAGATATTTTAAGCTTACTGTTTGGAGCCAGTTGCTTTCAGCTATTTTATGAAGCCAAATGCTTTCAGTTTTTGTAAGAAACCAGATGCTTTCGGCTATTGTATAATTCCAGATGTTTTTAGCTATTCTATAAAGCCAAATGCTGTCAGCATATTGTATGAAGCCAAGTGCTTCCAGCTATTGTATGAATCCAAATTCTGTCAGCATATCGTAAGAAGCCAGATACGTTCAGGTTAGGGTATGAAGCTATATACTTTCAGCTGATTGTATGAAGCCAGTTTTGCATTCCACTTCAGTACAGAATGTAGTGTTATATTGT
Source organism: Tegillarca granosa (assembly GCA_029721355.1). Taxonomy (NCBI): domain Eukaryota; kingdom Metazoa; phylum Mollusca; class Bivalvia; order Arcoida; family Arcidae; genus Tegillarca; species Tegillarca granosa. The sequence continues at coordinate 22,921,951 of CM056600.1, forward strand.
AACGCACATTTTCTAGCACGAGTCATCCCCCTTCATTAGTGTTATATGTAAAATATCCGTCCCTGAAATTGTAAATTGTTCAGTATAAAAAGTTCGTTTTTTTAAGTATGCCATAATTCACTGTGTTTGATGTAATTTTTGCTAAAACAGGTTCTTTAGTTAACTGCCACGTGTATTTTTTTTTTTTTTTTTTTTTTTTTGAAAATTTCTGTGCAGACATAGTATACTGTGTGCACTAAACATTCAGTATTTTGTATATTTTTGTAATAAGCCATTTTATTTGGCGTTGTTACTTACTTTTTCAGTTAATTTATTTGATGTATTTCAAAATATTTTTGTAATAAGCCATTTTATTTGGCGTTGTTACTTACTTTTTCAGTTAATTTATTTGATGTATTTCTAAATATTTTTGTATTATGTAACTTGTATCTTGTATTGAATTTGTTGGTTAATGTTAATTTTGAGTTGGTTTTTTTTTTTTTTTTTTTTTTTTTTTTTTTTTTTTTTTTTTTTTTAATTATGTTAGTCAGTTTTGTATTTAAGCTTTTTTGTCACGTGTTTTTTTTTTTTTTTTTTTGTTCATTTAATGAAATAGAGTACAGAACCCAGAGTCATTTCTTAACTAAGATTTTTCTTAACATAAATTTGGTAAATTTGAAATCTTAAATAATCGTAATATTTGTTACGATATACAGAAACTTGAAATGTCATTTTGAATATATCTTCATGCTTTTAAAAACTGTATTTAGTTTTGTCAAGAATATTTATTCAAAGTTTCTAGACAGATTTTTTTTTAATTTTAAGGAAAGTCTTAGTTAAGGAACAACTGTGATCTGGGGCAATGCAAACTTTGTCATGTGCTAATTTTCAATGCTTTATTTCATGAAATTTAAATGTCATGTGCGAATTTTTGAATACTGTAGTAAAATTTCAAATTAAGCACATAAAACGTTTATAGTTAGTTTGTTTTTTGTTGTATTCATTAAGTTTTAAATGAGCATATAAATAAAAAATAATCTAAGTCATGTGCTTTAATGTTGGTATATTGTGTTGGGGGGGGGGGGGGAGGCACAATAATTTTTATATCCCAGAGTCGATATAATCTCCATGAAAACTTGAGAAAATTAAAACTCAAAGAAAGTGTACATTATTAATATTATTATTATTATTATTTATTTTTCTTTTTGAAATTATTTATACGTGCTTAGATTATATATATATATATATATATATATATATATATATATATATATATATATATATATATATATATATATATGTATGTATATATATAATCTAAGCACGTATAAATAATTTGTGTAATAATAACGTATGATAATAGCGTCATTTGGTCAATTGTTAGAACGCTGTCGGTAACATGCTTTGATGGCATTGTTTTTGAATGGAATTTGACCGAGTACCACGTAATTTAATTCCTCTCGACGTTTGTATGTTATAAAATGGATAACGTCAAAAAGTCTGGAGAAAAACGTCATTATTACGGGAAAACGTCACCTTATGAGATTCCATTGCAAATAGATATTATTTTCCCGCACAATTTCTATAAGTTACCACATGGTGCAATGGCCGAAATCCATTGTCAATGAAAAATTACATTTAAAATCACTTAGTTTTTATTTAAAATGTAAATTTGATTCACAATTATACGCTATTTGAATTAATTGTTTTTGTTAATATTTTACTTTTTTAAAATTTATTGTACGCTAGAATTGGCTCGTTTGTTTTTTCATTAATGTATCCATGATATGTTTCACTTTCATTAACAACTTGGTTATTTATTCTATACTGATCTTAGTTAGAACAGCTAGAAATCTGGTCATCTTTGAAACTAGTAGATGCTAGTGTTTATATGATTTATTTTGTATACGATGGCTATTGTTGTAATACATATTTGCTCTTGTTGTCCTTCACATGCGATATAATTTATTTGTAGTATATATTTTGTATATTTATATTTATTATTTATTTTGGCATATTTAATTAAAATATTGACATAAAAGTTTTTGTTTTATTTCGAAACGATACAATTTTTTACATTTCCATCTGAAATGGATACAAGACAGGGCTTATCCCAATTAGAATTTAGTTTCATTACTATTGTTACATGTAAGTGCAAAATTTTGAATATTTCTTTTGGTAAAAATTAAAAACTTTGAACATGACACTAAGTATACCCCGCATTTTGACAATATATTTAAAAACAAATATGGTTAAATGCTAAATAGCATGCATATGGCAAGCAAATTGCACAATAATTCGAGAAACCTACATTTACGCCGTAAAACCTAGTTTTACGGTCGTGAAACTTACTTTTACGGTCGTAAAACCAGGTTTTGCGCCGTAAAACCTACTTTTGCGATCGCAAAACCTAGTTTTACGAATTATTGTGCAATTTACGCCGTAAAACTAGGTTTTACGACCGTAAATGTAGGTTTTACGATCGTAAAACTAGGTTTTGCGATCGCAAATGCACATTTTTATTTTTTTGTGCAATTTGCGTTGTAAAACTAGGTTTTACGGTATCATAACATGTATGAACGCCGTAAAACCTACTTTTACGATCGTAAATTTTATTATCAGTCGCAAAACCAAGTTTTACGTCGAAAATGATAGATTTACTTAATAGTTGTGCAATTTGTTCGTTCACATTTACAGTATTAACATTTACGGTATCCGATTGGTTAATAGTGTTTCATGTCATGTAACCCCTTATTTGATTGGATAAAGTGTATGTGTCAACAATATACGATCAAAATCGTTAATCGATCTATTGAATAATAAACAATTTAACTTGTGGTATTTTCTAAATAAAGCAATTTTAAAAAAATCAAATAAGGCCATAAAACTTATTAGTACATGTATTAGGGTTTGTATAATGATATATTATATAGTGACGACATGGGTTGTATTAGCGGCATTTAAAACGGTTTAAAAATAACTGGTTGTATAAATATTACATTTTAACTACTTTCTTTGTATAAGTAATCATTAGTAAATAAAGTATTTAAAAATATAATAAAAAATATATGTATAAGCTTTAGTTGGGTAAAATATAACATTGTTTATTCAGGTAAATTAAAGATATTACAAAGATGTTGTATAGCATTAACAAAACACTAACGTGGAATCTTAAGACAATAGGAAATAATAATGATAATAATTTGACATCTATTAATAATTGTCGTGGAGTTCCTCTTATTGTTCCTAATTAAACTGTTTTGTTTTTGCGGCGCCAGTGGGTACGTAGAAAAGTTGACACCGAATTTACAATGCTATTGTCTACCGGAGTCTGACAGGATAACGATGAAGCCATTCGAAATTATATGCAAGTCTTTCTAACACCTTGCATGTTATATCAAAATATTTAAATACTTCGACTTTATTTATGTTTTTATTCTTGACTTGTTCGTACAGCTTATATGTTGAAGAATCATGTCAGTGAACCATTTTTCTGGTAAGTATTATTTTGATTTTAAACATATGATTTTAATACCGCATTTAATTTGGAAAATAGGTAGTCTCGTATCTTAAAATGCCTTATGCTCAATATTTTGCCTTACGGATTTTTTTCATTAAATATAGCGCCAGATCTGTTGAAAATACGAAAAGTTCACAAGATTCATTGAGATGAAATATAAATGCGAAATAATTTGGTACTTTGATTATAAGATAATTAATAATAAAATTTTAATGTATTTGATTTACTATTAAATTCTTCATCAATTTGTGATATATTTGTGTCGCTTTACACAATTCATTCAAAAAGCATTGAGCTTTTTGGAATAATCTAAAAAAAAAATACAGTTTTATCATATACTTATATATTAATATAAAAAATAAATAATCAAATTGTATTATAATTGCAATACATAAAGAGTATCATTAAAACCGAAAAATGAAGACAAATGAAGTGAATAACTATAAGTTCCATATATCAAATTATTAATTATTTCAAAAAATCGTCCCGTTAATTAAATTTTTAAAAGACAAAATTGGTGATATGTCTAGGTGTATGTTTAGGTCATCACGAAAATGAGTATTTAGTATTATATTGAAAAACAATAAATGAAATTTAATAAATAAACAATAAATAATTATTTTAAAAAACTGACAAACAAAATTTGTTTATTACACAATAAGTTTGATTCTTAAAAACGAGTTTCAGAAAATGCTGTTTAATTTTGGGAGCTAGTCGTTTCGAATCATAACCATTTCGTACCAAGACCATTTCGTACCCAATATTTCCGTTTCGTATCCAAATCGGTCCATATGACCGTTTCGTACCATACGGTATGAATCGGTGTTACCATCATTTCGTACCATTGACTTCAATTAAAAGGTTTTCTAATTTTTTTTTTAAATAGTAAATAATAAAAGATAATAAATTTATTATTAATTATTACATTTTTATTTGGGTTATCCAACATGCACATTTTGGCTGTATTTCAACAATTTTAATTTTTATTCTATTTTTATCAAATTTCTACCTTTTACAATTTTTTAAATAATATTCCTTACTATTCTACCTGATTTTATTTCATTTTTCTTTATTTAACGTTATTTTAAGCCGAAATTACTTATTTCCTGAAGGTTTAGATTAACCCTTATTATGTTAATTCTCGCGTCTTTTTCGGCATATTTAATTAACAAATGTTTCACAGTGTCAAGTTGTCAATTACTTTCTTTTCATCAAGATTTCTTAGACATGTCATAAAAAACACGGAAACACTCTCGATTTTGAAGCGGGATCTCGCAGAAGTTTTGTAGTTAAATATTTTACAACATCATGTCGTTAACCATGTTAAATAATGTGATCAACAATTTATCAAAATATTTGTTTTATGCATGTAGAGAGATCATGTACCGGGTAGTAATTGAACATTTATATTGCATTTCTTGTGTTTGTTTTGCTATATGTTGAACTAATGTCATCGCTTTTGATTTCAATTTAATTATTCACAATAAAAGTTAAAAATTCTTGAAATCAGTTGTCTTATAAGTTAAATAATCATGAAATAAGTAAAGCCAATCAGTGTCAATGGAAGATTTAAAACATTCTGGAATAGAGTAGATAAGTAAATCGTGAAATAAAAAAAAAAAAAACACTCTCAATAAAATTTTAATGATCTTGTAATACAACAGATCAATCGAAAAATAACATCAGCATAGATGAAAAGGAAAATATTTGTTAAAAGGAAGAACAAATCATGCGGCAGTTATCACTGAATACGCAAAACCATTTTGTTTCAATGGAGTATTTAAAAAACCTAAAATACAATAGATTTTTGATGAAGGAAAATTGACCAGTTAAAATATAACTTAAAGTCAAATAAAATCTGCGCGGAAAATTAACCACTTAACTTAAAATATAAGTAAATCAAAATCTGCATATGATTTTTGACATAATTAAACACAGAATGCGAAGGTATTCGTTAGATACTCGATAATGTTCATAATATATAATAGGCAATGTTTTCATATTATTACTACCGAATTAATCTTGACTTTCTTCTTCTAATTGAAGTGCCAAAAGCTATCTACATAAACCTTGTTAACAATGTATGAAATTTAAAGTCAAATCACACCGTTTAATTTTTTTTTAAAAAAAATTTAATTTCTTTATTCAAAATTGTACATTTAAAGCGTCTTTGACAATATATCCAAATTCTTATTTACTTTTTAGCGTGCACATTTAAATCCTCGGCGCAAAAATATTCCTATGCGTTTCATGAACATAGAATCAATTCCCAGGCGTTAATTACTCTGACCTCATAAAAGGAATAAAAAGGTTACTTAAACGCATTTTTAATTGGAGAAAAAAGGAATTAAAAAGAAACACTCTGATAGTAACTAAAATTCGGAAATGAGGAAGGCATTGGAATTATAGATTCAAAATCAAAAAAAAAAAAAATGTTTCTTTCATATCACGGTTTTTGAAATATTATGGGAATTTGAAAAAAATTACAATGTTTATAACAGAGATCTTTTTTACATATTGCATTCTTATAAAACTGTTTTTCTATTTACAAACGAACATTGCTATTTTTGAATAGATGTATAAAGCATTAAATTATTGGAAATCTTTCTGCGACACCTAATTATCACAAAATAATAGGATTTTTTTTAACAACACTGAATCTTGTATTAAAAATTGAACAATTTTCTTATGTTTATTAAGTACGCAAATTTATTTTGTTGTGTGAATACGAAAAACATTAGTATTAAAAATGAAGTTTTAAAATATGTATACAACTGTGCAAAATGTAGCTTTAAGGAAACATGCTTACAAATTGTATAGATAATAAGAATACTCATTTTTTATAACTTGAAAAAATAACAAACCTTTTATGGAGTAAAATAAGTCAACTGTTTTGGCTTGTGCTCGAATTGGAAAATATTAATCATTGCAAACTGTAATCTGTTCTTCTCCGAGTTGAGAATTATCTTTTAATTATATGGCTTTGTGGCACTTGTCACTTGTATCCCTAAACTGTATCATCTACACAGTTATTATTATTATTATTATTATTATTGGGGGGTCCTTTTCAGAGACATATATTACAGGGATTGGCAAGTACAGCATTTTACAGAAGGGAGCCTGTTAATTCTCGTGGCGGTAAAAAAATCTCGCGTGATCTGAAGAAAGTATCCATCGGCCATATTGAAAAATTTCGACTTTCCGATAAAACTTGATTAAAAAATGTTTTGATAGCAATCAAGCTGAGTATTCTGTAAATTCATTGACATTGAAAATAAGGATATCGATCTACGATTATCGGATTGTAATCTCATAAGTTTTAAGTAGATAAACGGGGTATAATTTCAATAAATTTTCCATCGACAGAAAGAAAAAACCAGGAGAAAAATTAAAATCTAACATTCCCTCGGGAAAAGTTTATGGACTCGTAGCTTAGGACAGTTTCATAGTCATATAACATATTTTTAAATTCTGCAGACTTTTTTCTGTGCAAATGTATTTGTTTTATTAAAATAGAAAAACCACAAGTAAGAAAAATAACGTTTTTAAAATTGATAATTTCGGTAGGGAAAATGGCGGGCCGTAGTTGTGAATAATTGAAAAAATTGAACATTCCCTCGGGTAAAGTTTATGGACTCGTAGTTTTCGACAGTTTCATAGTCATATAACATATTTTTAAATTCTGCAGACTTTTTGCTGTGTAAATGTATTTGTTTTATTAAAATAGAAAAACCACAAGTAAGAAAAATAACGTTTTTAAAATTGATAATTTCGGTAGGGAAAATGGCGGGCCGTAGTTGTGAATAATTGAAAAAAATTGAACATTCCCTCGGGTAAAGTTTATGGACTCGTAGTTTACGACAGTTTCATAGTCATATTTCATATTCATAAATTCTGCAGACTTTTTGCTGTGAAAATTTTTAATTGTTTTATTACAATAGAAAAAACCACAAGTAAAAAAAACGGTTGGAACACGAGTCGTCTATGTTTGCTTTTTTTTACACAAGGGATCTGTTTTCATCATCAACTTTATGTTTTGATGGACTTTTTTTTGGCTACGTCCAATCCGTCATTACTGCAATTAAAATAAGGATCGTTAACGTCTTCATAACCGGTTTCAAAATCGGTATAAAAGTCCAAATCTATATCATCGTCTCAGGAAAGAAAGTCCGATGATTCCGACATCTTGTATTGATACTGAGACGAAACATAATGATCTCTGCATACCTTTCCATGTAAAATTTCGATGTCTTTAACCGACTTACTGGCCAAAAAAAACCCCCTAAAATTCTCATCATCTAATTCTCAATAAACGGGATGTCAGTACAAATATATTATTGCAATCAAAACAATAATCCACCGACACCTCACAGGTCAATCCAATCCCGGATGTACCTCAAGTGAATTGGCTTCCCTGGCGACGCGCAGACTCCCTTATGACTTCACCGGTGTAGGTAGCTAATTTGCATATGAATAGCCGCCGCGTGAAGATCAATAGAGTGGGCCGAGTTGCCAATCCCTGTAATATATGTCTCTGGTCCTTTTCTATTAGAATGTCTTATTATTCAATTGTTTTGATCATTTTCAGCTTCCGTTTTGCCAAAACTTAAAAAATCGGTTTAATGTGTTAGGCTATTTTTCAAAATTCCGCAAGGTTATCGCTGTCTTACTTATCTAAGTTATCTACCCATACATGTGGCCCCTTGTAATTCAGTAGATTTGTTAAATATATTTAAAAGAAACAATTTAGCATTTAAAAATTACTACTTAATATAAAGACCTTTAAAAAATCCCAGCAAATCACAATATGCCCCCCCCCCCTAAAAATGCCCGTATTCCTGAATGTTGCTAGCCTAAAAGGGGCAAACTGAGCCATTTTTTCAGGTATATGGTCAAGTAAGCAATGAAAGAAAGAATTACTTGGCGCTTAATGATGTAGTTCCATAGAAAACGAAATCAAATGAGTTCCATTGATAAGCGATATGTTTGAAAACGATTTTCAGAAAGTCAAGCATCGCGTGATTGTCCTAACACTGTGATGCTATACATGGTCTTACGAGTAAAGGGTGTTGACTTCTCTAGAGTGAACGTACATTTTAGAGAAAAAAAAATCACGAAATATCTGGCAACCATGATTATTGGTATTCCTTCTTCCTATTATTAGTATACCAACCACCCTGATGCGTTGATTTCTTTTCATCTTCTTTTCGAAACTGTTTAAATGAAATATTTTATATTTAAACATATGACGTCACAGCGTGAGGACCGTGCATTTTCAAAAATATATCAGGTGTAACGGTATATATTGTCGCCCCTGTACATATATATTCGATTTTTTATAAATTTTCACCTGACAAGAGGCTTGAGAACAGCATCAGTTTCTAAATTTTGGTATTACAAAAATTGCGAAAATACGATTTTTAAAAAACTTCCAAAATAACCACATTAGACTTAAAACCACCTTAATGTACGAAAAGCGGATAGTTCATAGAAATACTTTCACTTCACCCCACAAGATGTCAGGATTTATGAATAAGGCCGACCATTTAATCATAAAGCAACAGATTGTTTTGTCCTCGAGTTACTCAGCAAGCATATCTCGACCGATTTAAACCAAATTTACAGTTTAGATGTCTATTGATGTTATCTTCCATGAGTTTGATAATTACCATTTTCCCGTCGACTTTTGATGAAATATTAACAAGTCTTTCCTACCACTTCACAGTCTTCATACCACAACCAATTTAAAACAAATTTACTCTTTAGGTATACATGTGAATTGAAATAGTGAACTTTCAAATTTAAAAGTTCGATAGCCTTTTGTCTGAGTTATGGCCATTGATACCAAATATTTCAACAATACCTTGCAATCTCTCTTTTATTTGACAGTCAACCGACTTAAACCAAATTAAGCTGACTGTGTAAAGATAAATGGAATTGATGAATTTTAAAAGGCATTCGGGGCACTTATTACTTTAGATTCAGTAACTTTTAACTGTTTGGCTTCCGCTTTTTTATTTTTCAAACTTTTCGGCCCCTAGTGTCTTTGATGAGGAATGATTTTCCGTGCACAAAAGGAGCATCGAAATTTGACTATTATTTGTGTTATATACGTCATTGGCCTTAACTCAAACTAACAATTTTCAACAGAAACTATCAACTTTTAAAGATTAATGAATTTGAGCTAATGTTACATGCTCATGACAAGAATTTATTGTTAAAAATCTGCTTTTATCTACCTCTTTTCATAAAGTGCTTTTCTAGTTATAATGTTAAGATTATTTCACTCACTGGTTGACACCAAAGTCCCAGAAGAAAACCCCTGATCTCCGACAAGTTTATCTCGACATACTTTGGTAGAGTAAGATGCAAATCTAGGGAGTGAAAGACAACTTTTGCAGCACAAAAACCCTTCTACCTATTAATATCGGGAAAAGAATATAAACATTATAGACATAGCTTTCGTTCAACATCGAATAACTAAATGATAATTATTTAACATTCTATTTCCTTATCGTTCCGTTTGTATAAAATGCAACTAAATGATATAAAACATACTAGTACTGTTTATATCGATGTCTTTTCCTACAACGTATATGTCTAATCTGATTTTCGGAACGCATGATCCAACAGCATCAAACGAAGCACATATAGAAAAAATGATGTATTTCATGTAGGCGGAAAGTAGAGCATTCATGTCCAGGGAAGCTTTTATTTGTTTATTTTGTTACTTTCAATTTTTCAGACATTTCCTCAGATGCTATATAAATACCGTAGATTGACATGTGGCTTCCTTGATGCTTTCTAAAAATTAACACTTGCTATCTCAATTTTTTCGAAACTGCAAAGTTAAATGAAAAACAATGCTTCAGGTAACTCCAACTTTCAGCTATCAGACATTTAGAATAACTAGGTAACCAAAATGTTTGACATTGATCTTGATAAAATTAAACCATTAAACCCCCCCCCCCCTTTTCATTAAAACGTTCAAATTAATAAATCTTTAGCTCTTTTTGTTTTCTATGAATTCGTTCCCTTTTCCTGCGTCAGATAAAATCAATCGAAACATCATTTATGGTAAAAATGTACAAATGTTCATGTAACATATTGCCACGTTCGACAGAGGCGACAATATGTTAGGCCACACAGATCGATAAAGTTAGCTACTATACTTGTAGAAGAAAAGTTAGCTCTTGTAGTCAGTTACTTGTGGGAGAAAAGTTAGTTACTTGTAGTCAGTTACTTGTGGGAGAAAAGTTAGTTACTTACACCAGTTACTTGTGGGAGAAAAGTTAGTTACTTACACCAGTTACTTGTGGGAGAAAAGTTAGCTACTAGTAGTCAGTTACTTGTGGGTGAAAAGTTAGTTACTTGCACCTGTTACTTGTGGGAGAAAAGTTATTTACTTACACCAGTTACTTGTGGGAGAAAAGTTAGTTACTTGCACCTGTTACTTGTGGGTGAAAAGTTAGTTACTTGCACCTGTTACTTGTGGGAGAAAAGTTAGTTACTTACACCAGTTACTTGTGGGAGAAAAGTTAGCCACTAGTAGTCAGTTACTTGTGGGTGAAAAGTTAGTTACTTGCACCTGTTACTTGTGCAAGAAAGGTTGGCTAATTGTAGCTACTTGTAGTCAGTTACTTGTGGGAGAAAAGTTAGTTACTTGTAGTCAGTTACTTGTGGGTGAAAAGTTAGTTACTTGCACCTGTTACTTGTGCAAGAAAGGGTGGCTAATTGTAGTCAGTTATTCGTGGGAACAAAGTTAGTTACTTGTAGCCAGTTACTTGTGGGAGAAAAGTTAGCTACTTGTCGTCAGTTACTTGTGGGAGAAAAGTTAGTTACTTGTAGTCAGTTACTTGTGGGAGAAAAGTTAGTTACTTGTAGTCAGTTACTTGTGTGAGAAAAGTTAGTTACTTGTAGTCAGTTACTTGTGGGAGAAAAGTAAGCCACTTGTAGTCAGTTACTTGTGGGAGAAAAGTTAGTTACTTGTAGTCAGTTACTTGTGGGAACAAAATTAGTTACTTGTGGGAGAAAAGTTAGTTACTTGTAGTCAGTTACGTGTGTGAGAAAAGTTAGTTACTTGTAGTAAGTTACTTGTGGGAGAAAAGTTAGTTACTTGTAGTCAGTTACGTGTGTGAGAAAAGTTAGTTACTTGTAGTAAGTTACTTGTGGGAGAAAAGTTAGCCACTTGTGGTCAGTTATAGTGGGAGAAAAGTTAGTTACTTGTAGTCAGTTACTTGTGGGAGAAAAGTTAGCCACTTGTAGTCAGTTACTTGTGGGAGAAAAGTTAGTTGCTTGTAGTCAGTTACGTGTGTGAGAAAAGTCAGTTACTTGTAGTCAGTTACTTGTGTGAGAAAAGTTAGTTACTTGTAGTCAGTTACTTGTGTGAAAAGTTAGTTACTTGTCGTCAGTTACTTGTGGGAGAAAAGTTAGCTACTTGTTGTCAGTTACTTGTAGAAGAAAAATTAGCTACTTGTAGTCAGTTAATTGTGAGAGAAAAGTTATTTGCTTGTAGTCAGTTACTTGTGGGAGAAAAGTTAGTTACTTGTAGCCAGTTACTTGTTGGAGAAAAGTTAGCTATTTGTCGTCAGTTACTTGTGTGAGAAAAGTTAGTTACTTGTAGTCAGTTACTTGTGTGAGAAAAGTTAGTTACTTGTAGTCAGTTACTTGTGGGAGAAAAGTTAGTTACTTGTAGTCAGTTACTTGTGTGAGAAAAGTTAGTTACTTGTAGTCAGTTACTTGTGGGAGAAAAGTAAGCCACTTGTAGTCAGTTACTTGTGGGAGAAAAGTTAGTTACTTACACCAGTTACTTGTGGGAGAAAAGTTAGTTACTTGTAGTCAGTTACTTGTGGGAGAAAAGTTAGCTACTAGTAGTCAGTTAATTGTGGGAGAAAATGTAGCTAGTTGTAGTCAGTTACTTGTGGGAGAAAAGTTACTAGTAGCCAATTACTTGTGGGAGAAAAGTTAGTTACTTGTAGTCTGTTACTTGTGGGAGAAAAGTTAGCCACTTGCAGTCAGTTACTTGTGGGAGAAAAGTTAGTTACTTGCACCTGTTACTTGTGCAAGAAAGGGTGGCTAATTGTAGTCAGTTATTCGTGGGAACAAAGTTAGTTACTTGTAGCCAGTTACTTGTGGGAGAAAAGTTAACAACTTGTCGTCAGTTACTTGTGGGAGAAAAGTTAGCTACTTGTAGTCAGTTACTTGTGTGAGAAAAGTTAGTTACTTGTAGTCAGTTACTTGTGTGAGAAAAGTTAGTTACTTGTAGCCAGTTAATTGTGTGAGAAAAGTTAGTTACTTGTAGTCAGTTACTTGTGTGAGAAAAGTTAGTTACTTGTAGTCAGTTACTTGTGGGAGAAAAGTAAGCCACTTGTAGTCAGTTACTTGTGGGAGAAAAGTTAGTTACTTGTAGTCAGTTACTTGTGGGAACAAAATTAGTTACATCTGGGAGAAAAGTTAGCTACTTGTCGTCAGTTATTTGTTGGAGAAAAGTTAGTTTCTTGTAGTCAGTTACTTGTGTGAAAAGTAAGTAACTTGTAGTCAGCTACTTGTGGGAGAAAAGTCAGTTACTTGTAGTCAGTTACTTGTGGGAGAAAAGTTAGTTACTTGTAGTCAGTTACTTGTGTGTGAAAAGTTAGTTACTTGTAGTCAGTAACTTGTGTGAGAAAAGTTAGTTACTTGTAGTCAGTTACTTGTGGGAGAAAAGTAAGCCACTTGTAGTCAGTTACTTGTGGGAGAAAAGTTAGTTACTTGTAGTCAGTTACTTGTGGGAACAAAATTAGTTACTTGTGGGAGAAAAGTTAGCTACTTGTCATCAGTTACTTGTTGGAGAAAAGTTAGTTTCTTGTAGTCAGTTACTTGTGTGAAAAGTTAGTTACTTGTAGTCAGTTACTTGTGGGAGAAAAGTCAGTTACTTGTAGTCAGTTACTTATGGGAAATAAGTTAGCTACTTGTCGTCAGTTACTTGTGTGAGAAAAGTTAGTTACTTGTAGTCAGTTACTTGTGTGTGAAAAGTTAGTTACTTGTAGTCAGTTACTTGTGGGAGAAAAGTTAGCCACTTGTAGTCAGTTACTTGTGTGAGAAAAGTTAGCCACTTGTAGTCAGCTACTTGTGGGAGAAAAGTTAGTTACTTCCACCAGTTACTTGTGGGAGAAAAGTCAGTTACTTGTAGTCAGTTACTTATGGGAGAAAAGTTAGCTACTTGTCGTCAGTTACTTGTGTGAGAAAAGTTAGTTACTTGTAGTCAGTTACTTGTGTGTGAAAAGTTAGTTTCTTGTAGTCAGTTACTTGTGGGAGAAAAGTTAGCAACTTGTAGTCAGTTACTTGTTTGAGAAAAGTTAGTTACTTGTAGTCAGTTACTTGTGTGAGAAAAGTTAGTTACTTGTAGTCAGTTACTTGTGAGAGAAAAGTTAGTTACTTGTAGTCAGTTACTTGTGTGAGAAAAGTTAGTTACTTGTAGCCAGTTACTTGTGTGAGAAAAGTTAGTTACTTGTAGTCAGTTACTTGTGGGAGAAAAGGTAGTTGCTTGCACCAGTTACTTATGGGAGAAAAGTTAGCTACTTGTTGTCAGTTACTTGTAGAAGAAAAATTAGCTACTTGTAGTCAGTTACTTGTGGGAGAAAAGTTATTTACTTGTAGTCAGTTACTTGTGAGAGAAAAGTTAGCTACTAATAAAAATTCAAAAGTAGCACATGGCAATATTATAGATACAAGTTTAGATTCAAACTTCTTTAAAACCAAGTGTTAATTTGCGAGAAACAGGCGCTAACAATTTCTATTCCCTTTACATAAATCGATTCTAATAATATTCTACATTTTCCCATTTTTTCTTTTTAGATACAGATAGTCTAGCAGACTTTGAAGATGGGCATTTAAGCCTTGTTGACAGGGTTCAGAATTGTATAGCAGGGTTAAGCAGCTTACGGGATTTCCGGAATGAGAGAGGTGAAAGAAAGACGACAAAAAGCAGACTGAGACGAGGACCAAATCCTACCAGTGTGAGGCTGAAATTTCATTTGTTACCAGATGGCAGTGACGTGCCAAAAATGTCCAGAAATGACCCACAGATACAAGTTCACATGTCACATGGATACGGTGAGATTTTAAACTTGAAAGTTTAGTTAAAAACTACAAAAAATGATGAAATATTCTACTTAGCTGCCAACCTTATTTTGTGTAACTGTGGTCTCAACTGAAGCTACCGAACATGCGCATTGCTAGGGGGTCTGGGGACACCCCACCCCACCCCTCTGTCCTGAAAAGTTTTGAAAGTTAGAAATAAGGTGCATCTGGTGTGTTTTTACGCAGAAATTAAAACAGTACGCACATCGTGATTTTTCTTATTCGGCACAACATTAATTCATTACACCAGAATTCCACTAAAGTTATCACTAAAATTTGCCGCGATTGCAGGTGATCCGAGTGTTGATGGACTCAGTATGGTCATTTGTGGGTCAGTCTCTTTCTTGGTGGGTCAGCGGGAAAACACGTTTTTAAAAATGTGGGTCGGGCACGCGGGTTGCGGGTCAGTTGGCAGCTCTGAATTATAAAGATCTTTTGTACTCAGAATTTCGTTATATATTGTTCAAATTATATAATGCAATTTTATAGTATTGATTATAACAGAAAATAGGGTGCTCCGGCGATGTTAATAAATTACAAATCTGTTTCTCAAGCTGAATAAAACAAAATGCTTTTTACCATTTGACGTTATTCGTTATAAATGTATACGTTTTTCTTTATAAAGGCTACCCACAGGGAACGTTTGTTGATGGAAAAGCCAAGGCTGTATCTATCTCATCTTCATCCAGTCCCGAAGAATTTAAACAAGAAATAAAGAATCTTTATCCAAGATTACACAACAAAAATTTCTTGTTGTATATGTTAAATCAACAAAGGAAACTTATACAATCGCCCTTTGATCCCAAATTTTATAAAGAAAGGAAGTTCCAAGGCAATATCATCATAAAAATCATGGTAAGAAGAATTTGAAATATCTTATTGATTATACTTTTGTGATATAAATTAGTAATATTTGCCTTTTTATTGTACTATTTTACTGTTACCCTGGTTTTATGTACAACTATTTTAACACAGGTCTCTGTGTATAGATTAATCCTTAAGATTAACAAAACTTGTTTGATAATTAACGTTTTCAGATTTGTTGTCTATTGTTCTATTTTGTCTACATTACTTGTCAATCCAATGCTATTTTCTCTTTCATTTAATAAAAGCTGATTATCATTATAACAATCAGATCAAGATCCATATGTGAAGGTCTCTCAAGGCTTATCCTATTTTGTTTCTTTATCATAAGGGATACTTGCTATTTTTTTATAAACATCTAACTAATAACTTGCATACACCTGCTAGTAACCTATCTATATTAATGCAGACTTTCAAAATGATAATGTCTGATTTAAATTAGGTGGTCATAAAAAATCATATTGTAACATTTATGTTGATGATGGATGATTGGGATAGTTCATTTAAAATGATTATTTTTCTGATGCAAAATTTGCTCAGATAAAACTGTCTCTAAAAATTTATAACTTACATTTATGCAGGTAAGAATATACAAATTATAAATATGTATTGCTGACAAACATTTCTTCAGAATTTAGTGATGGAAGTGTGAATGAGATTTTGGTTGCAAAAGATGAAAACAAAGAAATATTCCACACAGGCAAAGACTAAATTCTTATGAAAAGCTTTAATCATGTAAATATAAAAGCCAAAAGCACAGATTTTGCCTGTTGTAATAATGCTTTTCACTTTTTACCAGAAGAATAAAGTATCATACAATGTATGTTATTTTTAAGTACTTAACATTTTATTAATATTTCATACACACAGGATCCCCAAATTTCTGATGAAGAACCATTGCCAGCACCAGACCTAAGCCATTCAATAACAACATCAGAGAGACAACAACCACATACAGCTGCACCTGCAGCCTCTTCATTGCCTGTTAACAATAACTATCAGGTAGGTAAATTAACTATCACTAGTAAAAATTGTAGATAACATTAGGACATAATGTAGAAAATGTAAGATCTTTTTTATTTTTAGTTTACCTGAGCACAAAGTGCTCATGGGAACTAGTGTGATGGTTTTTTTGTCTATGATCGATCAATTGTGCATCAATTCTAGAGACCACAATTTTATTGTCATCTTCATCTAACTTGCTTGATAGAATGATTCTCAATACAAAAGATAGCTCAAGAACGTTTATGAACGATATCGGGTCAGTTAAGTAGATAAGTAGGCACATTATAGAAAAACCTTGTTTCCTCGACACTCCAATTTCAGTCAAATCTTTATTAAACTTGCTCAAAATGATTCTCTTGACAAAATCTAGCTCAAGTTCATATATGGGCCATATTAGGTCAATAAGTAGGTCAAATTAAAACAACATTGTCAACAATCCTGAAGCCCCAATTTTAGTCCAATCTTAATCGAACTTGCTGAGAATGATTTTCTGGAGAAAGGCTAGCTCAAGTTTGTATATTGTCCTTGTTTGATCAATAAGGTCAAATTATAGAAAAACCTTGTTTATACTCCTGAGGCCCCATTTTTAGTTCAATGTTCAATAAACTTGCCCAGAATGATTCTCTTGATAAAACTTGTTCAAGTTTGTATATGAACCATATTGATTTTATGAGTAGGTCAAATTATAGGAAAAATCTTTTTTAATAACAGAAGTTATAGTTGGCCCAAATTAGCCAAATGTACATCATTTTTAGGTGAGACCCATGACCTTCATGGCCCTCTTGTTCATTTAATTCTTTCATATTTTGTAGTATTTACAAGTCACAATGTTTAACATATAAAACATGTTTTTGTGTCGCATTTCAACTTTCCACAAAATTGTAGTTATGGTTCTTTGCATCCAGTTTCTCATATCTTGTGTTCAATTTTTTTATGGGTGCAACTAGCCCCACAGTTTGTGCAGTAAGGCTTTTTTAAAATTTTTTTTGCTGCTCTACTGACAGCTCTAATTATAACTTTTTGTTTCTTATTCAAATATATGATCTTTACTATCTCAAATAATTGACATTTCCAATAGCATTTACCTCCTCTTACAATATAGACATTGAAGACAAATATTGCCTCGCTCAGCAGTGCTCTTGTTTTTCATTTGTTAGCATAACAGTATTGATAAAAGTATTGTAGGACTCTAAAACTATCATACCCAAAATTTGTAATTACTGTTGCATCATTTAGCAAATGTAAGTTTATATTTAGTGTATATAGTGGAATATTCTTTCTAAGAAAACATCTCATTTAGTTAGATACATTTCCCTTAATTATTTGAAAACAATGTTTTGATTTCACATTTTACTAAAAGAATTGAGTATCATATGTTATTTTTAAGTACTTAACATTTTATTAAAATTTCATACACACAGGATCCCCAAATTTCTGATGAAGAACCATTGCCAGCACCAGAAGTAAGCCATTCAATAACAACATCAGAGAGACAACAACCACATACAGCTGCACCTGCAGCCTCTTCAGTGCCTGTTAACAATAACTATCAGGTAGGTAAATTAACTATTACTAGTAAAATTGTAGATGACAGTACCCATTCTAGCTCACCTGACCAAAGGTTAGCTAAACTTATGTCATAGCACACTGTGTGTGTGTGTGTGTGTGTGTGTGTGTGTGTGTGTGTGTGTGTGTGTGTGTGTGTGTTGTGTGGTTAACATATATTTTTGACTTGTCCTCCGAAACTGCTGGTCAGAAAAATGTATTGACTGGTGCAATAAAGATTTGTTCATGATGTTCATGGGGTTTTCAGTATTGACTTTTTCTTGAAAAGACCTTTAAAATGGGGACAAGGTCACAAAATGAAGGTCATGACCTAATTTGTGATTTGTGCAGTTTAAGGCAATTGCCTTGCAAAAATTTAAAGATATAAAAAATCAAAACATTGTTTAAATGTCCAGCATGACATAATTCACTGGTACCAAGTTTCCTTACTATATGATAATCCATGTAGGAGTTATTGCCCCTGAAATGTTATTTTTTGCTTTCAAATACAAAAATTGTGCATAAGTTTGAAAACTATAACCCTTTGAATAGACTGATATATTGGAATTTTGTAGAATTAATATGATGATCATGTTCATATATGGTTCAAAGTCATATGTTAAAAGTTCTAGGTCATAGCTGCATTAGAATAATGAAGTTGTGAATTATATTAAAGATAATTAACATTTTGTAAACGCATGTAAATTACAATATTGTAGGTGTTGATATGAGGATTATTTTGATATATGGTTCAAGGTCATTTGTTCAAAGGTCACAGTCATAGCTGCATAAGGATAATGAACTGCTTAATTATCCATAAATTATCTTTTCCACTTTAGTTACTACATGCTTTTAGCAAATATTAGTTTATAAATAAGTGGAATATTCATTCTAAGAAAACATCTAATTTATTTTAGTTAGATGTATTTGAATTATTTGGAAAGTAATGCTTTTATGTCAGTTTTTACCAAAAGAGTTGAGTATCTTGTTATTTTTAAATACTTTACATTTTATAAATATTTCATACACACAGGATTCCCAAATTTCTAATGAAACACCATTGCCAGCACCAGAAGTAAGCCACTCATTCACAACATCAGAGAGACAACAACCACATACAGCTACACCTGCAGCCTCTTCACTGCCTGTTAACAATAACCATAATGTAGGTATCAACAGAACTGAATTTATATGAGTTGAGTTGAGTTGAGTAATGGTAACATCCCTGTCAAGAATATGTCACTTTTATTGAGACATCGCCAGCTATAAGCGTAAGTGCAGAAATTTTTAGTTGCACTGATGGCATTATACAGCAGGGTTCTTTATTGTGCCACACCTTCCAATCCAAAAGAACCATGACTTTCATTTCATAATGATGAGTGCTTGGCGAAAGAACAACCACTACTCACTTTGAAGTCTTGAGTCAGACTCGGTTGGGGATTGAACCCATGACCTCCCACATACAGAGCAAGCACTGTACCAACTGAGTTACTGCAGTGGTCTGAATTTATATGTTCAAATAACTATAGCCAAGGCTTTTCTGACCTTCTGCAAGTTCAAAATCCTTCTGTATCATCCATTTCATAGAGTAGTATTGTAATTTCTCTGATCCCATTTTTTATTTGATTTGTCATTCATTATAACAGCAACGGTCTACAAAAATTAAAGATTGACATTTTGTTCACAATGTAATACATGTATTCATCTAGGTGACAGGTAACTCTAGACTTGACTCTCCTTTACCAGTGCTAAATATGTCAAATCAGGGTGCAGTAAGAACTTCTGTTCCATCACCAGGGATAAATCAGCAAGCATCCTCAACATGGATAAGTGGAGGAACACCAGATGTAAGTTACATATTTGATTGTGAACATATGGACAATTGAATGGATAGTGTTAATTTTACTGTTTGATACTGCCTTTTCAAATCGTAATATGACCTGTGACATGCTATTCTATAGATAGCAGAGTGATCACATACAATTGGTAAAATATCCTTGTGTCGTTAAATTTTTGAACTTCTTACTTTTTATTTATTTATTTATTTATTTACTTATCTATCTATCTGTCTATATATCTATTTATTTATTTTTATTTATTTATTTATTTATTTGTTCAATCACTGATTGATTGATTGTTTGAATCCATCATAGATTTTAAGATATGTAAAACTATTTTAAGATATCTTTAACATATTTTAGCATATGTAAAAATCCACTATGTGTATTTAAAAATAATGAATAAATTGAAAAATGGCGCTTCATCAAAACATTTAATAATAACTTAAGATACTGTAATATATTTATGGAATTTATCACTGAGACTACAACATATTAACTAATATATTTTAGCTCACCTGAGCACAAATTGCTCATGTGAGCTATTGGTATCAATAGAGGCAGACCCTCCGTCGTCCGTCTGTCCATCAAAAATTGCTTCAAACAAATTTTTCTCAGAAACTTCTGGTCACAATTTGTTCAAACTTGGTCAAAAGCATCTATAGAACATTGCCTTTCAGATTTGTGTTTTTGGTTGCCATAGCTACGAAATGTTTTGTTTTACAAATTTTTACAATTTTTTTTAAATTTGCAGTTGACTTTTTCAATTGTTTAAAAAATATTTTGATTAATGTGTCAAGTCTGTAAAGTGTTAATTCTGGATCTGAAAATGCTCATGTGAGCTTTTGTGATGGATAAGCACTTTGCCTGATCCATCCATCAAAAGACTTCTTCTCAGACACTACTGGTCACATTTCATTCATATTAGTCAATAGCATCTATAAACCATTGCTATTCACATTTGTGTTTCTGGTTGCTATGGCTACCAAAAGTAGGTCACAGTACCATAGCTCAAAACCAAAACAATAAAAATAATGTTCTCTGAAACCGCTTCTATTGAGGCAACATGTTATGACTTAACCATGTATTATCAAGACATACCAGTTACATTTAAACTCGGGTGAGCAAATTAGGGCCATCTTGGACCTCTTGTTTATTCTTACTTTTAATATGAAGCTGAATTATAATTATCTTTGAGACAGCATCTTCCATAATAATGAACCAACCTGTCGACCTTTTTTCAAACTAAGATTTAAAGAAATTCAATGCATAGCAATTCCCTCAACCAGATTGTTTATTTTTCATTTAACCAAAGATTTGTCCAAAACATTTGAATATTTTTTTCTTTAACAGGTCACTTTTCACCCAAGACATAGGTTAAGGCTTGAACAGGATTTAGAATTTGCAGCATCACTTTCCATGGATCGTGAAAAGGTATAATAATAATAATGTATATAGATTTTATTGTTTAAAATACTTTAAAAAAAAAACTATGATGATGTCTGTAATTTATAGAAGAGAGAATTCAAATTTAAGTCTTTATCTTTAATTCTAATTTCTATATGGTTTTGATTTGATTTTGACAAGAATTGTGTAAGGTTTAATCTTTCAGTGTCTGTCTTTCAGTGTTTAATTCTTTACAGTTCAATACATGTATCACATCAGAGATATAATGATTAACCAGTGAAACGATTCTTTAATGAAATATAAAAATGATTTTATTGACATGTGTTCATTTATATTCATTACACAAAGATATTCATTTTTTGGTGTTTTAAAAATCCTTTTCAGAAAAGTGCATTTCACCTATGAAACTTTGTGGTGATCATAAGTATTAAGAATCGTCATTTCTCTGAACTACAGTTTGTTCAATGAGAATATCTACTTACATACTTTATAAGACACCAGAGTTCTACTATATAACATTAGGAAAATTAAAATACTACAATTAATAATTATGTATGCCAAAGAACTTGAAATTGACCCACATTACGCGTTGTGAATGTGCCACATGGACAGCATTAAAGTTTCTCTTAAATCATATTCTTATCAGTGGAAGTGTATAAAAACTTCTAACAAATTTTCTACATTTATGAAGAAAGTTTTAAATTAAATTTTTATTTCTGAATAATTTTATATCATAGGAATATGAAAGACATGAAGCCAAAATAAGAAGAAATTTAGATAGATTAGAGAGACGTAGAAGAAGAGAGCTACAGAGGGAAGAGACTGAAAGAGTATGTTAACAGAAACATAATAAGTTTTAGATTTGAATTCTAGTTTTGTTGAGAATGGTTAAATTGTAATAATATTCAATAAAAGTTTCAGATTTTAAATTCCTCTGTCTATAAACTGCCTTTGAAAATAAAATTGAATTATCATATTCTGCCTTCAGTCTATTTTAACCATATTGATTTGATTATCTCATAAAACAGAGTACATATAATATCAACTTAAATTTTTATATTCTTTTTAAGAAGAAAAAGGCCCTGATAGAACAATATGAAGCCGAGTTTGAAGAACAAGATGGAGAAAACTGTATTTTGATAATATTCCAGCAGCCTGATGGGTCAGAAAAAAGAAAATCCTTTCCAATTAGTGAAAGTTTATTGGTAATTTATTTAATTGATTTCTCCTACTGATTTGCCCTACATTGTAAACTAAGTCTGTTGTTTTGGTATAAGTTTGAAGTGACTGCCCTAGAATTAAAGTCCTAAAATTAATATAGATTTACTTGTTCTCAGACATAAGAATAATAATTAATTAAATTTTCAGTTAATTAAATACTAGTATATTTGCAATTTCTCTGGGAAAGAACAAATAGAGATATATGAAAAATGAGGTTTTTCATAATGCTCTATAATACATGGAAAAGAGTAATGAAGAGAGTTTGACTCTGGTCTAACTAGTTATTTTACTGTTATCTCCATGCAGCAGAATTTAGAATTTTTTGGACAACAATTCAAATGAGGATCAAATAATTACATGTACTAGTAAATGATTTCTATGTGATTCTGAAAAATTAAGACATTATATCACATTCTTTTTATTTAAGTAGGTAATAGTTATGAGTTATTACATAATTAGGTATATTTTTGTAGAAATAGCTTTGTTTTTGTTATGCTACTCGAATTAAATTCAATTATGATTCGGTATCTTTTTTTGTCTATCCAGCAAAATAATTAGGGGTCTTTTGTCTAAGTAAATTATTTTATTTAATATTTTGGCATTATGTCATGTATCTGCTTAAATATGAAAAGAAAATGTGATCTTTATATATATTTTTAGAAACTTCACAACTATGCAGAGGCACTTTCTGATGTGGTTTCAGCCAGAATTTTTTTGCACGATAGACAAGTTTTAGCAAAAGATCTGTCTACTTTGAAAGACATTGGTATTACCAGCAATACCCGCATGATAGTGGAAGATTCATGTGAAAATAGCGAGGTAAAATATGAAACTCATTTGAATAATACACCATGAAAAACTAATATTTATCTCTAGTACGCCTTATGTGTAAATATGAACAGAACTTGTAAGGGTTATTCTTATCTTCATGCTTCATACCCATATGTAGCAAAAAATGAATTTTAACAAAGCATTATTGTTTCCAGTGCTTTTATCTGAAAGTGGAACATATTAATTTGTCCACCACATTATGTGACATGTGTATTCTATAGTAATGTATAGTCAATTATCCACTGTAGATGGTTAAAACATGATTTTACCATTTATGGTCATTAGGTGACCTTGAATTAAAGTGAAGATCATAGTTTTGATAGAACATTGCTATGAATGAAAATTCAAGCTTGCAGACCTTTAATTCTTTATGGAGATGTTTAATTATATTTATATATAATAAACAGTCATGGTGATCTTTAAATGTTATCAGTGGGAACTAATGAAAATTCAGTACTTGATAAACCAAATAAATCAATGATAATTTTACGAATATATGATTAAGAATTACAACAAAGTTACTTTTTTATTTTGTCCAATAATTAAATTGGCAATTGGACAAAATTAAATCATAAAAGTCGCTGTATAAAACATTATAAATTAGCCACTTGACTGTTGACATGTTTACATGCTGATAGGAGTTGCTGTATGAGGGATTATTTTTTTATCCATTTAATTTACTGTAGACTTTACATTACTTTACCAAAATAAATGATTAAATTGACTGAATACTAAAAATAATTTATCAGCCATTATATTGTCCTCAGACTACTTTCTTACCAAGATTTAAGTTGCTGTTTTCATTCTTTATAACATCACACATTTATTGCAATTATAGGACACTGATTCAGAGACAGAAGATGAAAGCATGACAGATCAAGCAGATGATTGTGTGGAGGATAGCAGAGAACAGCTTAATGGTGAATATTAGAATTAAATATTTGTAATTTCAGTTTTGAGAGCCTAAGATGCGATTTCCAGCACTAAATCATAATTTAATATAATTCATTCAAATTAGTAAAATATTGTTATATATATATTGATATATATATATATATATATATATATATATATATATATATATATATATATATATATATATATATATATATATATATATAATGTTGTATATACAGTATAACCTGTAATAGCGTCCACCTCTATATAACGTCCACCTGTCTATAGCATCCAGTCTAAAGTATCCCCAATCTATTTTACTATATAAAGACCCCCTGTATAGCATCCACCTTTATTAAGGACACTTTTGCTCGATCCCTTGGGTGTCCTTTATACACAGGTTATACTGTATTACTACACATAATGCTGTGGAATCATTTTCACCTATCATTATGTAGATGTTATATAGTCACACCTGCATTAAAGGCCACTTTTAAAAATGAGTCTTGTCTAGCTATTAGGGCTACTGAATTGTTTTAACTGAAATAATTATAATATTTGAACCTTTATAGTAAAGCCATTTTTCCATTAAGGCCACTATTAGTGCTTACCTCAGTGTCTTTTTTAGACAGAATCAAATGTTATGGTTTTTCTATTGTATCACCCTTTTGGATTGACAAGACTCTTAAGGTTATTAATCTTCCAGTAATTATGGCTACACAACCTGTGATTTACCAGTTTTTCATAATTAACTAATACTTTATTTAAAGGTTTATATTCTGACTGCAAGAAACAACAAATCAAATAATATATCCCCAAAATGTTATCACGCAAAAATGTTTGATATATATCGATGAATAAATAGGGGTGCTTGTCAATTTTTTTAGATTTGCAAGAACTGGAACAAAGACGAATTTCTGTCTTCGAAAATCTTCTTCCATCAAAGGCTATTCGTGTAAATAGGGAAAATTTGGTGAAGGATGTCATTGACGCCTACAGACTAGATCCATCCCTAATCCATCATCAGCTTGATGTAACATTTAAAGGGGAGGAAAATGCAGTAGATTTGCTTGGTGTAACTAGAGAAATGTTTGTGGTTTTTTTTAATATGATATTTTGCTGTTTTTTTGTGGGGCGGAATGAAAAAATACCAGCATTTGACCACAGAATACTGTTTGATGGTACATTTGAAATTATTGGCAAAATCATCAGTCACTGTTTTGTTATTGTCAATTATATACCAACAAGACTTAGTAGAGCCATCTATTCAATGATCCTAGCAAGGGACTGCACGGATGCTGTGTTCATGGATTCATTTTTAAACATCATTTCAGAAGAAGAAGAAATATTAGTCACAGAGGCAAGAGAATGCGAATTGTTTACATCAGAAATGCAGATGAAACTGCTTAACTTGGTGAGCGATTATGAAGGGAGAGAACAAATTAAAGGACCCGGCAACATAGATAATGTTATATTGTCCTTGGCCAAGACAACTATATTTGCAAAGCCACTTTTTGCAATATCAAATTTGCAAAAAGGTATGCTTTGTTATCCAAATCTCTGGAATGGAGTTAGCCTTGATCTGATTAATATGTATTTAAAAAAGTTAAAGCCAAATGTAGACAAAGTAGTTTCTCTAATTGAGTGCCAGTTTAGTGATGAGCCAACAAATAGATCAAGAGAGGAGCGAATTCTGACATTTGTGGAGCAGTATATCAGATCCTTATCTGAAAGAGAGCTGGAAGCATTATTGAAATTTTGGACATCTTCAGATAGTTTATGTGTGAGGAAATTAGAATTAACTTTTAATTCTCTTGATGGGTTACAAAAGAGACCCATATCAAATACATGCAGTGCATCATTACAAGTGAGTAGGTGCTATCTGAGTGGCCAAGAGCTTAAAGATGAATTTACAACAGTGCTTGGGCATTATTCATCTAGAATGTTTGACTCTGCCTAAATGATGATGATATTTGGCTTATATTTTAAATTAATTAAAGCTGCATTAAGCTTTTCAATTTCCTGTTTTTTTTTTGTTTTTTTTTTTAGTTTTTTTTTTATTTTCTAAAGATATATTTAAAAAAAAAAAACAAAAGATATCTTCTAACCTCGATCAGTGAGATTCAATTTCTAAAATTTCATTTCTTTTAGCTGTAAATAAACTGAATTCTCTAACTGGTCGGTCAATGTTTAACAATGATTATTATGAGCATGGAACATGTACACAGATGTACAGAAAATCCCATGACCAATTGCATTAATTGTCCGTCATTAATATCCATATGTATTTGAAATGGTGTTATGTATCCCTTACTAATTAAGTCACAAATCAGTTAAGTTCTGTGTTTAATTTATCATATTTCATTGTTTTGAAATTTGTGTTTGAATGACTAATTTTTTAATAACGTAACCATGTTCTGCATCTCGCTGGGTAATTACCGGTACTTTAATTTCTGTATTTATTCGAGCTTTTATCGTTGAACCAAATGTAACATTGTTCATTAGGCATCATTAATTAGATTAGCAACATTTTAATTTTTTCTTTGGAAAACTTAATGCAGCTTTAAATATTGATTTCCTGGCAGTAATTTCAAAGTTCAATGTGCGTTATCTCTGTATATGAATATTTTTCTGTTACCAACAATTGAAGATTTTCCATTTGTTCACTTATCAGCTGTCTGCCATTTAGGACTTTTGTATTGTCAAATATGTTACACCAGAAAGAAAAAGTTTGTTATTGTTTAAATATTTGCAAAACACAGTGTTTTTTAAAGATTTTCAGTAATTTGAATTATTCTGTTTTAGTTATATTATTTTTATTGACATGCTCATGACATTTTCGTACCTTGTATTTTTGATATATGAAATGCTCCATTTGTTATTTTTTACTGGTGAAGGTAACTTATTAAAATAATGATAGTGAAATAAATGTATATATCTGAAAGATCATTGTTCGTATAATTTATTTTATAGTATTATGGATAAAATTATTTTTAAAGAAGCAAAAAAATCTGGTTAGGTAATGTGCAGTAAGCATTTTGAGCAAATAAACAACCATGTTTGACAGCTATGCAACAGTCAAGATTTTCCTTATGAAAAAGCTTAATGACAAACTAAATTTTAAATCATAGTTTGTTTGGTATCCAATTAACATGATCTGTTATAAGGAAAAAAGGAATCTTGGTTTTACCATCAACTTTCTTTTGTAAATTACCGTAGATCGATTAATATAAAAAAATTTTCTCTTCTCTTCTCACTGAAATTATTTATTAAGAATTAGCCAGAACTGAACATTTGAAACATAGCTTGTTTGGAGTCATATTGTGTCCAATTCTAAGTGACAAAGGAATGAATTTATTAAGACCTGGGGGAGTGGGTGTTGGGTTGGGTTGTTATTTAATTAATGTTGTATCAGAATGTTGAGCTTTTCAAAACAAAAACAAGTTTATTAATTTCATAAATTACCAGTTCTTGTACACATGATGAAGTGTGTATTATTTAAAGTCATTGTGACTGGAAAAAAAGATAAATGTCAACCAACTTTGCAATTTAGGTAGGGCTTCTGGCAATAATGCTTATGTGT
Source organism: Tegillarca granosa (assembly GCA_029721355.1). Taxonomy (NCBI): domain Eukaryota; kingdom Metazoa; phylum Mollusca; class Bivalvia; order Arcoida; family Arcidae; genus Tegillarca; species Tegillarca granosa. The sequence goes on from CM056600.1 coordinate 22,949,759, forward strand.
CTTGAGCAAGATGCAACAAAGTTTTACTTCACTATAAAATTGGTGATGTGGGCTCCCAAGAGGAGGGGGAGCCTACGTGTGAGCAGAACCATCATATGCAAGTATACTATTATGAGTTACAGACAAAGTTTGAGTGTTCAGGTTCACTGTTGTTTGATGAAATTATGGGCCTTGAATTTAAAAGTTTCTTTAAGATATTCAAACCTGCAGATACTAAACTCTATGTTGCAAGTCTACCATTGTGATTTATAGATCAAGCTGAGTTTGGTTCTGATTCACTGATTTTTACAAAATTATTAGCCTTGGTCTTTGAATTATAAGTATTCTTTTCTTTTACTTTTTTTAATGCCTACAGATATTGAACTCAAATCTACCATGATGATTTGTAAGTCAAGTTTGAGCTTCATTCTGGTTCACAAATTTTTAATGCAACTATAGGCCTTGGATTTAAAAATTTCTATGAACACTTAAATCATATATGATATATGGGTCTATCACCATGGAAAACAGATTTAATTTTGTTCATTGTTTTTTTATGAAGTTTGATGACCTTGGACTTAGAAAATACTGTTTTGAATCCAACAATATTATCAAATGTTACAATCTAAATTTTACCAAAAAAATTAAAGCTCAATTTAAGCTTTGCATTTTTCAATTAATTAATCAAGCATATGAATTAGCAACTATGTTGTACTTCATGTTTTTCAGAAATTTCTAGACCCAGGCCAAGGCCCATAATTTTGTCAAAAAATTGCTGATCTGCAATAAAATTTAAAATTGACCTAAACCTAATGAAATTCAAAGTTCCATAATTTCATCTAAAATCTGTGATCTGCATTTATCATAGTTAAAATTGATCTAAATATCATGATATCGTACTTGCAAACCAAATACAAGGTTAATATATGGAAGCATTTAGAAAATCAAGTAGTCCATTGTTCAGTATGGGTATGCAGCTATGTCCTTGACCTCGAACCTATGACCTTTAACCATTTATCAGAGTGATAATTAGAAAAATACCTACTGTATTTTAATATTTTTATACAGTTAATTGGTTTAAAGACAAATTATTTCAGACTTCTTATGCAGCTTTATGAATTTACTAGGTCTTTCTGTGCTTATTATTTACATGTATATAAAGTTTTAAGCTAATAGCTCTTTTGGTTCGAAACAAGATGTTTATAGATTTTACTTATGAGGGTCAAGGTCATGTTTTGCAAACTGAAAAGGGTGTGAACCAAAGGATACCCCTGTCAAGTTTCATTGTCATTAGTTCACTTGTTCTTGAGAAACAAGAGGCCCAATGGGCCTAAACAGTCACTGGAGGGCATTTTATTACTCTAGCTCACAAAAAAGGATTAAATATTAGCTAATTTCTATCTTTTCTTTTTTTTAATTTTTTTATTTTATTTTATTTTATTTTTTTTTTTTTGTATCAAAATAAAAATAGTTAACTGTGACCTTGAATGACTGACAAGGTAAAAAATGCTTCACCGGAATGGTAGCGCTTAAAGTTCTGGTGCTCTATATGAAGTATCAAGCTTCTAGGCCTTTCGGTTCATGAAAAGATGTTTAAAGGTTTTACTGTTTAAAGTCACTGTGACCTTAAATAAAGGACAAGGTCAACCTGTCTAGCAAACTTGGTAGTGCTTTGTGCTCTGATGCCATATATGAAGTTTCAAGCTTCTAGGCCTTTCGGTTGATGACAAGAAGATGTTTAAAGGTTTTTCTATTTAAGGTCACTGTGACCTTGAATGAAGGACAAGGTCAAAATGCTTGATTAATATTGTAGTGCTTAGTGCTATGATGCCATATACATGTATATAGTTTCAAGCATCTAGGCCTTTCAGTTCATGACAAGATGTTTAAAAGTTTTACTATTTAACCTCAACGTGACCTTGAATGAAGATCAAGGTCAATAAATTTCGCAAACTTGGTTGGGCTTTTGTCAAGGAACATCAATATAAAGTTTCACCATCATTGAAGAAGTTGAAAATGTGTAACTGTTTATGATGCATGACACATGGCACATGATGCATGGTGCACAACAGACGATGACAAACAACAATTGCTAAAGGTCACAATGAGCTTTTGGCTCAGGTGACCTAAAAAGAAATGTCTCAAAGTTTGGATGTATGAAAGACAAATCAATTATTATACATGTAGGTCACCATAGAGCCTTTGATTTAGGTAACATATAAAACAAGAGGCCTATAGGCCTTAACGCTCACCTTAAGATTTGTCCAATATTGTTTGCAAAGTACAGTAGACAATATATTAAGTACAGAAACTTTAAAAGTTTTCTCAAGTTAAGAACTCCCACAAAACTTAATCAAAAATATATCCACTCACATTTCATGCATAAGTAGCTTATATAATATGCATGAAGTAACTGTAGTGCAATGAATAATTTCAAAATCATTAATCAATTTCAGTATACTAATGCAGCTATGTCCTTGACCTTTCAACATATATGACCTTGAACCATATATGATTGTCATGTCAATACCTATAATATTCTAATATACATGCCTATGCATGAAATTAATAGCTTTCAAGATAATTAATAATTTAGGTATTCCTATGTTGATATGACCTTGACCTTTGAACATATAACCTTGTACCATATATCAAAATAATCGTTGTCGTAATACCTACAATATTCTAATATACATGCCTATACAAAAACTTAATAGTTTTCAAGATAATTAGCAATTTAAGTCATCTTCTGCAGCTGTGACCTTGACCTTTCAACATATGACCTTGTACCATACATCAAAATGATTGTTGTCGCAATACCTACATTATTCTAATATACATGCCTATACAAAAACTTAATAGTTTTCAAGATAATTAGCAATTTAAGTCATCTTCTGCAGCTGTGACCTTGACCTTTCAACATATGATCTTGACCCATATATCAAAATGATTGTCATGTCAATACCTACAATATTCTAATATACATGCCTATACAAAAACTTAATAGTTTTCAAGATAATAAGCAATTTAAGTCATCTTCTGCAGCTGTGACCTTGACCTTACAACATATGACCTTGTACCATATATCAAATTGATTTTTGTCACAATACCTACAATATTCTAATATACATGTCAATACAAAAACTTAATAGTTTTCAAGATAATTAGCAATTTAAGTCTTCTTCTGCAGCTGTGACCTTGACCTTTCAACATATGACCTTGACCCATATATCAAAATGCTTGTCATATCAATACCTACAATATTCTAATATACATGCCCATACAAAAAGTTTATAGTTTTTAAGATATAGTGACAAATATATAATTTTTAGCAATTTCCCCACTCAGTGCCTTATAATATCCCCATTTTGAGCCCCATGGCTACCATTTGTGCAAATCTGAAAATAGATGACCTAAGGATGTTATAAATGAAATAACTAAGGTATATCTGTTGTAGATTCAGAGGAGAAGATTTTCAAAGTTTTCCACTCTTTCCCCCTTGTGGGGCCCCAAGGGGACATAACTCCTTCATTTGTGCAAATCTGAAAGGGCTTCATCCAGGCATGATGGTCACCAAGTTTCATTAAATTTGGCCCAGTGGTTTTGGAGGAGAAGATTAAAATGTAAAAAGTTTACGCATGACGCACGACAGACGACGGACGGTGAACCATCGCAATAGCTCATCTGAGCTTTCAGCTCAGGTGAGCTAAAAATAGCACTGCAATATATGCCATCCACTAAATAACACAAGATATTATCACATAAAAATATAACATAATACAGACAGCACCATAACATAATGTGTACCATCTATAATGACAGTCTTATAATAATATATATATTTTTTTCGTTTGAATCTATACATATTTGTCAATGCTCAAGGTAAAAAAATTGGCTACAACTCCTCCAAAAATTATTCACTTAAATTTTGCCATAGATGTAACCATGGTTATGCTATATACCTAATTGTGTGGAAGTGATAATTATCCTAGTGCAGTCCAATACTTTTAATATAAATGCATAAGAACCAAATTTCTCTTTATAGTAACTGTGACCCTGACCTTTGACCTTGTGACTTGGTTTGCAATCCAATGTGCTGTATTGTCACAAAATGTTCAATATTTCTAAGATCAACTAGAAAAATGTATTTATGTATAAGAAATGTGACCTACCTAGTGACCTGGTTTCGTATCACATGCAATGTCTCACATTGAATAAGTTCATAAAGTTGGAAATCAATCAGATAAACCAGATGTCTTTAAATGCATGGAAATCTAATTTTTATTCAAAGTTACTGTGACCTTGACCTGGTTTGCAAACCAATGCAATGTTTCAACATGGGAAATATTTTGCCCGAGTTTGAAATTAATCAGACAAACTGTGTTTTTGAATGCACAGAATTTTTTTTTATTTACAGTGATTGACCTAGTGACCTGACTTGCAATTCCATGCAATACTCAGTCACCTGGAATAAGTTGACCAAATGAACAGAAACCAAATTAATAACAGACTGCATCCCCTCGGCTTGCATCACCCATTGATGGCAATATAATCACATTTCTCTGGAACACAAACTTAAATAGCAACATTATTTTTTTTGATTTCCCAAGTGAAAGAACCAGTCCTTAATTAGATCCTCTTGTTTCATATTTGTGAGTTTAAAGAAAAAAAGATTCAAGTGTATAATACATAGCATTTATTTCAAAGTATGTTGTATAAGAATGTCTCAATTTTCTTTTACATTCTTAAAATAAATGTATAATTCTGACAAAATGTAACAATAGACAAAATATGAGTAATTTGCTATATTCCTTCCCACATCATATCAGTTATTATCAGAGATCAATGATAAAATAAAAACAATTCACAAATTAAATATTTCTTCATATAAAAAATTTCAATTTAACATACAAAGTATTATATCTTTACAGTTGCTGATAAATCAAAGAACGCTATACACAAAAAAGCCACACACAGAGAGAGAGGAGAAATGATACATTAAGTGAAAATGGACACTGATTTCACCTCATATATAAAGAAAAGAAACTAATCACAGCTTTAAAATTCAGAGAAATGAAATATGCAGGTTTAAGGAAGTAAATACATGTATTGCATAACTGTAACCAGTGAACTGTTGTGTAAGTCTCTGAAATGAATCCTGGTAGTGTTAAATGGTTTCAATCAAACCTTCTACCCGATTAACTGAACTTTTTGTCAAGCAACTGCATATATGCATTCAAAACAATTTAATGTTTCAATTCTTAAAAACACATCTACCTTAACTATAGACTATACTATATTTAAAGATTACTGCAAATATAAAAAGGTGACCACTTATTATTTTAAACACTACAATTGATCATTATGAAGAGATTAAATATCAGTATAGAATAAACATATACTGGAGTTAAATAATATTTACATAACCATTTGGTTTTGCAGGAAATATTTAATCATTACACAACTAAGGATGGAAACTGCAAGTTATCTTTTAAAAGAGTTAAACGGTTTACCACACATATATGACCAATTATAAAGATAAGTCAAGTTGTAATGAAAACATAAAATCAATATTGAAGTTTCTTTAACAAACATTTTAAAATGAAATGGAAGTCATGAACTTAAAGACACTTGCCTATTTATTTCAGGAAGGACAGTAGACTGAATATGCAACTGAAATTAATTATCCAAATCTAGAGTATGTCACATTCACTTCCATAAATACTGTTCAAATCATCAATTTAACAAGACCAATACAAGATTCAAATCTGCCTCATCAAGGCATTATTACCACATGTACTTATTTCTGATATTAAGAAATAGTACATGTATATCTTTAGTAGCTTATAAAATAAAATAAATGTCTGCAATTATTTAAACCAGGAATAGTCAGAAATACTTATACAACAGATTTTGCAACAGTTGTGAAACACATGTATCAAATACTGTTGTATTATAAAATGTTCTTCAAAGTGCAGTTATTCTATTTACCAACACACCATCATCACCATGTAATTATTTAATCTTACCAGAACTAAATTGTTACATCTGCATCAACTGATTTGCAGTTGCCATTTTGTGATGAAAATATGTTGGAAGTAACAAAGAATGTAGTAGCCACATGAACATTGCATTTCTCAATTTATGAAATGACAAATGACACATTAAAAGAGCTACGGATTACAAAATATTTGCACAGTTCTTGTTTTTCTGTGAAAAATGACAAAGTTCCACAAGCAATAATTTTACAAAAAAATCAACAAATGTCACCAACATAGGAGGTGCATATCACTGATGTGTCCAAAACAACTGGGTGAAATTTTATTTATTATGGGGAAAGTTTATAATAGTATTTATGGATTACACAAACCATGCACAGTTGAAGTGTAATGGACGGAACTGACGGACTGAGTCCACCCATTACTAGACCTGCTTTTGACTCTGGTGACACAGGTAAAATCAATGAACAAGTTTTACAGACAAGAATTGTGTTCTTATCTCAATGGTTGTTAGTGCAGCTTATAAATTCTAAAACTTCAATATATATATCAATTCCACTTGCCTCTGATGGGCGATGAACATTAACAGTTTCTCTCAATACAACAAGATTTTCCTCCGACACTGGGACAGGAAATCTTGGATTACACACAAAATTACTGTCATCAAGACCTTGCCCATCTGACAGTTCCTGAACAGCCTGTTCAATCTTTTCCTGTGGTGGCTGAAACAAATTTTGAAGTGCAGTGTTGGAGGCACCTTCTTGTTCTCTGAGGAGTATGGATTGAGTCCACAATTGCTCTGGGGTCTTGTGAGCCTCTGTTCTTAGTTTGTGGTGGTTATGAGTAATCCTCCAAGAATTCAATGCAGCGTCGATTCTTGGCAGAAATACAAACTGCAAACTAAACATTTGTTCTTCATTTGTTATGTCCAGGATATTATGATCTTCCATGTGATAAAATAATCTATAAAAAGCCTGTAAAACCTTAGAATAAACATCTCTCCAAAAACGCTCTATTCTTTGGTTATGAACAGATTTTCCTGTCATAATGCTTCCACGACCCTCTCCATTTACTTTTGTAAGAAACCTTCCAATGTCAACCAATTCGGTGCCACTATCGGCTCTTGCTCTGCTAGGAACACCATACTTTTCCACAGCTTTGACAAAAAAACTCAACGATGCTTTGGCAGTAATAGTTGAGGAGGCTCTCAAATATGGTACTAGGCGAGAAAAGCCATCAATTCCACCATGGACAAAAATTCCCCATCTAAAATATATGGATAGTTTATCAACAAATATTAAACAAATACTGCAAGTGAAACTGGGAGTAGTACATGAAAAAAAAAAAAAAAAAAAAAAAAAAAAAAAACCACCAAACTCTTGACCTACTACATGGATAAAGAGAAAGATTTTTAAAAAGATTATTTGCCAAAGAAAATTCCAGAACACTAGCATTCTAACAAAAACCCAGTTGGTTTATCCTAAAACTCATCCACCTAAATTACATACCTCATGATATTACAGTTAGATCACAGGAAATAAATATCAGTGTAACAGGAGGGAGAAAAAATGCAGGGTCGGACCAGGGATTGAACCTGCCACCTCCCGCACTATAGGCGAGTGCTCTACCAACTGAGCTACCCAGACCACTAAATTCCTGCCCTGTTATTCTTGAGTTTTCCATGATCCTATGGGAAATCTCACCCCAAATTCCCTTGGAAAGACTTTATACAGCCGCATTTATGTCAGTCCATCCTTTCTGAGGGCCACACTGGCAACCAAACTGTAACAGGAGGGAGAATAAATGCAGGGTGGGGGATCAAACCCGGGACCTCCCGCACTATAGGCGAGTGCTCTACCAACTGAGCTACCAAGACCGCTACATCAGAAAGAAAATTAATGTACAATCCTAGACACTTGCATGCACACACACACACACACACACTAAAAATCAACAACAACAAACCTTTTTAATGAATGGTGTGTGTCAATATGCCAAACAGCATTGGAATTGGGCACACTATATTTCCTCCGCTGAACAGTGGTTGACCAACGAGATGCTGTCCCAACTGGGTCTACTTCAGCCAATAAATTTCTTACTTTTGATCTGCTTACTTTTATCCCTCTTGATTGTAAACTTGCAACTATTTCACCAGCACCTAAATACAAGAACATAAAAAATCACATGTACATGTATATATACAACAGTCCCAGGAGAATCACAGTGAATTGAGTCCAATCTATATCTACATTGTAGATTTAAAAAAAAAATAATTGCTAGCTGATTTAAAAATGCTGAAACTATTGAAAACACTTGTCCTACAATGCATTAAGCCTTTTCGGTGAGTTTAATTTCAACTGTTTATCAGCACTTTTGTTTCCATTGAAGAGTCAAATCAAAACTTGAATTCTTTCATTCATTACTTTGAATTCAGGCAGATTTTAAATGGAAAATACTATAAAAATTAATGACCAAAATTATGAATATCTACAAATACAAGGCTCAGATAAAGTACTCATGATCAAGTTAAAACAGCTCAGTGAAGAGTGGTTAGCTTATTCACACTCAGTACAGAGCTGAGCCAATAATCTCTAAAATATCATCTATGATCTTAATTAAATGTCAAACTATAATGCTTAAATACAAATAAACTTGGTTTATTAAGGTTGGTTTTTATCTCATCACACATGGTATTATAGTCCTATAAATGCATGTAACTTCAAAATAGATGACGAATTTATCAAAGTCAAAAAGACAATCAGTTATAAACAGCCAGTACACATGTTGACAGTGTGCACAATGAAACAAAATGGCTAGTCAGAAGTCCATTTATAATTCCAAGAAGATTCTCTTCTCGTTGTTGCTATAAAAAATATGCAAAAGCATGAGATTTTCAAAGATAAATGGAACTTTCAAACAAGAGACCCATAGGCTTTAATGATCACCTCAGGATATGTTACATATATCCTGCAGAAGTTTAATGGTCACATTTTTTTACAGAGATAATTAAAATTTCCCCAGTTTGAGCCCATTGACAAGACATTTCCAATTAAATTTTACTTATCCTTACAATGGTACATGTGACATAATAAAAACAAAATTAAAAAAACTAGGCAATTTCTGTATTCTTAATACATCTGTGACATATGGCATTTCCTGATGAGAGTAAGGTTATAAATCTAATCTATGAATAAATAAATAAATCTATGAATAAGTCTTAAGAACAAGTTCTTGTGGGCATGGGATGTGCAAGATGTATTATGATCTGTCATGAGCTACTGGGTACTTAGGGCAACTTCCCTCTTACAGGCAGACACTAAATCACTCAACCACTGAGGCAGTAGAAATGCAAGTGTAATTCTACTTAGAAAAATTTACCACTTATTTTTTCTAAGAACAAAACCTAAAATAACCATGCAAAAAAGGTACAAGTACACATTGTATTAAATTTGATCTGCAATCATGCAGTACATACATTTAGACAAAGTTGGAAAGTTATTTAATTTTTAACATTTATCAAACTAAGGGTATGTGTTGAAAACCTAGGGATCAAGTTCATGTTAAAACTGACTGACTGATTTGATTGATTCAACTGGGTTTTACGTTTATATCAAGACGTCACCAGCTGTAGGTGAAGGACAGAAAATTTGACCTTTACAGTGTGCTAAAGGCAACGTGTAAGTAGTGTTCTTTAACGTGCCACACCTACCATGATATGGGACATTAGTTTTTAAGGTCTCATCCAAATGACCCCCTGACTTTCATTTCTAAATGCCAAGTGCTTGGCAAAAGAACAGTCACAACCTATTTCCAATTCTTGCCAAGTTGGTCAGACCTAGTTGGGGTTCAAACCCTTGACCTCCCCATACAAAGCTAGCACTCTACCAACTGAGCTTCCAGAGTGGTACTCATCTTAACATTAAAGAAATATAATATAAATATATAACTACAGTTACCCGAGTTGGGAAACTGGATATTGTAATCTCTAATGAAAGCCTTCAACTCCTCATCACTTGTCTGGTGAAAAAGGTCAGTCTTTCTTGTAATACCGTTTCGTTTCAGATGATTAGATAGGGTATTTCTGTGCATTTTACCACCAAGCAAACCATCTCTGGCAATGTTGGAAAGGGAAAAACCCATCTGTATAAGCTGCTGAAGCTTTTCTATATCAAGAGAATATGCTGATGGTCCTCTTCCTTCAGCTGGCAATCTTGAGCCTATTGAAAAACAGCAAAACAGTATGAAATGTGTTATATAGCAATAAAATACAAAAAAAAACTTGAATTAATAATAACAAGAAAATAAAATAAAATGGAACATTTACTAAATTGTTCTGAGATTAAGAAAATATTAGAACAAGTGAATGGCCAGTTTTTTGTAATGAGTCTTGAAATTCAGGATATTACGTTTATAACATCTATACTTTACATGGAGATCGAGGGAATTTGTATTTTTAACAGGGAAGAACACAGCAATATACGGATGTTCAATGCTTTCTACCGGTAATTTGCATATTATCGAGCACAATGTTTAACATATTTACTGAAAGATTAAACACTTATATATAAGTAAAAAAAAAAAAAAAAAAAAAAACAATATTCTTCTCTTATTCATAGTTTGCCTAATTTGTTTTATCCCTAAACAGACATTTGAAAATATTTTCCACCCGATGTCAATTTAACCTACCATCATTCAGATTCACACACGTACAAAAATTATTTTTTCAAAACCAATAAATATCATTTACCGTATTGTCTATGTTGGTCTTCTGCTAATGGTTCAGTAGCAATGTCGTCCTTTTCAATTTCAGTTCCAAGAGATTTTAAAGATGCTAAAACGGTGTCAAATTGACATACGAACTCCGACTCCGCGGTCAGTTCCTGTTCGGCTACATTCTGCCTCAATCGTTCTAAATTCCTGATGAGGCTACTGATCTCGTTTGATGCCTCATTTGAATTTAAAGATCTGTTCCTGATGCTGAAGCCAATATTTTTTAAAATTTCATTCATTCTATCAATAATAGAAGAAAAAGTAGGTTGAAATACTCTCTGCTCCCTATCCATTTTTTTTCAACTTTTGAAGAACTTCACTGCGCGCGCCAAGAAGCTATTTGTAATGAACAATCTCATTGGCTATTGATAAAAATGTTCGTAAAACCAGGTTTTACGATCGTAAATTTTATTAACGGTCGTAAATGTATATTTTCTTTAAAATGCACAATAATTGTGGTAAAACCTGGTTTTGCTCCGCAAATTCACATTTACGAACGCAAATACAATTCAACTTGAAAACCTACATTTACGGTCGTAAAACCTAGTTTTACGGCGTAAATTGCACAATAATTCGTAAAACTAGGTTTTGCGATCGCAAAAGTAGGTTTTACGGCACGAAACCTGGTTTTACGACCGTAAAAGTAGGTTTCACGACCGTAAAACCTAGTTTTACGGCGTAAATGTAGGTTTCTCGAATTATTGTGCAATTTGCTTGCCATACATGCAATTGTTAGAATAATCAATAACACGACACCTCTGAAGAAATAAGACACTAGATGAACACATTCAGAGACCATGTTTGTTATACATGAAACCGAATATTGAAGATCTCTGAAACGCTGGTTCAATTGTACTATGTTAACTATTAAATGTTTTCTTTGTCCGCCTAAATTGATGAAAATTTTGGGTAATGATAAAAAAGAAACCTCCGTTATGAGATTGAAAAGTGGAGTTATATATATATATAATCAAAATTAAAAAAAAGATAAATAAATCATGGGTTAAACTTCAAACGCTACTGTTAACATGACCTGTCATTCCATAGATTATTCAATATCATAGATAGTGATGACACATGCATGATGGTTACCAAGTAAATAGCAGTTGTCAATTACAGAACGGAAGTTAATATGCTTTCTTAGTCGATAATAGAAATAATTTATTTTCACAATTATGTCCGTGTTATGAAGGCATGTCATTGGGAGAGGAGGAGTTACTTATTTCGGTTGTTTTTATAGTGCTCAAATTACAACTATTTTGTAACAAACATTTTCATATTTTTTATTCCAGTGTTTTCAAGTAAAACAGCCTGAATCTTAATCTGTGTGATTACGTAATTGTTTTGCGTTGATAATATTTACTTTAGATTAACAAGTACAGAGAAGAATTTTTAAAATCAATATTTGTTATATCAAACAGATCTTCCATTGATCTAAAGATTAAAAATGAATCATTACAAGAGGGAAAAAACCTGGTTTTGATCTTATTATAAAAACATGTCTGTCAAACTGATAATACGTAAAAATTAAATCTTGTAAAATAGTTATATTCTACGTGTTTAAAAGTACTTCGACTACTTCAACAACACAATGGGTAACAAAACATGAACACCTTGGAAACAAGGATGTTTTGCTTTTAATAATCAGGAGTCCTTTGTTCTGACGAAGGTCGGTGGTTTTCTCCGGGCACTCCGGTTTCCTCGACCATTCCAGAACTGACCGCCTCGAAATAAGTGAAAGAATTTTAACTGGGGCGTAAAACACCATTTCTCCACTCTGTCCACTCCTTTGTTCTGATATTTTTTCGTTTATTGCTTCTTGTTTATGGTTGCTATGGCTATAGCGCATGCAACTTTCGTCTGAATTCGTGCCGGATATAAAGGTTCCGGTATGACCAGAAATTGAATATTTTTGGGAATCCAGTGTACTCAAAGAATCTGAAGACATTTTACATGAAAACCCATTAAACATTGCACATCCAGTTTAACAAAGTGCAGCTTAAAAAACCAGCACGCTGAAATCAGTGAAATTTAAAACGTTTTAAATCTCGCTGCTAAAATATTGTGTGTTAAAGCGGCTTGATAGTGCCGATATCAGTCGTCAAGTTTTTTTTTTCTTGTGGAAGAGAAGTGTATTTGTCATTGACAATTTTCTATTGTCAGTTTTCGTATTTCTCCATCGTTATTCTTACCATTTTAGACAGTTGACAACAAAATTGTCACTTTTCTTATTGTCGCATTCCTTTGTGGAGATTGTTATTGACAAGTTTCTATTGTCAGTTTTCGTATTTCTCAAACGTTAATCTTTCTATTTAAAAAAGTTGACAACAAAATTGTCACTTCTCTTATTGTCGCATTCCTTTGTGGAGATTGTTATTGACAAGTTTCTATTGTCAGTTTTCGTATTTCTCAAACGTTATTCTTACCGTTTTAAAAAGTTGACAACAAAATTGTCACTTCTCTTATTGTCGCATTCCTTTGTGGAGATATTTATTGACAAGTTTCTATTGTCAGTTTCCGTATTTCTCAAACGTTATTCTTACCATTTTAGACAGTTGACAACAAAATTGTCACTTTTCTTATTGTCGCATTCCTTTGTGGAGATTGTTATTGACAAGTTTCTATTGTCAGTTTTCGTATTTCTCAAACGTTAATCTTTCTATTTAAAAAAGTTGACAACAAAATTGTCACTTCTCTTATTGTCGCATTCCTTTGTGGAGATTGTTATTGACAAGTTTCTATTGTCAGTTTTCGTATTTCTCAAACGTTATTCTTACCGTTTTAAAAAGTTGACAACAAAATTGTCACTTCTCTTATTGTCGCATTCCTTTGTGGAGATATTTATTGACAAGTTTCTATTGTCAGTTTCCGTATTTCTCAAACGTTATTCTTACCATTTTAAAAAGTTGACAACAAAATTGTCACTTCTCTTATTGTCGCATTCCTTTGTGGAGATATTTATTGACAAGTTTCTATTGTCAGTTTTCGTATTTCTCAAACGTTATTCTTACCGTTTTAAAAAGTTGACAACAAAATTGTCACTTCTCTTATTGTCGCATTCCTTTGTGGAGATTGTTATTGACAAGTTTCTATTGTCAGTTTTCGTATTTCTCAAACGTTATTCTTACCATTTTAAAAAGTTGACAACAAAATTGTCACTTTTCTTATTGTCACATTCCTTTCTGAAGCGATTTAGGATTTATCCAATTAATTTTTTACGTGTTTTGTTACTAGATAACCATCTTCCTAAAGGAATGCGATAATAAGAAAAATGACAATTTTCTCGTCAACTATAGAAACTTGACAATGACAATTATACTTCTCTTTCACAAGAAATGAAACTTGACGATTAATATCGGCCATCGTAATAAACTCATGACATGATTGCTGAATCTATACCTAAGTTACATTGTGTAATAATACCGTTATAACCACGTTAAACTAACATAAACTGGTTAGTTTAATATTGCTTATTAATTAAACCGTGTTGCTTTGTAAAGCTGAGAGACCTGGTCTTTCCCTGTTGTTGAGTAAATCCCTGCTTTATTTAATGCTATCTTCAACGCTACACTCCCTTTTGTATGAGGGCAAACTTTATCGTAAAAGGAAAGAAAATGTTTGATTATTAATCGTCTTTCAGTCTGAACTTTGTTCTTACGAAATCAAGCCGTTATCTATCATAAACGTACACACAAATCTACAAAATTCTGATAACCCACCACACTTGTCTTAACTTATGACGGGCTGAACACAAAAATAACATAATGAAGAAAGTAGTACTGTTAATATGTTTTGTGTGGATAATAATAATTAACGCCATCAGTGGTGCCAATAATAATGCAACCCAGGTAAATCTCTCTCTCTCTCTCTCTCTCTCTCTCTCTCTCTCTCTCTCTCTCTCTCTCTCTCTCTCTCTCAAATATATCTGTTTTCTTACAGTATCATGCGGATACGGTTGCCCTTCCCAGATAAAAATGTATTGAAAGTATGAAGTAATATAAAAGTAATATTTACTTGGTTTGGTAGTTCGTGTTCAACCTAATGTAAAATACTTTTAAAATAATATATTAATTTGAATTATTATTATTATTATTATTATTATTATTATTGGGAGAGTTTTTTTTAACCGAACCGCTTCCTGAACATTGCGCTACCATATATTATATGTCGTTATATCTATTACTACAAAATTAATTACACCGTATATTTTAAATATTTGAAATAGTTTTTGAGTAATTGTTCTATCAACAAAAAGAGATATTTTACTTTTAATTAATACACAATGCTTATGTCATTAAATTCAAAACTCGATGAAAACCGACAACTGGGGAAAAAGAAATACATGTTATTTTATTTCTTTAACTGCAATGTTACCTGTCGACCTGTCATAATTGTATCATTTAAAAAAAGTATTGATTTGAACATTCTAGTTATAATGAAATTTTCATTCGGTTATCTCATAAACTAATTTTAACGACATCTGTTGGACAGTTTACCAACTGAACTTCTTTTTAAGCTCGAAAAAAACAAAAGAATTTTTTTATTTTATGAATCTGTATAAATTTTATGTGTTTTCTCCAGTTAAAGCATTATTGCAGAGACTGTGATTAATATTGAGCCAAAGATAACTAGACTGTACGATAACAAACAGCCAGGAGCTAATTGTTCCTGCTTAATCCTGTCGCCCGCTGCTGCATTTGTACTTATCAATGCATACGTAGTAAAACAATCCTGTAATCCATAAATGATCCAAAAAGATTGTCACATAGCTTATGTTACAGGGGCGTCCATGAAGATGCCAAAATGACTCCATTTCTACAACTCGAATTTCCAAGTAATTTTTGCTTATGTCGTCCGGAATTGATCTTAACGTTTTGGCATATTTTTTTCGGAAAAACAAGTTGGCCGAAAACCGTATGATATTCAACTATGAATTTTTAAACAGTGTTAGATGAAAGAAGGCATGCCTTTTATTTGAAATACCTTTGACATTGTGTATCCCAGAAAATGTGGTAGTGCTACTGAATTACATAGTATTATTAAAAGATATATTCTTCCAAAGAGACAAAAATTTACTGAATCAAAATTTTATCTGACTGTTACGTTTACTGACAATTTCCACCAGTATAACACATATAATTTAACATATTGTGAATTTTACAGTGATTTTAGACATAATCATTTTTATTTTTATGCAAAACAAATAAGAATATTTTAATTTTTAAAATCGCAATGAGAAGTTTTAAAAAATGTTATCAGATGATGTTATACAAACATTTTTAGGTAAAACACTTAATTTTATGATTTTAAGGCGTAAAATGCGTAGTTTTAATTATCTCTATTGAATATATAACAAATACCAGTTAAATTTTGATGTGCCAGATGTGCACATTTCGGAAATTCATTCCTCATCAGTGACACTAAGACCGAAAAGTTGAAGATAAAAAACATAAGCCAAACAGTTGAAAATAATGAATCTAAAGTTCCAAAATTATATAAATCCAAATCCAGCTAAGGAATGCTTTGCATGAGGGAACAAACCTAAGTTTTAGATAAATTCCTAATTTAGACGGCTGAAAATTTTACTAAATGGTACATTTTCTGACAGCACGAAGTACTGCCTACTGAATTTAAGTCAGTAATTATTATAGTGACTTATTGAACACCAAGTAACCAATACCTTTAAAGGTTTAAAGGTTTTTTTCTTTTCCGCTTCTACAAATTTCTAAACGTATAAAAGTAAAGTGAGGTTATGTGTCCCTTAAATATGATGAGGTTATATATATATATATATATGTGTGTGTGTGTGTGTGTGTGTGTGTGTGTGTGTGTGTGTGTGACAATGTAATAATTACTATTATATATTACTAATTTTGCTCACTTAATGATATTCGTAAAAAGTATGTTCCACTGTACGAAAATAATCAAGAGCAAGTTTTCATCGTCATAATCATCATCATCATCATCATCATCATCATCACCATCATCTTTAAGAAAATTCAACATCATCCCTAGCATAAATTTTATGAAATCACAAGTAATAAAAAAGGCCTATCATCTCTTATTTAATTCGAGATGTTCATTTAGACGGTTATCATCAGATATCGAACGTCTACTAAGCCTTTAAGTACATTTCAGTACATACTTAAAAAAACCTAGTCCTGTTTAATGGTAGATCTGTAATTTAAGCAGAGACTGTGTTCTTTGTGTCCGTGTTGTTAGACATTATAAAATCTCTATTGAGCATTTAAATCTATTAACGTTAAGCATCTACACCCCATAGCCTATAAAGGTACTTCTAATAAACAATTTGAGTAATTTATTAGTCTATTCTTATTTAATCCTTTATAAGTATGTATCGTTTCATCACAATGTTCTATATACTTTCAGGCATCACCAGCAAAGAATGGGACTAAATCAACAGAATCATCGACATCACTAATAACAACCACATCAAAAGCATCACTAACAGCATCATCACAAACAATATCACCACCACCAACAACAACATCACCAACAACAACATCAACAACAAAAACACCAACAACAACATCACCACTGCAATCGACAGCGAAAAACGAAGAAACAACATACTCAGCAACAGTAGATACCGAGGAAACATCAGCAACATCAACAGCATCTGCAACACAATCAAAATTAGCAGAATCAGCAACATCAGCAGTTCAAAAAACATTGGCATCAAATCTATCAGTAGCACAAACATCATCAGTAGCAACAACATCATCAGTAGCACCAGCAACTTCTGCAAAACCAACAAAAAAAGTAAAACAACCAACAACTGTAGCGGTAGAAAACTTATCCACAGTAGAAAACAAAATATCTAAAAATATTAATAGTTCCATTGAAACAACTACCAAAATCGTTTCAACAAAAGGACATATTACCTCGACAGGAAGTACGTCAAAAGATAGTCAGACTTCCGGTGATTCATACGACAGGGAACTGGCTATAATATTTGGTGTAATGTTAGGACTTATGATCCTTGCAGTGATTATTTATGCAATACATAGGTATCGTGTGCGGAAAGACAAACAGATGTTTTTAAAAGGGGGAGGAGATATTGCAATTAACATGTCAAAATTTTAGTACTCGTTATTTTTGTCGCGAGTCTCATTTTGACGTTGCTGGCTGCTATGATGGCGGATTTTATTTTGAAAGTTCTTGTTTCCATGTTTAAATGGAGCACGCAATACAGGGTTTTAAAAATGTCTTAATGGTACTCTCTCTCTCTCTCTCTCTCTCTCTCTCTCTCTCTCTCTCTCTCTCTCTCTCTCAGTGTGTGTGTGTGTGTGTGTGTGTGTGTGTGTGTTGAAATTTAAGTTTTGAGAAGTGCTATATTAACTCTTACATAAATCTAAATACATTCTTCGAGAAAAACAATAAACATTCGAATTTTTCGGGAAAAAATTCTGAACTTTACATCTTACGGAAGGTCAGTTTTTCAGAATCAATATTTTGGATTTAAAAAAGAACACCTTTGAAAGCAGAACCGACAGCTGTGAAACGCTATATACAATGGAAGTGCCTAAAGTGAGAAACGTGTTTGTACAGTAATGTATTTCATTAGCAAGTACTTTGAGAGTGATTCTTTTTTCTTTTCATATTGCCAAATTCTATAATAATATTAAATTATTAAAAAAAAATACTTTTCTATCATCCACGTGTTCCAAACATATCACTGAAGGCCGTGTAGCAAAAGAAGGAGTATTTCGTAAACCATGTAACATCATGTGAATTGACGTTTAGACTTGCAATAACAAAATTGTTGTGTTGGTTGGCATAATCACATGGTAGTAATATATTGCGTTTTTACGTTATATTTATCATTTTATTAATTAATATAATTTATGCACATGTATACTACTAATAAATAATTGATGTTGTAACATGTCCAGGTTTTTACTATTGTGATTTAAATCTGCATTTCTTGTACATTGCATACTTCGAAAAGACATTCGTGATTTTGTGACAGTCACAGAATTACATAAATCGATTTACTTTCAGAATGAAGTTTGGTATATTTTGGTATGAGTTTCGCAACGCTTGATAATGTCAAAAAATTTTCAGTTACTTCATTGGTTTATTCTATTAATTTACTGGCCCATAACATAAACAACATAATCAATTATCATTGTTCTGCACAAAACTATGTAAATAGTTTACTATTTAATCATTTTGTCAAATAAACCATCGCCATTTTGTCAAATATTTTACCATTGTAACAACTAACCCAAATTGCATTTTGTCCCATGAAAGAAGATATAATCTAAACACGGAGCTACAAGGGATTATCAGCAATAATCGACTTGCTTAAGTAATCTTGTAAATGGATTATTGATTTGTCTCTGTTCCTTTGAATATTAAATAATTGTGTAATTGGTTTCTCTGACTCTACATAAATTAAATCTAAAACTGTTACAGATTATTTCATACAGCATATTAGAGTTAACTCCCTTGACCTTGAGTGGACACGGGACTATGGATGAATTGCAGTTTGAAAAAATTAGTCAAAAAATCATATTTTTAAACAGATTTTAATAACTTGTTTGTAGTAACTTAAGTCATTATCCTGAGGATAGAAATTCACAATTATTATTATTATTATTATTATTGTTATTATTATTAAATACTTGATGTTTGAATGTGTTTATATTTTTAAAATGCGACGGTAATGATCGATGCCCCTACTACCCTTTGTCTCGATCAAAAAGTGCTAGACATAAGTCACCTAATCGCCGTCGTCGTCTTCTTCGTTGTCGTAATAGATGCAAATTAACTTCATTATTTTTTCCAACTCAGTATCATATATGTTATATGCATATATGTGGTAATGAGGCAACTAAAAATAACATAAACTTACTATGTAACACATCGCTATATAGTTAGTGACACAGCGTCAGCCTCAAAAGGTGGAGTTCAAGTGTTCGAACCCCAGTTTATAAAACATTAAAATTGGAGATATTGTTTCCTCACCTGGATCTCTGCATTTGGAGGACAGAAAAAAATATCAAATGGTTCACCCGGTGCCACAATATTTTGACTAAAATTCGACTAATTTTTGCGCTCTGTGTTACAAAATTAAATAAAAAATTCTATAATCTGAACCCAAAAGCCCAAATTTTTAAAACATTTAAGTGTAAAATTATTTGTTGAAAATAAACATATTTAAACAACCTTTCTGTGAAATATTTACACGTGACCAAACGATATGTAAATGTAATAAACTTTTGTAGCGTCATTCGGAAGTTTTTGAGGTTTTGCGATTCATTCTATTGTGGGACACAAAGCCAAAAAAATAGTATACATTAATATGCGAGTATAACGGCGTATTAACAGTTCAGTACAGTTTTGTTAGAAGTTAATTTGTTTACTAACAGAAGCTTTTTGGTTCAGAAGGCCAAGTGACATTGTTGTGTAATTTTTTGGGTAAATGATCACAGCATCTCGGGTTAATGATCACTAGCGTCTCTGGTTAATGATCACAGCGTCTCGGGTTAATGATTACAGCGTCTCTGGTTATGATTACAGCGTCTCTGGTTAATGATAGCAGCGTCTCTGGTTAATGATTCACAGCGTCTCGGGTTAATGATCACAGCGTCTCGGGTTAATGATCACAGCGTCTCTGGATTAATGATAGCAGCGTCTCTGGTTAATGATCACAGCGTCTCTGGTTCATGATCACAGCGTCTCGGGTTAATGATTACAGCGTCTCTGGTTAATGATCACAGCGTCTCGGGTTAATGATTACAGCGTCTCGGGTTAATGGTCACAGCGTCTCTGGTTAATGATCACAGCGTCTCTTTTACCTAAGTTCGAATTAATTCGGACAAATTCTAATGCGAGAAATAAGACATTTCTCATGCCAAAATCGATGGTTATTCTACAGACACCTCGATTTTCTCTACCGACACAGGAACCCGTCTCTTCCAACACAGGGCAGACCAACTCCGTGATTTCTAGCAGGTGAATGAATCTTGACATGGGAGTTAAACATAACCACTACTACGGTACAAAGCAAAAGGTTAAAACAACCTTAAAGTTTTAAAATCAAGTTTTAATTATTTCCGTATACGGACTACACGAATCAAACAAATGAAAAGAAAGTTTATAGTTTATTCCGTAAATAGTTACATGAGCAGCATTTAGTTATGCAAGAGACATCTTTTTTAATATTTATGTTACCTTACAAAATTCAAATATGTTTAATCTCATATTTAAAATATCAAATTTTTAATACAATTTTCATGTGCAAATTTTTTAACATTTATAACAAAAATTAATTTTTTAAAAAATGCGCATGACACAATTTATCGCAAAAACAAGTTTTTCTTTGGAAAATGACTTTATGTCCAAAATTAACGTGTTAACAAAGTATAAGAAACCATACCATTCTTATTGAGCCTCATAATAAAATTTGAATATAAATTATATGCCTACTAGCTATGTATGACCTGCTGTGTATTCATATCGACCAATCAAATGAAAGGACAGAAAAATGTCGATATGCAAGTGTCACACGGATAGGATTGTGAATCAGTTGTTTTAGTGACTGTACTTATTTGAAAGTTTGTATTTTAACCAGTTATTTTGTAGATGGACAAAACGACAGGAGTTTCCATTGTTGCATGTTAAAATTTTCAGTTGAGATTTGACAGCATTTTATTATAGCTGTACTGCTATCGATACTGATCCGGTATATATACAAACCCATACAGGTAAGAACGGATAGTTTACCTCAAATTACCTTTAATATACAGTAAAATAAGGTGTATATAAACGCCTACTACCGATATAACAAAATATATGTGTCATATCTGTACTATAAGCGTATCTTGAGGTGAGTTTGTACATGCAGTTTATGCACATAATGATATCTTGTTTAAATATCGATGTTTTATTATTATCGGAGATAAAGGGAGATAATAAGCTTCGGAGCCGGTTAGTTTCGTTTTCAATAATGCGCCCTCATAAACCGTAAACGATGATATTTTCCTTTTGATATTGTTTCCATTGTGTTTCGTTGAT
This sequence comes from Tegillarca granosa, assembly GCA_029721355.1. Lineage (NCBI taxonomy): Eukaryota > Metazoa > Mollusca > Bivalvia > Arcoida > Arcidae > Tegillarca > Tegillarca granosa. Next base: position 22,971,553 of record CM056600.1, read on the forward strand.
GTTCGTAATTTGAATCGACAAGATATTTTGGTGCAATTCTGTCAACATAAAAATATCTTGTCGATTACAACACAGATCGTTTTGCCTACATTCTCTCGCTTTTTATATAATTGGTGGATCCGTAGGAACACAAATTTCGAATAGTAAATTTTTTGTACTGATTTTTTATTTATATCTAAAGACTGTGTATATTAGGATACTTTTTAGTATCAAATAGGAACCCTGGCTTTCTGATATTTTGTGTTTTGTGGGTGGGAACGTATGATATTATTGCGCAAGTTTGCATAAGATTAATAGCCACACAATAGTCTGAGCTTAATCCATCAAATTGACTCAATTACAAATAGGCAAATACCACCACTGTGTGTCTTTATTCGTATAACTTTCTCAAGTGTCCATGGGACACGAAGCTCCGAAGTCTGTTGAGCATAGGCCTGTCGGTGGCAGAGTGGTCTAAAGCATGTTCTTTAGAACTACAGGTCCTATCAGCGCCTAGGTTTGAATCCCGACCGGACTGGTCCTAGCGGGAGAAAGTTTGTTCACTTGTCAAAGGTCAGTGATTTTCCAGGCACTTCGGTTTTTTTCCATCATTCCAGATCTGACCAGCTTCATATAAATGAAAGAATCTTGACTGGAACGTAAAAAACTATTACTCCACTCCCCTCCATATGTTGAGCATGTGTGTATCGTGTGGAACCCTTCTACTATTTGCGATATACACACACAGACGTTGAATGCAGTACTGAAAAGGACACATTGATATAAACCGAGAAAATCTTTACTGGGATGCAAGACGAGCTAGGTGTGAAGTTTGTATGATGTACAGGGTCGCCAATGAAGAAGATGGTATTTAATATTGAATCTGTATATTAATATAAAGTCATTAGCCTGTGACCTAGTTCAGCCTCTTCCGGTTATCAAGATCAGAACTAAAAAGTTAAGGTAAACTACATCGTGTTAAAGGCAATCAAAAAATTTTTCGCCAATTTAGCTTACAAAAGTTGAGTTGATTAATAGTATTTTACGCCCCAGTCAAGATTCTTTCATTTATTTCGAGGCGGTCAATTCTGGGATGGTGGAGGAAACAGAGTGCCCGGAGAAAAACCACCGACTTTCGGCAAGCGAACTGACAAACTTTCTCACACAAGGATCTGTCCTGCGTGGCAGCCTTACAAGAGCTTTAGCCGAATCCAACACATTCACCTAATTACAAATAGGTAAATTCCACATAGGCACTATGTCTTCTTTTTCAAATACACCTAACTTTTGAATTCTTACTTGCATGACGATTCAACAGAAATTAAATTTTTTTTGTATCCGACTTAAGTTGCATCACATGCACCTGCCCCGCTGTGACCCCCTTCTAAGTTCTAGTAAATTCTCGTTGTTTTTATATAATCAAACAACAATAGAAGTATATAATCGTTCTGTTTATGACGTTTTGTGATGAAAAATACAAAAAAGTAGCACATATTCTAACAGTTAACCTGAATTCACCTAGGAGATACCGTCTTTAGATTTCTGTCTATCAGTGGTCCATGTACATTCATTGACTAGTAATGCTATGACGTAGGATGATACACTTTGTTTTTTATGTTTCCTCCTTTAATCCCGTGTTTGTGTGAGTTGTGCCTTTTTTTCTCGTTCTATGTAGAAGGGATTTCGATGAGACTTTTCCTAAAATTAGTTCTGATAATTTATGTAAGTATGGTTTTTAAAAAGTTACTTTTTTATTTTGTTTTTCAATTTGTTACGCTCTTTTAAAAATCATTTCATAAAAAAATAAATAAAATTACATAGCAGAGTATCGATTAATCAGATACAACGCGTGTTCGTTTATCCCTGATAGGAATTGGTGCTGCGTATCTAAGAAAAAAAAAAACGCGCGCGCGTGCGTTTTTAGCTCAACTGGCTAAAGCCAGTGCGTCCGTGCGTCCGTGCGTAAACTTTAATCTTCTCCTCTGAAACCACTGGGCCAATTGGAACCAAATTTGGTGTGGAAGGTCCCTAGGTGGGGTAGACCAAAGTTTGTACCAGGCGACCCCGCCCGACATCCAAGATGGCCGCTGTTACTATAAATAGCAAAAACACATAAATAGCCATTGCTGAGTCATTTTTTAACCGATTTTGTTCAAATTTGAAATGTAGAGAGTAGATAGCGGGGCATTCAACATATGTAACGGGTTTTTATGAGAAATTTTTCGTTGACCCGATTTTTACGAATTATGCAAATGAGGTGTAATATTTAATCAATTCTTTGAAAATCTTCTCCTCTGAAACCACTGGGCCAATTGGAACCAAATTTGGTGTGGAAGGTCCCTAGGTGGGGTAGAACGAAGTTTGTACCAGGCGACCCCGCCCGACATCCAAGATGGCCGCTGTTACTATAAATAGCAAAAACACATAAATAGCCATTGCTGAGTCATTTTTTAACCGTTTTTGTTCAAATTTGAAATGTAGAGAGTAGATAGCGGGGCATTCAACATATGTAACGGGTTTTTATGAGAAATTTTTCGTTGACCCGATTTTTACGAATTATGCAAATGAGGTGTAATATTTAATCAATTCTTTGAAAATCTTCTCCTCTGAAACCACTGGGCCAATTGGAACCAAATTTAATGTGGAAGGTCCCTTGGTGGGGTAGACCAAAGTTTGTACCAGGCGACCCCGCCAGACATCCAAGATGGCCGCTGTTATTATAAATAGCAAAAACCCATAAACAGCCATTGCTGAGTCATTTTTTAACCGTTTTTGTTCAAATTTGAAATGTAGAGAGTAGATAGCAGGGCATTCAACATATTTAAAGGGTTTTTATGAGAACTTTTTCATTGACCCAATTTTCAAGAATTATGCTTAAGGTGTAATATTTAGTGAAATCTTTGAAAATTTTCTCCTCTGAAACAACTGGGCCAAGTGGAATGAAATTTTGTGTGGAAGGTCCAAATGTCAGCCTGACTAAAGGTGGTACCAGGCAACCCGTCCTGACATCCAAGATGGCCGTCATAACTAAAAATAGAAAAAAAAGACCATTGTTGATCTTTTTTTCCACCAATTGAGCTCAAATTTTAAATATAGAAAGTATACTGTATGGGATTCAAAATATATGATATTCTTTTCTGAAAAAATTTTTATTGACCCAATTTTCAAGAAATATGCAAATTAGGTGTAATATTTAGTAAAATCTTTTCCTCTAAAATCACTGGGCGAATTGGAACCAAACTTCCTGTGGAAGGTTCCTACATCGGCCTAAAAAAAGTTTGAACCAGTCTAAGATGCCTGTTGTTACTAGATATATATATATATATATATAAAAAGCCATTGTGGATCTATTCTAAGCTCAACTGGCTAAACCAAGCTGAGTTTATGGCATAGTGAAGCATGCCTGCATGTGTGTGTTGCAAAGTAGGCTTTATTGAAGCAAAAATGGTCATAAGCTCAATTTATTTCCCATCTTAAGCTGATGAACCAATTATGGTAACCACATCACATTGTCTTAAAGGCACCACAGTGGCTGTGTGGTCTTAAACATTCGATGTTACGAATCACAGCACCTTTCACCCCTGACATTGTGCATTAATGCCAAGTGGGCTAGCACTTCATCTTTGAAAGTTTGTCAGTAAACTTGCTGCTTGGTTGTGGTTTTCTCCTATAATCCAGTGTCCTCCACCATTTCCAAAATTGACAGTCTCCATATAAGTGAAATATTCTTGAGTTGAACGTTAAACAGCATTTCAATGAAAAACAAACATTGTCTTACATATGCAGCCAGTTGAGCATCACAGGCCCTATTGGGCCTCTTGTTATTTTTAAATTTTCATTATAAATAGTATTAATTTTTTCATTTCAAACCGTCTATTCTTTTCTAAGTCATTGTTCATATCATTTAACACTTTTTTTTAAATTTTTTACAACTAATGCATTTAAAAAGTATTATATGTGATACATGTAGATACTGTTATCACTTTCACTTTCTCCGTGGATACTTTTTCTTATCACTGATTTTTCACATTGTTATGTTAATTGTAAATTTCAAATTGATGACGCTGTTTTATTTTTTATTTTTTATTTTTTTTTTTTTCAGTTACAATGTTTTGTTTTTAATTATGGGTCTATGATAATGGAAGCCCTAAAGGGACATTTTCAAAAATATCGTTCTAGAGCTTCTTGTCATGTGCTACTTTTGAATGTTTATAAAATAATAGAATTCAAAAACACATGACACTTCCATAATATTATAATGAAGTAAATTAACATCTATGCATTAATCTTAATACTAAAATTTAAGAATAATTTAAATAATTAATTTTATCTGTTAATTTTAAGGTATTAAATTTTAAGTCCGAAATTTGAAGATTGAAGTAATTAATAATAATAAGTGCTAATTAAAAATGTCCTTCCCGTGAGTTTTCGCAGGTCTTACTTAAAAAATGTGAAAATAACCGTTGTCTTTGATTGAAAGAAATAATTGGTAAAAAGTTTAGTAGTAAATATTTGACTTTGCTAAATTAGTTAACAAAGATGGAATTCGAATAGAAAAATTTGTTAAATTTGAATCTTAAAAATGTTTCTAGCATTAAATTACATCTCAATTACCTGCTAACTTGTTTTAAGAAAAATCCGTTAATCTTAGACCTAATATCGTTACTAATTTTTAAATTTTAAATTTAAACAAATATGTCGGTCGCGTTTTGTCCACGGGCTATAAGCAACTTAGTCTGTAGACAAAAACATCTGCTTCCAACCAATCAGAAGTTTTTTTTTTCAAAATCAACCAATGAATTGCATTCATTTTGAAAATATCTACGAATAACATATATCACTTTTAACTTGGTATTTTAACTATAACAAATTAAGATGTCGTTTTTGTCCACGGGCTACTCGCTTAGTCTGTAGAAACTACCAGAGCATCTGCTTTCCACCAATCAGAAGTATTCTTTTTTCAAAACCTACCAATGGAATTAATCCATTTTTAAATATCAACCAACAGTATGTCTTCCTTTAACTTTTGAACAAATTGGGTCAAAAATGACCAGTCGCCCAAATTTCCTGACTTATAGCCACATGAGTGTGAATAAACCACTGATATAAACAGACTCCTCCTTTGGATTTACACCCCGGAGGCTCACATTTTACACATAACTTCATGATACATAGTGACAGTCAACACACATCTTCATTACTCAGTCAGTCTGTTGGATAGATTCCCAGTAAGTTTGTTTTATATAAAGTTAAAACTTTGACCTGTGTGGTGATTCAGTAAGGAGCGTTTAATTTGTGATGGTAGGATTTTATTGTGAAAGAGAAGTTGTTTTTAATTGTAAGTTTTATTTATTCTAACTTTTTATTCAAAAAGAGTCAATTTTTTTTGTTAGTAATTCATTACGATGATGGTGTTTTTGAGTTTGGGATTGGTAGTTTTTGGTTTGATATACATGTATGTTGAAATATATTTTTTTTTTAGTCTTATCTTAGCATTGTTATTATTATTAATTTTTCAGAAACTTTATTTGAGCCCGACTGTTTGAAAAACTGGACTTGAAAAAAAAATTAATAATGTATTTTTTGTTTTTAATTTTTTTCCAATTAAACATGATCTTAACTTTAATAATTTAAAAAATATTTACACAAAATATAAGTTGATATATTTATCATTTTGTTGGTTTTTTTTTTTTTTTGTCGAATGTTCATGGCTTTTTTCCATTTGTCAAGCTATAGTGATCCACCAATCTATTTGGACTAGTTTTTTAAGAACCATTTTCCTACTATTCAACCAGACGTATTCTCTGCACAAAGACAACTTATTTAAACTGATTAAAAACAAATTTCTGAGGTCACTTGAGTGGCCTTTATATACAGGTTTCTATGCGCATTTACTCGTTTATTTACACATTTTAATGTCTCAACGAGTTATTTACACGCAGGGAATTCAGAATAAACTTAATTTTTTGCTTCTTTATTGTTTTTATTACTATGTACATGTATTAATGGATGTTTTGTATTTTTTGTTTCAGGGTGGTATGTAAAACGCTGAGACTTCAAAGAACGGAAAACATGTCGGAGGACGGTATAAAATCACTGGAGGAAAAGTTGAAGCAGTTTGAGGACGATAAAAATGGTAAGGCTTTTAGCAAAATTATACATCTATATATAAGATAAAAATAAACAATTTGCTGAAATTTTATAAAACCATCAACATAAATATTTAATAAATGGTGAAATGTATAATTACTATTTTAAACACAAAAAGTTGCTTATTTATACATTACAAAGTTATTGCTGTTCTGGTTTCAAATATATCGAACTCAAATTTCAGGCTTGAAATTCGCTGATAAGTTTTATTTGTTTATTTATTTATTTATTTATTTATTTATTTATTTATTTATTGTTTGCACGGTTTTTTATATGGTGATGTCAAAAAAATTATCTTTAGGCTATGTTTTCATTTCTTATATTATCGATTAACTTGTCAGGCTAGGAGCTTCTAGTTGCCATAAATATACCGATAAGCATTGAAAATTTTGAGACTAATCAGATAAATATCTCCAATCAAAGGACATGATATGTTTTTCCTAACAAACATTTATTTTCTACATTCTTAACTTTATTTAGCATGTATTTAGAACATTGTTGGCTTTTCTGTCTTTTACAGAGCAGTATCCGGATACCAGTGGTACAGTCACAAAATTACCTATTCAAGATAATAGGAAAAGGAATCTAGTGTTCGACGAAGAACGTTTTGAGGAAACATTCTTGAAATGTATGATATGTAGGGAGAATTTCGACGAGGATGAAAAACTTCCGAAGATGCTACCTTGCCATCACACTTTTTGTTTGGATTGCCTTAAACAGATGTTCCGAGTAGAGGGTGAATTTCGACAAACCTTAACATCTGCATTTCGAAGTATGCCAGTTGCTGTAAAAATATGTTGCCCTACTTGCCGTGATGGTCTTATCACGTCCGAGGCAGAAATATGTCGTCTGCCCAACGATCACACCGTTCTTGAATTATTATGTTTCGTGAAACTTACTTCAAAATCCTGATATACAATATTGTACAAAACATAAAATGCAACCATTAAACTTTTTCTGCGAGCCTTGTATTATACCTGTATGCTGTGATTGTACGGTGCTGGATCACAAGGAGAGCCGCGGCCATGTTGTTATGAATGTTGACGAAGCACTTACAAAAGTATGCTCCCGTGTTGGAAGGAAACTATGACAGAAATGAAAAACGAGGAAAAGGGATTAGAGGAGAAGAAGATTGCTCTTGAAAAAGCAGCAGAAAATATAGAGCAGATACAAAAAGAGTTAGCAGTCCAGATAAGAAACACTTTTGATAGGATGAGGGATGCAATAGATGATAGAGAGAGGGCATTGTTTGAAATATCTGAAACTGAAATCGAGAAAAAGAGGGCTGAAATTCGTGATCAGCTCAAAGCAGTTTCTAACCGCGAGAAAAGCTTTACAAAATGAAAAAGACGGCTTAGAAGCAGCGCGAAAGCGACAGAAATATCAAAGCGATGTTTACAAATCACCAGTCGGCGAGACAAACACTAGGTAAAAAAGTTTTTATTCCTGGACCGTCCAAATCAGCCAAAGATTTTGCCGTCAGTTTTCAGTTTAACAGCCGACAAGAAAATAATGTACGACAAACTATATCAGGATTTGGTGACGTCACTTTCAAATTGACGTAAACTTTTCGTTGACATGGAATTTTTAATCGATTTTGCCATTGTTTATTGCTTCAAAGCTTGTCTGTACCAAAGAATCTCATACAAATGCAATATCCCAGCATCACATCTGTAGATATAGTAGGAAAATTACACAGGCTATAGTGAAAAAATTAGTTAAACATGATTAAGTGAAAATGTACGCGAACTGTTAACATGCTAATTTCGTACGTTTTTTTTTTTTTTTTTTTGTTTTTTGTTTTTTTTTTTTTGTTTTGAAGTTAGGTCATTTAAAAGAAATTTCTAAATTAATAATCGAAAATATCAAAAGTTCAGGATATGGATTTGGAATAATATTATATCAACTATCAAATATATTCTAATATATGAGACATGTCATCTATATGTCAACATCTACGTTTCTTATCACAATATACCGGATGTGGATTTGGTTACATCAATTGGCATCAACGTTACTTAAAACAGTATACCGGATGTGGATATTGGTCACATAAGTCGATATCTATATAACCTTTCACAATATACCGGATGTGGATATTGGTCACATAAGTTGACATCTATATAACCTTTCACAATATACCGGATGTGGATATTGGTCACATAAGTTGACATCTATATAACCTTTCACAATATACCGGATGTGGATATTGGTCACAAAAGTCGACATCTATATAACCTTTCACAATATACCGGATGTGGATTTGGTTACATTAATTGTCATCGACGTTACTTATAACTGTATACCGGATCTGGATATTGGTTACATAAGTCGATATCTATATAACTTTTCACAGTGTCGGATGTGGATAATGGTTACATTAATTGTCATCAAAGTTACTTATAACTGTATACCGGATGTGGTTTATTGTTACATAAGTCGATACATACATGATTTATTAAAGTATATAGCGTATTGATATTGGTTACATTAATTACCATCATTGTTACTTATAACTGTATACCGGATGTGGATATTGGTTACATTAGTGGACACCAACGTAACTCGTGGAACTAACTGACTATATCGCTCGAAACTCTTTGTTACAATTATAATAAACATACCGCGTTATTTATTTTGAATGGCACGATACCTGTGAGGAAGTAATACTATATATGGTTATATAAGATACATGCACTGATAAACATATCTGTATATGCATGTATAATTGGATAGATTCAGATTGGATCATGCATGGTATTTGGATTTTTATAAATCTCATATAATTTTACAGATGTATATATTTTGGATATAAATGGGCACATTATAAATGTATTATTTTTTGCTTATACTTTGATAAATTGATACAGCAACTTTCCAAAATGTAAACTTTACAAAATTATCCAAACGTTCGAACCTGTTTTGAACTTAAACCGCATTAGTTCATTCTAAAGCTTGTCAAGCCTACTTTTCTAATAAATCGATATATGTGCTCTTTTTCAATTTGAGAAAAATCCAATGTTTTTGACAACTTTAAATCTGCATGTAACAACATTTTTTTTATAAAATATAATAATGTTTAAAAAAGAGTTATTTGTTTTGGTTGAAAGTTATTAAACGATTTATTGTTATCTTTATCTGTATATCTGAGAGGAACAAAATGCAACAAAAGTTTTTAAAATATTTTGTTTTAATGGTAACCAAATAATTCTTAGTGTAAATACCGGGGGGGGGGGGGGTAATAAGCACGTTTTTAAAACTGATATGAGAAGTCCACGAATTAAACCTCGTATCGCTGAACTTGTTAAAGTTACAGTGAGGAAAACATTTTGTTTTCATAGTAACCAATACATCCTTAGTGTAAATATCTTAAGTGGTTTCGATAAAACTTTTTTTGAAACTTGAAGCCACACACAAAACCTCTCTGCAGTGTAACTTACTGCCACTGAACGAGTTGAATTCACAGTGATTCTTGAGATCAAGTGTTCCGGAAAGTTAACTAGTAGTTAGTAACATCTCCCGATCATATAATATTAAACAAACAACTTGAATGAACTTACTCTGTAAACAGTACTAAAATGAACTTATATAGAGTTATTTGATATATCCTTTTTGTCCGTATTTAATCCCATTAAACAATTCGGACTTTGTTCTATAACAAACAAGTTTACTTAATAAATGCTCACTTACCAAACTGATTGAGGAATGATCTCTTTAAACTATATCATTTTGCCATTATGCTTGGTACCTGTCTGAGTGGCCTGGTGGTCAAAGACGCCTGCTTTCAGATGACGGCGCAGATAAGTGCATCTTTGCAAATATGAAAACCAAACGCGATTAATCGAATTCAGTAAACAACTATTTGTACTAACGCACGTGGGTACGAGGTTGTTGTTATATTTAATGTCGCAACAGGATTTTTAGCCATTCAAGACGCATGTAAGTTTATTAATCTCCCAAGTATTAATCTAAGATCAAGCGGGATTTTCGAGTGTGTTTAATGGTCTCTCTTGAACTAGCACACAATCAGGACTACTTTAACGTGTTATCTCAGTGACAGTACTTAAGCCACAAACAAAAATACCACTCCCCAAATCATATCTGGACACCAAGTAAACCAGTTGATATTGTGTCCTCTTCATGCCAAGCGCCAAACGAGGTAGCAGTGTCTCAGATTTTAAAGTTTTCAATGACCCAGCTTTAGTTTCGAACCCACGACGTCTCGCTGTAGCGCGGGCGGTCTACTTCTGAGCCATCGTGGTATGTGGTACAACGTAAAATCCCATCTTGAAAATATTATGAATAATACATTAGATTCTGTATACTTTAATGAAGGGAAATGTTCAACTAAATGTCTACTATTATCAAACCTGTTTTGATTTCACAATAATATATTTAAAAAAAATCAAGGTGTGCTTTAACTGAAGGGATTGGCCATAAAATTTATGAATCATTTCATATATGTAAATAGAAATTTGCTGACATGTAAGTATTAGAAAAATGTATTATTGTGGATGGTTATGAACTTATAAGATTATAAAACTGGTTAATTGTATAAGAAAAAGATTAAATTAACTTATATCGCGATGATTCTACATAAATCTATATCGTCACAACATACTTGTGATGCACTGTGTACTTCTTTTTTTTTTTCTTACTGAAACACGGGTCATATGTCTTATTAAAACAAAGTGGAATAATTGTAGAAAACATCTCAGGCATATAACGTTTTATACAGGCGGTATAAGGTCCGTGATTTTTTTGGAAACCGGAGTACCCGGGAAAAAAACGAACTTCGACAAGTGAACTGACCGTGCTATATGATCTATCAGAGAAGGATTGGAATTTTAACCAAGGCGTCGATAGGCACTTTGATCTCTCTCTCTCTCTCTCTCTCTCTCTCTCTCTCTCTCTCTCTCTCTCTCTCTCTCAGATGTCTTATACCTACTTGAACTCTTACTTTATAAATAACCCGATTTTTTTTCTTGGGTTAAGTAAAGTAGTGTTAGCCTTGAGTAAATGAATCTGACGCGTAAAACAATGTTTCAGTTACTCATAAGAAATGCATTATTTCCTCTGTAAATTAGAAATAAAAAACTTGATGAAATGATGTAAGTTTAGTCACATTGTATCCAGATCCACTTTACTTTGAAGTTCTATCAACTTAAACTTCAATTTCCGCTTGTCGTGAAATATTTTTTAACCGTGATTAAAACAAGGTTTGAAAAGATTTGTCCTTTAAAGAAACGATCCGGTGATGGCAATTAGTCACAAACAAGTTACATACATTGTAACCTAACCGGTTTTATTTCTAGAACCGCCTTCTTTTGACTTTTAATGTTGGGTTCGAAATATTCAAAATCTAGCTTAGCATGAGGTTTTCTTTAATACAATATAATGAACATTTTTTCCTAAATTAGGAAACTTTGCTTCATTTAAACTCAAAAATCTCTAAAATTCATCTTTGATTGGAAATACTGCATATGATGTTTATAAAACTTTTAAGTGATACTGACGTACAGAAGATTCTCCTAAACCGCCACAATAAAAACCAAAATTTTTGACACTCTCTGCAATTATCATGGTTCCGAAAGATTCTATTTATGTCTCAATATATCTTGGTTGTCTCACCATTTTCTTCTTTCTTATATTTGTTGATTCTTGTTCAGTAAATATGTGGTGAAGTTTCTAGTCACTGATTGGGTCACGCTTTTCAGCTTCAAATAGCTTTAAGTCTTAACCAATTTTAATAAGAGAAAAACTTTAAATTACAGATATTCCATGTAAAAGTTGTTGTCGATAAATCTTATGCCGTCCGTTTTCAAACATTGGTCGTAGGACACAAGTTACTCCTATTGATCCCCTATCAGTTATAATAGCAGACGACGAAATTTAATACGAAATAAAAAATATCCAAGTTGGAAATACGCTTGAATAAGTATGGTACATACAAGTATATAATATTACATCGTAATAAACCCTAGCCTGTCTATAGGATTATTTCACAGGTCATATATTATACATATTTTTAATTTTAATAAGCAACACAGCTGGCAGTGTGTCAACCATATTTAAATCCACGCATGCGCCGATACCAATCGGCCTGAGGTCATCCGAACAACGCGGGCTGTTATTTTCCGCCAGACAAGAAAGACAAATGTATGCCATCATTTTACGACGTATGCCGCCCTTATGAGACAGATAACAAACTATACACGATAGAGGTGGATAATCCAGGTAGGTTTATCAATTATTTTGGCAAAAGTTACAATTATTAATGGTAACTTTATTAATCAACGGACTTTATTAGCGACATCGTGTCAAAAATCTGTCCCTTACAGCCATATACATATATCTCAAAGAAAAAAGTGAAACAACCATGCTTTATTATATACTGTCACCTGATTTCTGATAAAGTGTGTACTGTAAACAATACAGGTATAACATATATTATAGGTCCGATATTTACCTACCAATAGCTCGGAAACTATTTATATAGGTATACAAAGATCTTTATTACAGTTAGCGGATATATTTAAATAAGAGGGAGTTCCAGGTTTTAAATTAAGTTTTCTCAATTGTAAAAGCGATAAATATACGATAAAGTAATAAACACTAAGAAATCAAAAAGGTCACACTCTGTTTGTGATACATATCAATTTACACTTGAGTGATTTTATTAATACACGATCCATTGATAATGTTTTATGCATATTTTGATGAGCTAAGCAAATCCTTTCAAAATTAATTATGTCTTATATCTAGATCGAAGAACAAAAATAATAAACTGTTAAATGAGGCACATGCATTTTAAACTGTGTATTATACCAGACTTTTAAGGGTTTATTTTTGTATTTTGTTTTTTGACTACAACTTATAATACCTGTCGGAACACCTTGTATATACTAGTATTTGCTGATAGTACACCACCCACCAGATTGTCAACTTAATCTTGATTTATGAATATACCTAAAAACTTAAAAATTTAATGTATGTGTTCTATTTTTATCAATTTTTTTATTTTTAAGTGTTATTGCAATTTAAATCAAAATTAATTTCGTATAGCGCTTCTTGTACAATATTTTTTAAAAACAAAATTGGAATTCATTATGTTTATGATACCTTTGATGAAACTACTACATCACCGTAAATGTTTCATGTGAAAGCATTATAACACACACACACACACACACACACACACACACACACAGGGGGAGACCGGGAGAGAGAGCATACCATGCCTATACATTGTAATTTCTATATTTTTACAGGGAGTTTGTGCTAAACAATAAAATGTTTGATAAACTTTGTATCAGTCACAACAACCAAAGCAAGCCATAACAACAGAATAAAACAAAACAAAACAAAAAATAATTATAATAATAATTTGACAATAAATAAGCAGACTTTGGACATCCAGTCGTCAATGGTGTTTTTGAGTAATTTTTAGCAGACCCTGACTTCCAACATTGTCTTTACTTCTACATACTTTATATATATATATATATATATATTCAACACAAAACAAAATCTTGTCTACCTTACAACACAAAAATGAAATAAAATTATAATTATATGATATAAAAAATGTATAAAACCAAAATTTTGCCTTAAATTTCAACAAGGTATATTGTGTTTAAAATAAAGCTGTCGTCACCATATAAAACCATAACTGTAAATTATAACTTCATGTGACATAATTTGTCTGGGGTACACAAAATTTTTATTAATTATCTTAAGTAGAAGTTTGCTATTAAAAGCGCTTTAAAACTGCAACTGAAAAATGTATTTGAATGTAGCCAGTGTCACACAGAACACAGTGAAAAAGATATTGAGACCACTTTAATTATAAAACTTCCTTCTTTTGCCAGACACAGGGTTTATGAAACATATTCAGTGGTGAGTGTTTTATTTATTATTATTTTTTTATATAGAATTTCCATTTTATTACAAATAAAAGGGGATAGGATGGATTAAGTCTAAAACAAGCTTAAAAACGCGAATAAGTGAAATAATTAGAGTGTTACAATAAAATTTTAGTTCACTCCATTGGACATCGTATTGCCACATATCCAGAACCCGCTGAAAGTATTCTCCAAATTTTGTCCATTCGGTTTCAGGACTTACAACATGATTTTAGTTATAGTAGTCATCGCCAAATAATTTTTCACACCTCCAATGAGGATTTTTTTTTATTATTGTAACATATGTATATTGATTTGTAAGTAATTGTACAGAATATGTCGGTAATGGGTTTTACATATTATAAATAAATAATAAGCAGTCGTGAAAAGCAATATACATTTTTTATTTTTTTCAACAAAGTTGTGTTTGACATTGATCTTACAGATGATTTCACAACAGCATGTATAAGGATAAAATGAATTTCACGTGTCACTTTACCTTTCGACTTTTTCTGATATTTTCGTTTCTATAAAACGCTTTCATAATGAAATCGTAAAATCTCTCTCTCTCTCTCTCTCTCTCTCTCTCTCTCTCTCTCTCTCTCTCTCTCTCTCTCTCTCTCAGCACTATGTTAACCTTTGAGCCTAGCAATTTTGTTATGGTTGATTGACACTAATCAATTTCCTTCTTCATTATTTTTATCTGTAAGCCAATCTAGGCCGACCAAACATAACTATATTAATTACTATATAAAATATTTTTTCGTCGTTAATTCATCACACGCATTCATGCATTCTTGTTAGAATTCAATAAACAAGGTTTATAATCCTTTGTAATTCATCCAAGTATTTCACATTTATTGATTTTCGTAAAGCGTTCAATATCGTGTTTCTAGTAATTTCAGATATATTGATTACATCTAGTAAAGTAAGGTTTAACATAGATGTATGACGCGCGTGCATTACGCACATGGCAGAAATCATGATCTAAGATTGATTATTTAGTGTTATTGCTGTCTGCATCTGTACAGAATATGTAAATTTCCCTACCGATTGACTAGTTTTATAAACTGCATTGCTTCAGCTGGAAAAAGACAATGTATTACGTAAGTTTAGTTTTTATTTAGTACTTCGTGGTTGTAATCAGTGTAAACCAGAACAAAAGACCAGGATGTAACATAAAGCGCCATTTCGACTTGCTCTCTCGGCGCCATCTTAAGAGTTTTGGAGCAGTTTTACATCTGTCTGCAGTTTTCGTTATAACATCTATATAGCCAGTATTTATGTAAATTACGATGACTGCATTTAAATTCGACAAAACGGGGCTTGGACATCTTTTTTCACATTGCAAAATTCGAAAAATTTATAAATAAAAGTTTTATTACCAATTCTAGCTACGTGAAAATTGACCAGTTTTGACAATCTTTTATGAGCCGACCTGATGTGTAAACATAGAATTTAACTCAAGCAAACTTTTCTTGAAATGGGCTATCATAATTTTACAACAGTCAAAAAAGTACATCATTTTGAACTACTTCTACATTTAACTGTATATCTCATTTGTCAAAGTAACCTGTTCTGTTAACTTGGTCTTAACACTTTTATTTTGTGTAATTTGTTTTGCTGTTATTAATTGCTTTGGTTACCGTCAAGTACTTTTTTGTACGGGGCGATGATACATTGGCCATATTAATATATAATCTGAAGAGCGGGCGGTCATGGGCTCAAACCCCGACCGAGTCATACATAAGACATTAAAATTAAGATTTTTCTTCCTCGGTCGGCGCTTGGTATAAAGCGTATAGAGTATCACCCGGAGTCCAGGATAATTGCTGGCTTGGGAGAGTGGTATGTTTGTTTGCTGATTCTGTGAGCTCGCACCTTAACAAAAAATTGTAATGAGAGCGCGCTAGTACACCAGTTCATATACACTAGCACATCTTAGGCAAAAAATTTGTAAACATAGACCAGCATTAAAACATTTTGATGAATAAAACATAACGCTAAAACATTCTGATGATTACAATAAAACATTCTGATGAATACAGCATTAAAATATTCTGATGAATACAGCATTCAAACATTCTGATGAATACAACTCTAAAACGTTCTGATGAATACAACACCAAAACATTCTGATGAATACAGCATTAAAATATTCTGATGATTAAAACACTAAAAAATTCTGATGAATACAGCATTAAATTATTACAGCATTAAAATATTCTGATGAATACAGCATTAAAATATTCTGATTAATATAACACTAAAACATTCTGATGAATACAGCATTAAAATATTATTACAGCATTAAAATATTCTGATGATTACAGCATTAAATATTCTGATGAATACAGCATTAAAATATTCTGATGAATATAACTCTAAAACATTCTAATGATTACAACACTAAAACATTCTATGAATACAGCATTAAAATATTCCGATGAATATAACACTAAAACATTCTGATGAATACAGCATTAAAATATTCTGATGATTAAAACACTAAAAAATTCTGATGAATACAGCATTAAATTATTACAGCATTAAAATATTCTGATGAATACAGCATTAAAATATTCTGATTAATATAACACTAAAACATTCTGATGAATACAGCATTAAAATATTATTACAGCATTAAAATATTCTGATGATTACAGCATTAAATATTCTGATGAATACAGCATTAAAATATTCTGATGAATATAACTCTAAAACATTCTGATGATTACAACACTAAAACATTCTATGAATACAGCATTAAAATATTCTGATGATTACAGTATTAAAATATTCTGATGAATATAACACTAAAACATTCTAATGGTTACAACACTAAAACATTCTGATGAATACAGCATTAAAATATTCTGATGATTACAGTATTAAAATATTCTGATGAATATAACACTAAAACATTCTAATGGTTACAACACTAAAACATTCTGATGAATACAGCATTCAAACATTCTGATAAATACAACACTAAAACGTTTTGATTAATACAACACCAAAACATTCTGATGTATACAACATTAAAATATTCTGATAAATATAACACTACAACGTTCTGATGAATACAGCATTAAAACATTCTGATGAATATAACGCTAAAAAATTCTGATGAATACAGCATTAAAATATTCTGATATTTACAGCATTAAAATATTCTGATGAATATAACACTAAAAATTCTGATGATTACAGCATTAAATATTCTGATGAATACAGCATTAAAATATTCTGATGAATATAACTCTAAAACATTCTGATGATTACAACACTAAAACATTCTATGAATACAGCATTAAAATATTCTGATGATTACAGTATTAAAATATTCTGATGAATATAACACTAAAACATTCTAATGGTTACAACACTAAAACATTCTGATGAATACAGCATTAAAATATTCTGATGATTACAGTATTAAAATATTCTGATGAATATAACACTAAAACATTCTAATGGTTACAACACTAAAACATTCTGATGAATACAGCATTCAAACATTCTGATAAATACAACACTAAAACGTTTTGATTAATACAACACCAAAACATTCTGATGTATACAACATTAAAATATTCTGATAAATATAACACTACAACGTTCTGATGAATACAGCATTAAAACATTCTGATGAATATAACACTAAAAAATTCTGATGAATACAGCATTAAAATATTCTGATATTTACAGCATTAAAATATTCTGATGAATATAACACTAAAAATTCTGATGATTACAGCATTAAATATTCTGATGAATACAGCATTAAAATATTCTGATGAATATAACTCTAAAACATTCTGATGATTACAACACTAAAACATTCTATGAATACAGCATTAAAATATTCTGATGATTACAGTATTAAAATATTCTGATGAATATAACACTAAAACATTCTAATGGTTACAACACTAAAACATTCTGATGAATACAGCATTAAAATATTCTGATGATTACAGTATTAAAATATTCTGATGAATATAACACTAAAACATTCTAATGGTTACAACACTAAAACATTCTGATGAATACAGCATTCAAACATTCTGATAAATACAACACTAAAACGTTTTGATTAATACAACACCAAAACATTCTGATGTATACAACATTAAAATATTCTGATAAATATAACACTACAACGTTCTGATGAATACAGCATTAAAACATTCTGATGAATATAACACTAAAAAATTCTGATGAATACAGCATTAAAATATTCTGATATTTACAGCATTAAAATATTCTGATGAATATAACACTAAAAATTCTGATGATTACAGCATTAAAATATTTTGATGAATATAACACTAAAACATTCCGATGATTACAACACTAAAAAATTCTGATGAATACAGCAGTAAAACATTCTGATGAATACAGCATTAAAACATTCTGATGACTACAGCATTAAAATATTCCGATGAATATAACACTAAAAAATTCTGATGAATACAGCAGTAAACGTTCTGATGAATACAGCATTAAAACATTCTGATGACTACAGCATTAAAATATTCCGATGAATATAACACTAAAAAATTCTGATGAATACAGCATTAAAATATTTTGATGACTACAGCATTTAAACATTCTGATGACTACAGCATTAAAATATTCCGATGATTACAACACTTAAAAATTCTGATGATTACAGCATTAAAACATTCTGATGAATACAATACTAAAACATTCTGATGAATACAGCATTAAAATATTCTGATGAATATAACACTAAAACATTCTGAAGATTACAACACTAAAATATTCTGATGATTACAACACTAAACATTCTATGAATACAGCATTAAAATATTCCGATGAATATAACACTAAAAAATTCTGATGAATACAGCATTAAAATATTCTGATGATTACAACACTAAAACATTCTGATGATTACAACACTAAACATTCTATGAATACATCATTTAAATATTCTGATGAATATAACACTAAAAAATTCTGATGATTACAACACTAAAAAATTCTGATGATTACAACACTAAATATTCTAATGATTACATTATAACGTTAGTTTGGAACAATGTAGACATGCTTGCTTCCTAAACCCTATTTAATAGGTTTAAACTATATGATTAACAAGTCCATGGCCAATTACCTTTAAGTGAGTTGGGAACCATTATAACATTTATAAAAATTTATTGGTGTTCAGAAAACGCGGTCATGAAAATCGAATACAAAAGTGTTGGCTGCAAATTTAACCTGTATGTTTATTTAGAGTTAGACTAGGCGTTTAAAACTTAGACTCCCACAACCGATCAAAAATTCTTAAATTAAGATACAAGATAATCTGTCAAATAAACTTATCACAGCTCTTGTAAACGGCTTATCTTCAAAGTTAAGTAGCACTCAAATCTATTCATTGTAAATTCAGTTTTAAATCCTAAATGTTAATTTAAGATTAGTTTTTAAACCGTGGTCATTGTTAGTGCAATTATTTTTTCTCACCTTTTTGTATGGATATTAACACGGGATGTTTTTTGCACTTAGTTAACCACATTATTTTGACACCCTTTTAGGGAACTCGGTGGCCAAGTGGTCTGAGGCCCGCACAACGTATCACAGCGCGTCTCACCACCTAGGTTCGAATCCACTTCGGTTAAATACTAGTGTGAAAAAGTTTGTTACTTCAAGTGCCGAAGGTGTCGGGATTTTTTCTCAGGACATTCCTGTTTCCCCTACCATCCTGAACTGACTGCCTGGATAAGGGGACCATCTATCAAATCAAATCTACTATCGGTCCATAATTGTTTGTCATATGCATATTTGGAGAACAAAATCCCATATTTAAACAAAAACAAAATCATTCAAAAATATCAAAAATCCATGTAAAATTTACTGACCTAATTGGGAAAAGTAACCAGACTTATTCAAAAAGTTCCTTTAATTCTGTGCATATTTTAATTTTTTAATGATTTTTACAAGATAACAAACTCACTATGTCTAAAATATCCCTTATGCACCTTCCTAGTTTACCAATAGATATGTTGTCATGATTTGAATATATATTTGAATATTCATGATGATCACCCACAATAACACCCACTTATTGACTTATGGCTCTTTCCTACATTTTTCTAATTGAAAAAAATCAAAACTTTTTAAACTGTATCTATTGCGTCTTTGGACATCAATTTCTTTTAAATTCAACACCATGTAGTAAGGAAATGTGATTTGCATAGTAATTCATTTGACCTCTATTAACCTCAAAATACCCTGATGTAGCCCAATTGGATCATTGAAGTCATTAAATTTCGGCTTTTTTGTCCAAAATCTGATCTATGTACAGAAGAATTCAGAGAAGATTTTTTCGTTAGGTTTTTAAATTCAATCTTACTATTAATTTTATGAGGAAAGTTTAAAATAAAAGAAATATTTAGAAAAAACCATGTGACAAACTATTATGGACCAATAGTAATAATTTAATCAACATTTTCATAGCCGTTCAAAATGTCTTACAATCCATGTATAAGTATGTACATGATTGTATTTTACATTCATTTATTGTCATTTCTCTTTTAGTTTCTTATGTTGTATCGTACACAAAGTAGTATGGTGATTACCCGATACTTTTCTTTAATTATCTTACATGCTAAATTTCGTTTAGTTTAACTTTATTGGTATCCATATCCAAATAAGGATTGAACCATACAATAATACAACAACAAACACAAGAAAAAATACAATACAATGAAATACAAGAAAAAATACAATACAATGATACACAAGAAAAAATACAATACAATGATACACAAGAAAAAATACAATACAATGAAATACAAGAAAAAATACAATACAATGATACAGACAATATGGCTAGAGTACAGCGTCAAGAGCAATTGGCCAATATGGAGCTTTCTCTTAGTCTAAGCGACTCTTTCATGAAACTCCCAATAATGGACAAATGTTCCATGTTTGGATTAAGTAAGTAATAAAGTTTTTGTTCACTACTTTTGATATTAAAATCAGAATAATCTTTTACTAAGGTATTAAATGGTGAAATTCTAATAGAGCTATTAATACTACAATTTAGAAAGAAATGGCTCTCATCCTCAATAGAACTACAAACTTTACAAGTCTATTTTCTCTCTTAAAATTTTTATACCGACCTCTCTCAATTTCCAAACAATGGTCGCTTATTCTAAATTTTGTAAATAATTTCCTGTATGAAAAATTATGATGGAGTAAATAAGTTAGTGTATCAGTTAGTTCAGAATCTCCTTTATCTAGTATATCCACATGGCAATGACAGACTAGACAGGGTACCCTTTGAGTACATAAACACTACATTTGTAAGGAAACCCGTCACTTTGCCTGTTTAGAATTTCTCTTGGAAAAAGAAATGGATGGAGACCAATATTGTCAGTCAGGAATATCAAACTACTCTTTCTAAATATCACAAACGCGTTTTGCCAAAAAATTTTGCTTTTTATTGCGTTCTATGAAATAATTGTACTGTAACCTACAACGTATTGGATTTAAGTTTAACTTGAAAAATTTACTTTCAAAACCAAATTCCAATGATATCCCCGCCTCGAGAGCAGCAACCTTTCGAACCCCAGCCGGGTCATACATAATACTCCAAAATTTGTTAGAAATAGAAACCTTCCTTTGGTCCCGAACAGCTAAAGTATTGCTGATGCCATGTTAAACAACCAATCTGTGATTTCCCAGTATTTTGGCCGCAAGTAGGTATGTTAGAAAAGGTCGGATTACTTCGGGTATTTTCCTGCCCGACTTTGAAACGATATGATAATTGTTCAGCTTTTTACGTGTCAGTGAATCTCAGTTTGATATGCAATGTTATAATATATATTCTTGCTAAACAAGTCCACAATTTCTACAAAACCGGAATATACATTGTTTATTAGACTGTGTCAAATCGTAATCATTTTAGAGGAATGTTTAAAATTACTTATATATATTATTACCAACCTTAAATTAACATAATTGACCTGGTTTATCACCAAAAAGTGCAAGCTAGTGCGGCACTTAAAAAACTAACGTTTGATATATAAGTTATACACAGTGCTGAAACAATACTAGCAAGTACTGCAGATATTTTGAGCGAGTAGAGTAATTGTATATTACAGTCCAGATTGTTTCACTTAAATGGTTAATTCGGGAATGGTTGAGAAAATCGGAGAAAACCACTGACCCTTGGCAAGCAAAGTAACAAATTTCTTGCACTAGGATCTGCTCATGTCAGATTCGTAGGAATCTTAGATTCGTAGGAATCTAGGTGGTGACAGGTGCTGTTATACGTGAGTGCACGCTGTAGACCACTCGTTCACCAAGCATTTTGAACAAACAAGAGTTAACGTTGCACGTGTAACAGCTAGATATTTACCTAAAGCGCCTTAAATTTTAAGGACTGTGAAATGCAAAATATTTGTATTTGCATGAAAACACGTATTTAATTCAATGTCTTTATGTAAAATGTCAAAATTGCAGCACTTTTGTCAACGAAGTATCCTACACACTTCACTGGTGTTAACATAAAAAAATAAATATGAAAAGCTAAAGTATTTGGTGTAGTGCAACAATAAAAACATTATGAATTGCTAAAAACCAGAGAATTTAAGCATACAGCATAAAGCACCGAGACCCTCCGAACTACCGTTGATAAATAGTGTACGTCTTACAAGATGCGAGTGAGTTGTTTTAAGAAACATAAGCATTAATACAGCTATTCGCAGCTATAAAAGACATAGTGGGATAAAAAAAAAAGATTAAATAAATTAAAAACTTAAAAAGTTTTAATTTTAAAGTTGGTTAATGGTAAACTGAAAAAATCCAGTTATATCACAGCCGAGTATGAATATATGAATAAAAAATTACATTTTGTTAAAACAATTTAATTTCTCAAAGTAAACTTAATTTTTTGTCCATGGAGTGGTGTCATAGTGTGATGCTTCCCTTCTCTCTTTTTCTCAAAGAAGTTTTGGCTCTAATGGGGTTTTGTCAGTAAACAAGCCCCTGTGAATGTTGTCGGTTTCTGTAACGGCCAAGTTAGATCCAAGGCATGCTCATCTTCTTCTTAATAGATTTTGGCATACATGTATGATGCTGAAAACCATACAACGAGATTTTTCAGGGAAAATATTTTCAAATTCCTCTCGGACAAATGTTATGAAAGTTTCTATCTTATCAGTCTATTATTTTTGTTTTTAGAATTCTGCTTCTTTTTTTTTTTAGTCGCAGTTTCGTTATTCTAGATGCCTCGTGACTTATTCATAGATTTTCAATGAACATTATACATATACACTTTTAGCTTAATTAAGTCTGTTTTAATAATTTTTGCTGTTTCAACATCTCCTATCTTTTGATAAAATGCCGTATAATGATAAATGTTTTATTGTTAAATGCATCTTGTTATATGTTTATTTCACACGCCTGAAATAACACACGATAAAAATTACCTTACCAACATGCTTTTAGTTTCTTTGTTTTTTCGTACAGGTGTACAGTTTTAAACTTTATTCACATGGTTTCTAATTGCGGTAACGTTTTTAAAGCTTGATATGTTCTACCACTTTATACCATGTAAATACTTCCAAAATGATGAATTATTGTGTTAAGTCTATGTTGTCAATATTAATCTAGATAAGAAGCGAGGAATATTGATTGCTTTAGCAATAATATTACGTAATTGTACACAAATTCAATCAAATATCCTGATATAGCAAACATTTCCTTTTTCAGATTGTCTGACTATTCTATAATTTATACTATGGTTCAGACAGTATGGACCCTCAACCTTAAGTACTATCGACCAACTTATACTTTCAAAAGTTACTTATATCCTTCAACGCAGCCTTCAACTATGATAAATCTTTTTTTTCGCCACAGTAGGTGAGCTCAAACGTATGTAAACTTAAACTAATAATAGTATTATAAGTTTAAGTTTACCAAAAATTATTTCCATTTACTATCATAATAGACAACAATAATTCTTGTTTAAAACGTTTTTTAGTGTATCGCGTTACGTTATTAACTTACTTATGTTTTAGTACTTGGTTAGGTTCCTTACCAAATTCAATCGAAGTGAAATCTTCGAGTTTTGATTTGTGTTGTATACAATAAAAGCTATTACACGTGAAATTTCTTTTGGTCGAGCCTGGCATTGCCATAAGGCTAGACTTGGGTGTTTCTTTTCCCGTGTCGTCTTAGGCGGCGGCGTCAGCGTGTCAAAATGTGAAAGTTTATGTTAAAGTAATTTTCTACTCGATCAAAAACTTACCAGGCGAGACATATAAATCCGTGGAATTCTTGTTTCTATCCCACGTTATCTTGCCACCGAAATCCTATCGGAAAGTATTCGAGGTACATACTGAGAGGCCGAGTTGTCTAAAGCTTACTTTGTAAAAAATAACAACAAAGTTTTAAAATGAAACCAAATTATTGCAATGTAAATATATTTTATTTTGATATAACAATGAAGATTTATTTTTTATTTCAGAATGACATAAGCCTGATTTACGACCTTTATAGTAAGATGTTGAATTATGTCTGACAATGAGGAAGAGGCAAAAGTAATATCACCACCATATACCAGAACAGCAGCAGAAGGTAAAACATTCAAAGTAACTCTAAAGTAGTGTTATATATATGCCGGTTAAATCTTCACATACTAAATAGGATATCTCGTTGGTGAAAAGACCAGACATTCGCTGGTCAAAAGTATGGTACATACAAAAAAAATTATTAAGCACCATCATATTGAAATAAGTTGAGTGTTTTAAATTTAGGAATGTCAGTTTGAAAATTTCAAATATTTTAACTGATTTAGAGCTATGTTTTCGGCGCTAGAACTTGAACTGCATTTGATAAGTCAGAGCTATATGTAAAAATTATGATAGTTTTCAATTGGATGATGTACTCACCAAATATCTAAATTTCTAATGATTCGCGATCTGAATGTTATTGGACCAGGTATCTTTGACCATCTGATTCTCTGAAAATTGTCTAAAGAATTTTTTTTATAAATATTCGTTTGGTTGTCTTGGTAACAAAACGTTTGTGAGAATTAAATAAAATAATGCTGTGAACATTAATTGTTGAATTCTTCAGAGTTATTGATTAAATCATCTACATGTATATTGTTTCTTAAAAATTGGTTGAAATATGGATTCATGACAAAATTTTGATGAACAAATTGGTTCAGTTTGTTCACTTTACAAACGAATAACATTTGATCAAATTACGTTTTTATTTGTTTTTTTTTTAATTACAGAAGCTGCCATCTTTAAATTAAAGGCAAACTTTGAAGCACAGAGGGCGAATGTGAAACCGACAATTCGCAAAACATTTATTGTTGATGAATTGACTTTTGAAAAGAAATTTCTACGTTGTCCAGTGTGCGTAGAATCATATTCTGAAATAGTTCGTCCTCCAAAAATTCTACCGTGCCATCATGCTATATGTTTAGTCTGTCTCGTTCAGAGCTTTCATTGTGAGGCTTTGTTTCGAAAAAATTTACATTTAGGAGACCTTCCAGCAGCCGTTACAATTATATGTCCAAAGTGTTGTATTCATTTTATTTCAACTGAGGAAGGATTACAGCTACTCCCCACAGATCATAGAATCATACAACTAATTGATTTTGTACAATACGCGAGCAGACAGACTATTAATTTCTGTAATAATCACAAGGATTATCCTTTGAACTTTTTCTGTGAACTTTGTGGAATTCTAGTGTGTCGTGACTGTACTTCTACCGACCACAAAGAAGCAGACGGACATCCGGTTATTGATTTAGAATCAGTTCTACCTAAGTATCTTCCTGTTCTCGACAAAGCCATGTCTGATATAGAGTCAGAAAAGGAGACCCTGCAGGAAAAACGGAAGGCAGTCGATACAGCAATAGAAGACATGGAACAAGCACAGGATACAGTTGTCAAGGAAATACATGAATCATTTGAAAAACTCCGAGCATTATTGAATGAACGGGAAAAAGAAATCTGTGAAATGGCGGAATCAGAAATCAGCGTTGCAAAAAGGAAATTGAAAGATAAAAAGGAACTCATTGAGAAAAGAAAAGAAGACTTGCAAGGAAGATCTGAATCATTAAAAGCAGCGAAAGAGACAGGGGATGCAGTGGAAATATTTAAAGTACAGAAAGAAATAAAGGAATACAAACCGATACCTCCGATAAAAATTCCCGGGGTAGATGATGGCATGGTAACAAAATTCACTTTTACCAGTAGAGACGAAAACGTGTTGGCAAATAGAATTAAAAACTTTGGAGACTTTGTATCTCAAACAGAATCTACGGTCACAACCAAACAAGATTCAACAACAACAACATCAACCACATCATACGAGTCTAGTAGATATACACCAACTAGAGCATATTCTAATTATAGCGCTTACAGGTCACCATACACTGGAAGTTATACCAGATCTTATTTTAGAAACTGATCCTATCCAACTTTGTTAGGTTAAACGATCTCAAAAAAGGCTTCTGCGCTTAAATTACAATATTGATGATCTTTGAAATATTTCTTGGATTTGACATAATTACCATACTGTGCTAAAATAAAAATATACTACTATATACTCTACTAGCTAGGCTATTTGCTTTATTGGTGATAACAATATTAATGTAGTTTTTCATTATTTTATAGACACTTTTATTTTTAAATTGACTGCAAAGATAGTGTGAATATTTGCAGTATAAATATTAACATACACCTAAGTGTAGTATAGATGTTAGACGATATAAAAGTTGGACTACTTTTTGTAGTCAACATAGCTCTAGATAAATGTCGCATTGGTTTGGTCATGAACAAAGGGAGATAATAAATCGATTACTTGGTGTTGATCAGTTGATCCTCAGAGGTTACTAAATATACTCTCGTGGGTATTACTAGATCGAATGAAATGATATGCAGTTTATTCCGTATAGATGTACTTAAAAGATTGCATTTAAACTCTTTGCTAGAGTACATCTAGTGCCTTTTTGTGAATTGTTACTTTAAATAAAGTTTAGGTCCCCAATTTCCTTAAGAAAAATGTGTGTTTGATAATAATGTTTTCTTTGTGTGGAAACCTTGTAATTTTTTGATTAATTGGAGGTAAAATTATGACGAGCAAATGCGTGTTTATTTATATGAATATTTTTAATTCTATATTCTTATCTTGTCTAGTTTGCACATTTTTGGAGGCAACTTTTGCAAGGTAGCATACTTACCTTTATATTTTTAAAATATTTCATTTAAAAATCATCAAAAAGATTTCAGCTAATGAAATTTCAAAAAACAAACAATCTTTTATATTATTCATTATGTTTATTATATTTTATTATATACATATATAAACATATTTACAGTTTACATTCCACTCAGAAATAGGGTTTGCCATTAAACCACGTTGTTCCTCATGGCATATATACAAAATATCACCGTTGGATATGCATTAATTGCATAAGTTGACCAGTTCCAGTATAATAGCGTTATTTCGAGAATTTTTTGTAAATCTTTTACAAAACGTTCAATTAAAACACGATTTTATCACTGTCTACCCTTTCTGAAGAGTCTTTTACTTTGCAAGAGTAATATATTTAAGTTTCCAAGTGCAATAAAGTTTATTGTTCATAAAACGATTATTAATGATTACAAGACAATCTCTGTTGAAGTCATTATCACCATTTAGCCTCTCAAAACAACCACGGAATAAACTTTATTATATTTATTTACTATATTTATTATAGAATGATAAATTATTCTAACAACACAGACATGTCACTTTTTGTAACATTTCTCTGTTGTAAATTATAGTGACAGTGTAAGTAAATGATAATTAAAAATGTCAAAATGTAAAATTAAAATGGCCTTCACATCAAGATTCACGATATTCTGAAAGTAAGTGTTAAAAAGATCCACAAGTACTTTGATTGACCATTGTGCTCAGCTAGGCACTTTCAGAACTTGGTCTGAAGGCATTTTCAGAACTTGGTCTGAAGGCATTTTCACAACTTAGTCTGAAGGCATTATCACAACTTGGCATGAAGGTCATTCACCAGTTTCTTTACATTGTAATCGTCACAGAACGTAAAACTTGGGTCTAATTCTGTTAAACAAGTATATGTTTTTCAATGTTTTAGTACACAAGTCCCTTTGGAACATTATAACTTAATTTTAATTTTTACAATATTATCATTTCTGTAAGATTCTTTTTTGCCCATTTAATTTCGGACTACTTAATCAATCATTTTCCCGATGTATGTGAAAGTCAAACGAAAACCCGATTTATCCTTTAGTAATCATTTAAGTGTTGGCGACATAATTTTTGCATAGAGGAATGAGTTTGAACTTTTAATACAGAATGTCTAAGCCTCTTTTACTGAAGTGTTTTTAAATTATATGGAAGTTAATAAGAGATAAAGAACTTGAATTCCTTGAACAACACGGCAGATCGATGCATTCAGTTTTTTTTTTTCAAAATTCATTTGTTAAGATGTTTTATTTATTTTTTTAATTGTAAATGCTTATTTATAGCTGTGTATTTAAGAAAACAAACAACATATTTATGAATGATATGTCATGTATAAATGCAGATTGGTACTTGGTTGTGATTGGCTATTTGTTGTCACGTTTGATATCTTACTTCATTTTGATTTGCCATCTGTTTTCACATGTCTGAAATCTGACTTTATTTAACACATATTGTGTACTTGCTTTTTTATTTAATCATAAAAAACAATAAAATACATTTAACCAAACAATTGTTTGTTAATATATATCATTTATTTATCATTCTAATCGACTTTTTGTGTCTCGTAAAGTGACAATCTATCAGTCTGTATCTAGATGTTTTAGGATGAGCGAAAAAGTGTCTTAGCAGGGCAAATCTGTTGCCAGTTTGTCGCAAGCGCACGCTTACGTTACAACGCTTCACGCCGTCTAGGTTTGAATCCTACTCGGGGCATATCCCAGTTCATCAATTGACTTGTTGAAGGTCAATGGTTTTCTTCGGGTACTCCGGTATCCTCTTTCATTAAAGAACGTTTGTGTTCTAACGGGCACTGCAACCACTGACAAAATGGTATTCAGCACTGTTGTTTAAATTAAAAATGAATACGGTTTGATTGTAATAAGTTTATTTAGTTAGTCACAATGAAGTCATCAATACGTGAGTATGTACATAAGAGACGGGCTTATCCCTTGCACTTTATAGTTAAGAAACATATTTAGCTATTACAAAGAACACAAACAGCAAACAAATAAGCCAAGGTAAGGTAAACAAGGAACAATCAATAAGAAATTACAAACACATGTATCTTTTTTTATCAATGTGTAACCATATTAATCCATAATTAGTATATTATATAATATGGCTTATCCTATGGTTTGATAAAATCTTTTTCGATCCGGTTTTGGCCTTCATATATTTTCAAAATACTTTTGCTTTACCATCGGTTGATTGTCACTTAGTCGTTACATTGTGTATTTATTACTGGTCCACTATTGCTCAATTTGTATTTATTGAATATCTTGATTGATTTAGTTGTAACAATGGCAAGTGAGTGAGCGAATTTTTGTTTAAAGTCGCATCAGCGTTATTGCCCTAGTAATATCACAGATAATTCATAATTAAAGACTGGATAATATATTATAAAAATGGTATTTTATTGAACAAGTTTAATTCCCGAAGGAAGTTCAAAATTTTATGTCCACTGGCACTTCTAAATCTGGATCTTGCAGTGATAACGAGACAAATGTGTGAATCCAAGTCTTCTCGAGTGTTTTTTAACACATGCTTTGGAAACTGCATATCAAATTTCTGCATTACATTCTTTCAAAACTTTATGAACCAAATAATTTCTTTTTGCAAAATATTAGATTCTAGATTCTAATGCATTATATTTTTCCCTCACACATGTACAAGCGCTATTTGTGGTATTTTTATATTATTATCGGAGCACTTTTTTTTTGAGATCCTGAAAACACGTTTAATAAGTACCCCCGTGTTACCTATATTCCGAAAAATAAGCGGTTTTTTTTTAATTTTTCAAAATTAAAAGGGCGATCTAAGGTGGATTCTTTTGTATCAAATAAATAAACAGACATTATAGATTTCGACTACATACTAATGGATAAATCAAGCAAAAGTTTTACGAGGCTGCGAACGCCATGTTTGTGTATTTATTTGGGTACTTGTGTATTACGTCACCTATATTCACCTGTGACTCATGATATGTTAAAACATCATACAACATTAAAAAGCAATCAAATTAATATTAGAAATTTTCCCAAAATGAACTATTTGAGAACAAATCGAAAGTAGTGTCATGTGCTGATTTTGAATTTCTATTAAAATAATGCATTCAAAATCAGCACATGACATGTGCTGATTTTGAATGCATTATTTTAATAGAAATTCAAAATCAGCACATGACAGTAGTATCGAAGGCCATTTGCAATTTATTCCAACAGCCAATGAAAAGTTATGTCACAGAAGAGTAAGGGAGACATGTGTACTAAATATCAATAGTAAATATAAATATAAATATTCGGATACAATATCTTTTCTGCTAATGGCATAATATCTAGTAGAGAGTTGGCATCTAAATTGCCGTTTCTGCATCTAGTTACCCATCTATTAACTTATCTGAATACGGCAAATCCGCACCATAGCTTTCTCTGATACCATCAACTATCTCCGGGGTAATCTTGTCAATGTTACATGGGATCAAATACGATCCGTAAAACGAGGGTTTTATTTCCTCTGGAAAACGAAAATTTAAATAGAAAAGAACATGATCTAGAAATGGTAAAAATAAATTGATCCTATAGTACACTTCAACAGTGTCGGCCTCTGCATTAGCTCGATGTTGTTGTCTTCCTGCTTGTCTAGGTTTAGATATGTGGATATTGTTTTCAACAACTTTAACATGAGAACGTTCAAAACTCACTGAATTAAAATTCCATGTTTTACCTTACATTTTCTAGCACAGATACCAAGCTTCTCTCTTCCTCGTGTGCTTTAACAAAGTCATAGTCTTTGGCCTGTAACATCACTGAAAAAGGTCGAACATAACCTAAGATATGCTGCAGTATAACAACTGCTACGAGGAAGTCGAACTTTAACATGCTGGAATGTTAAGACATAGCATTAGCAGATGATTGACCAGACGATTTCTCATTCACTGTTTCTAGAGCGGTAAGTAGCACAGTGTAATGACGCAACAACCAGGACAAAGTATCATCTATTGTCCAATCTACATTTAATTCATTTTCCTTTGAAATTTCCATTGAAACATCTTCGTTCACGGCTCCGGGCTCGCGTTTTTTCAAGAAAATGTCCAGTTTTGATTGTTTTTTCGTTGACGAAGCCATAATGTACTTACTACCTTATCAAAGTAACCAACAGAATACTCGGAACTGTGTAGCATCCCATTAACTAAATTATGTGAAAAACATTTTATGGCGATAACAAATTGAATTGGCTATTCATTAAACGAAGAAAAACATCTCAAGACTTTGTATTTTTTGTACTCCCTATAATCTAAAATCGGTCCAAAAAAAAAAAAAAAAAAAAAATCAGCAAAATTCTAGGTGAGGCAACTGCCTCACTTGCCTCAATGGTAGTTACGGCCATGGAGAACCTAATTAACTGACAAAATATGCATTGACGGTTAACGACCGATAATGTACTTTAACGATCGTTGAGTAGAAATTCCGTTAATTCATTTTCGTTAATGTGCGCCAAAGTCACTTTTATTCCGTTAAAGTACTTAAACGACCGTTAATATACTTTAACGAATAAATTTGATTACGATGTTCCATACATAACCGGTAATCCCCAGTAACGGATGAGTTGGCTTCCCGTGGCACAATTTGATTGGACTTTGATTGTTCTTATTATATACATTTTATTGGGAAAATGCCAATTACACGTATTTTGTTTTATTAAAATAGCTGAGGCAAAACATACTATCATATTATCAGGTAAGTGATGCTTTAATAAAGTTACGATAAGTTCATTGATATTTCACGTGCATGCATATGCCTCTTGTTTGATCTAAATACAATGTTACTCATTTTACTGTAAATCAAAACTCATATCATTTATGAAAACAATTCTTATTCATTATTAAAACTAACAATACCAAAGTATTATCTGTAACCGGAAATTCGTCGGACATCAATACGTCAAAATTGAATACATAAATTGACTTCCGATGTTAGAGTTCATGAGCTCCAGACGAGTAAGACAGACTATTGACTTGGTACTGACACGTGTCATGTTAGTGTTACAAAATGGATAACAATCCTAAGGTAACAAGTTCTATGGTTGCAATCATAAGATGGTGGACAAATTTGGCGTTTCTTCTAAAATGACCTTGGACGTTGTCGTGACAGTTTCTTTTTCAATTTTGGAAATCTGGAGAGTATGGTGGGTGTGACAAGACGGTAAGCTTCTCCAACCTCAAAAATTGCTTCACACGCTCAGATATATGTGATGAAGCATTATCATGAAGTAGACTAACAAGCTTCAATCCTGACAAAGGGCGTCGTTTTAGATGATATTTCTTGAGCGTTTTAGTATAAGTTCTTGGTATTACTGACTTGTAACAGTTTTGCCCATCGACACTGAAATTTGTACGGCTATTCCATCACATAAGAAAAATATGCAAAACAGAACCTTCTTTGTGCTTCTGATTTTTTTTAACAAATACAGGTCTTCTACCGTGTTTTGTTAACCATATTTTGTTTTCAATTTCTCTAACTGGTTTTAAAGAATTCAAGTCAATTCGCCCCACGGTAAATTCGCCCCCACTTTCAACAAACTCGCCCCCATGTCAAAATCGCCCCCACTTCGGGCAAATTCGCCCCCACTTTCAACAAATTTGCCCCCGTCAAATTCGCCCCATTTCTCAGGATTATGGAAGTTTAATAACTCTTTGTTAAACGATCATAATTATGTTGAATCTGTTAAAAAAAACCATTGAAAAGATTAAATGTCAATATGCATTCCCTTGTTATAATCTAGATAATACAAACACTATACCCCTAGAAAATATACATTTTACAATTAATGACCAATTATTTTTGGAAACCTTGCTAATGGAAATTAGGGGAAAAACCATATCATATTCATCTTTAAAAAAAACCAAATGATAATTTAGAAAAAAAATTAATTGAAGATATAAATTTATTGGAAGACAGAGAAAAAAAATTCCTCTGGTACCTGTGCTCTCCATCAGCGACAGAGGTAGTAGGTCTAAATGCGGTAGCTCAGTTGGCAGAGTAATCACACCATAACTGGGAGGTAGTGAGTTCGAACCGAGACAAGGTATGGTCCAAGACCGCGAAGCACTCAGCTTTATGATATCTGGTGACATCTCATTTTAAGTGAAATATTTTTGACTTGGGAGTTAAACACCATTACTCAACTCTAAATACTGGAGGCTACTAGACGGTAGTGGACGGTAGCAATATTTCACTTAAGAAAAGTTACAAATACATATATTAATAATCATTTATTGAGCACTACATATATAACATGACAATATATATTTTCGTTATTTCAAACATACAGTGTATAGGCAAAACAGATTTAAAATATAAATAAAAATCATCACATCATCATTAAATCCATAAATTTATAGCAATGTCCTTCAAATTGAAATCGAGGTAAAATAAAATTAATAATAATAATAAAAAGTTAAAAAAAAAAAAAAAAAAAAAGGTAAAATCTAAGTTGGGGGCGAATTTTCAAGAAGTGGGGGCGAATTTTGAAGGGGGCGATTTTGACATGGGGGCGAATCTGCAAGAAGTGGGGGCGAATTTACCGTGGGCGAATTGACCTGATACCGTTTTAAATAGTGAACTCATGTTTTTTTCACCAGTAACAATAATTGCAAATTGTCTTTAATTGGATTTGGGAAACATTTTGAGCAATTGCGGTTTGTACTCATATCCGTTTTTTGTCATCTGTCAATATATGCAGGATCCATCTGGCAGAAATCTTTCGTACTTTCAAAACACGCTTCAAAATGAAATGCACCCGCAATAGCAAAATGCTATTCACACATATCATCATCAACGAAATCGTGCAAATCGTTATCGAGCTGTGGTACAATACATATCACATATCAAACAGCCCTCGAATGATATTGCATTTCTTTCACTTTCAAACTGTGAATAGCTGCATTAGGCGTCTAAAAGCGCTCAAATACAGTTCATCTCCTAAAATCAATTCAAAGCAATATTGAGAGGCTATGGTTTATGGCTTTGGCAATACTTCTGCTTAGTCTCAAAAGCACTTCACTTGATATAAATAATATTTTTATTCACCAATAATCAAATACAATGTATACAAAACTGAGGATTCTAGAACAAGAGTAAAAACGCATAAATTAAACAGTCTCCTGCTAAATAAATGCAATGATTAAAAAGATACTTTTTATTGCAATAATAATAATAATTAATAATAAAATGAAAGGAATAATAAAAGAAGAAGTTGATAAGTTTAACAGTGTTTAACGCTTTACTTGAGACATATTCAAACATTTTTCGAAACGTTCATTATTTATTATCAATTTAATTTAAGCGAAGAATAGAAAATTGGATTTTTGTTAAAAAAATACTTTTTTGGAAATATGTAATTAAATCCATACTATATCATCATGTATATTTGTACTTTTTTAAAGTTTTTGTTTTAAAAATTAAACAACCTTCGTAAGTGGTGGGTCGTTTAAAATCTGAGTAAGAATGCGTTTAAATAAAGTTATCATTCGCTTAATAATTATCAACGTGTTTTCGATATTGAAGGAAATGGGTTGTTTCCAATGCAGCAAATATGTCTCAGGATCACTGGAATGCCCAGCTTTGACGATTATCCACGCTTCTACTGCAATGGAATTTTACTGAAATATAAAATAAATATGGTATTAATACAAACAAATAATTGGAAAGACGTATTTCATTATATAAAGGGATTGTTGAAAAAAGCTATCAGTTCAAAAAAATGTGAGGTGAAAAAAACTTTGCCGAAAGGAAAAAGTTTTCATGTACTGTTCCTCCACACATCAACGAAAGAAGATACAAAAATTATTTCAAAAGTTTCCAAAGAGTTAAAAGTTGAAGGATTTAATTGTTGCAGTTGCCATGACAAAAGTGCCAGGGAATTTGAACAAAACATTCAGAAGTCGTTAAATGTTGTAGCTCTTATTTCTGAAAAGTTTACAAAAAACTCATGGTGTGTGAGAACATTAGATATTGCAAACACGAAACAGTTAGAAGAACAAATCCACTTCATAATTCCAATTTTATATGATGTTGCTGAAACACCAGATATATTGTGTTGTATAAATTCCTTAGATTGGTCGGAAGAAAATTTTGCGTTTTCAAGGATCGTTAAATCAGTAGACGAAAGTATTGAGGAATTCCAGAAAGGTGGTTTGGTCACAGATAAAGAAAAGCGTACAGTATTGCATGTAAATTGCTAATGCGAATGGAAAATTCCAAATTCCCTCGAATGAACTAAACCTTAACGATATATATATATATATATATATATTTTGAAATCATTTATTTATATGTAACAAGAAGAACCGTACACAACGGTGAAACATGTTTTACAAATAATAAGTTCAGTTATGTTTTAGAAAACATTTTTACTTATTTTTGAGTTTTCAATATATAAATTTACCTCACACAAAGGATAAATTTTATCTACATATTTTTAATTTTATATATATATATATATATATATATATATATATATATATATATATATATATATATATATATATATATATATATATATATATATATATAAAGAGAGAGGGAGAGAGAGATCATTTATAGTAATTTTTTTTTCAGATTTTTTGGAAATACCTAAATCCCCTGACACGACTTCTCTTTTCCGTAATTTTGTGGATAATACTTGAATACTTCATTCAGTATGTTGGTGTTGTCCACAGTCTGGATTATTGTTCACTCAATTGCTTAAAAATCAATGTTTATTCAATGTTTCATAAGTTGGTTGATCAATATCTTAAATTGCATCGATTACAGAATATTCGTTAAAACCAAACAAACAGTTACCATGCCAACGGATAATGAAGATGCGGGATTTGTAGAAAGGTTTTCTACAGATGTAGTTGTACCGGAAGACATCACAAAAGGTGCATCGGTACCCAAAACTGACCAGAAGCAGAAACAGAACAGCTATCCTAAGAAATCCCATGATACTTCTGGAAAAAACAACCAAAATTCTGATACTTCTCTGGAGAAAAATAAAGTATATTATAAACAAACCGTTCCAAACGGTCCAACTCAACCAAACAATAACGGGAACTCGTACATGTATATGGTTTGACATTTTTGTGAAAACGTCTCAAGACATTAGTATCTTTTATCTGTGAATGTATCGTCGTACCGATTTTATCTCTATCTTCGACATATTTGTCCATGTTATACTGGCACTATTAGTTCATAAATTATTTGAATAATGTGATTGCTACTGAAAAAATTCGTATTTGAGGTCAGTGGTACAAAATTTTCATTATTATTGTTATTATTATTTAACATTTTAATGATTCATCATGTTCATGTTTTCAAATAAATTTTAAAAGCATTTGGTAATTATATATTTATTGCATGGATCTTTGACTTGGGGATTCTCTTGGTAGACGAGAACTTTAAATGGATTAAAGGACGAAGCAGTAATGAACACCTTTACACGATTAAAGAAATCATAAACTCGTGCAAAATTGAACATAAGCAAACGTTTGCATGTTTTATTGACTTTAAAAAGGCTTTGATTCTGTTAACCAGGAAATGCTATATTTTAAATTACAGCAATAAGTATGACACGCCATATCTGCCTTATGTTGTACAAAATTGGTATATGAATTCTTTTTAGCTTTAACAAAGGTCATGTGAGCTTATGACATAGTGCAGCGTGCGTATGTGCGTGTGTGCATGTGGGCAAAAATTTTAAAAAATCTCCGATGATTGGAGAAAAAATCTGAAGTAATATTGGCTTCTTTTGAGTCTCAAGCCTATAGTTTGTTCATTTCGTGAAATTCGGTCGAAAATTGGGTTACGCGATTTTGCGTTAAAATTTCTAGAATTTCGAAATTATCTTTAAATGCTATATCTTAATTATTTGCAAAGATTATGACATGGGCTCTTCAGTTTTGATGTTAACTTGCATTGTCCTTCAAAATAAGGTCAAGGTGAAAATTTTTTTTTTAATTTTCAAGTTTTTTTAACCAAATGAGCTGTTTTAGGACATTTTATGCTTTATTTTTTGTTTTAAAATCGATGAGCATTGCAATATCTAATGATTTATTAAATTTTTAAGAAATCAAACAATAAATTTTGGAGATATTGTCCCAGAATATGGTAACTGTTTTGCAAAGTTAGCTTTTAACTATTATAGATCGATAATAACAAAAAATTGATCAACATGACAAAATACAACAACGATTTTTATGACTATATGGTAATCCATATAAGAGTTGTTGCCCCTGAAATACTAATTTTTGGCACATTTTGCTGTTTTTGAAATATAGCACAAATATCTGCTAAATTTTGATGTGCCAGAGATGTGCACATTTCTGAAAATCATTCCTCATCAGTAACAGGGGTCGAAAAATTTGATAGGTAAAAAAACATAAACTAAAAAGTTGAAAATTAATTAATCTAACTTTTAAAAATTAAGACGGCTGATAATTTTGCTAAAAATTGGTACATTTTCTGACAGCACATCAACATATCAACATGATAAAATAAAGTTTTTTTTAACTATATTATGATCCATGCAAGAATTGAAATGTAATATATTGTGAATTTGACATTCCATGATGATTATCATAAATACTATTTTAGTTCAAACAATAAATTTTACCACAGAAAAATTAATGCTTTTTGAGAACTTTAATGTTTTTGGGGTTTTTATTATTATTATTATTTTTTTTTTTTTGTAACAGAATCTTATAATTTTATGCGTTTTTGGTGCATACAATCTTAAAAAGTTTCATTTTGAAATTAATAAGTTAGACATAATTCATCAGATGAGCGTATCAGGCCCATTGGGCTTCTTGTATCTTGATATTATTTGTTTTCGTCGTTATAGATTTTATTGTTTTAGTTTTAACATTATATGATTTGCTTTTACCATTATATGTTATGGTTTTACCATTATATGATTGAGTTTCGCCATCATATGTTTTCAATTCCTCATTATAAGTTTTCACTTCTTCATTATATGATTTTGGTTTTACAATCATATTCATTGCTTTTGTCATGATATGTCACCAGATCATTATATGATAAGCATTAGCCATTATATGTATATATTTTATCATTATATTATATGCAAACACCATTATTGTTTGCTGAAACATCATTATATGACCGCAAAACTTCTTTATATCTCAAAAACGTCTTGCTTTAGATTCACGAAAACGTTGAACGCATGATAATGGTCGTGAGAAACTGGTTTAACAGATGGTGCCTTTCCGTGAATTTCGAAAACCTAAGTACTGCATTTCAGAAATCAAAGTCTCCACGATTAAACAGAGACATATTATTGTAATATTAAATTGGACTATTCTATTCTTTGTCCAGATTTTGGCAGATACGCCAAACCAAAATGTTAGACTGTGATAGAATTTGAAAATATTGTAATTTTATTATGGTTGAATAGAATATCCTTTTGTGATGATATTAGATATAAATAACTTTTTCACAGGTTAGATAATCTGAGTAAATTTTTAATGCCAATGGAAGATGATAATGTGGAAAGTGTTAAAGCCAATAATTTAAATATTATGTTTAAACAACTGGCAATAACGAAGTGGAAAGTCGGTTTTAAGTTAAATAAGTTTTAGTATCAGTAATTTATGATATAAGATTATTTTTTAAATGTACATGTATATAAATATTGACAGTTTCTTATATGCCTTTTATTGCAAGATTCCATAATTTTACGTTTTGTGTTTTGTTTTATTTTTATAACGTAGTCAAATATTTGTATGTTGGTATGTGACACTTGAATAAAATATGAACTACTAATATAAAACTGCTTTAAAATGTGCTCCTCAGCGGTTGTGAATTTAAATTTTAGCCTAAACAGGTATTTAATTATTTTTTGTTGCACGATTTTCATGTTAAAGTCTCTTCTAGACGCTGATAAATTTCTGATGTTGCACAGTAAGTTCCTTTTGTTTTGCAATCAGTTTTGAAAGATCGCCTTACTCTTAATACATGCATGTCTCACTTAAGATAACTTCAAAAGTAATTTTCTATATGAATTTAAAAAAACAAGTTTTTATTGTTATTGGATTCAGACCAAAATGCTCTTGCTTGGTAACTGACAATGTTACCATTAGGCCAAAGAGTTTTCTTGGAAGGAATGGCTTTCTTAATCAATATAATATTAATTTAGAGTTTTAAAGCATATAGAAATACAAAAGTAAACTTATTTAGCAAAGATAGTTGAACATTTAAAAGAAAGACGAGCAGAAATCTGCAGTCGAAAATCCCTTGCTTTCAGGTATCAAATAAAGTTGTAAAAACTTGCCATTTTACTGGAAGATAACGATTAAGGAATTGAATTTCTTTGTTAAAGAACAAAATAAATCTGTCAGTAGAGCCCTGACTATTTTAAATAAGAAATTTTTATTATGTGGAGTAAGGGATTATAACGTTTATTTCAAACTTTATGAATCTCTTGTGCGACCAGTTCTGTTATATGAATCTAGTATATTAGTTATTAACACACATAACGAACTTCACGTAATTCAACACAGAGCTTGCCAATATTTTCTAGGTGCATTAAAAAACTCATCGAATCTCGTCTAGTTTTTAAAATTTTAAGTGCTAGTTAGCGTAAAAGTAGATTTTGGCATTCTCGAATATATAATATATATCGTTTTTTAAAGATAATTTCAATACGTGTATTTGTAATTAAGAGTTCAATTCTTTGTCTGGTTTTACCAAATGCGTGTTTTAAAAAATGTACCTTGTAGCAAAATTTAAAGGCGTCTTAATTCTTAAATTTATCAAAAACTAAGGTTTGTTTCCTCATAGAAAGCATTCTTTAGCTGGATTGAGATTTAAACAATTTTGATTTGATTCATTAATTTTAAATGTTTGGATGATCTTTTTTATTTATCAACTTTTTCGGTCCCTAGTTCACTGAAAAGTATTGAATTTCCGAAATGTGCACATATGGCACATCAAAATTAAACAGGTATTTTCGTTAAATATACAGACTACTTTTGTAAGATTGTGAACAATAGATCCATGATATTTCAATGATAAAAATGGTTAAAATGGAAATAAACTACGAACATTTTTACAATTAAAGAATTCTTTAAATGTTAGTAGCTGTGGAAAAATATTAACTTACAGGCCAACGGAAAATATTCAAATTTTGTATTTGGTTCATTACCATTCGAGATTGAAACCGGCAGATATTGTGATTTTAATATGATTGAATTCGAACAACATGTTTAATTGAATGTTCTTTTGATGATGATATTAGATATGAATAAATTTTTTACAGGTTGAGCAGTCTTAATAAATTTTTATTGACAATGAAAGATAATGATGAACATATTGTTTTAGCCAAAACTTATTTTGTTTGAACAAGGAAAGTCAGTTTTAAGTAAAATAAGTACATGTATTTATCAATTTGTAACATAA
Source organism: Tegillarca granosa (assembly GCA_029721355.1). NCBI lineage: Eukaryota > Metazoa > Mollusca > Bivalvia > Arcoida > Arcidae > Tegillarca > Tegillarca granosa. The sequence continues at coordinate 23,012,309 of CM056600.1, forward strand.
ATGATTTGGTTTTTTAATGTATATAAGTATTGACAGTGTTTGATATAACTTTTACTGACAGGGTGCCATAATTTTACCTTATGTTTTATATAATGTGTATATTTTCTATTTTTATAACGCATGTAAAATATTTGTATGTTGGTATTTGACATAGTAATAAAATATTAACTACTGATAAAAAAACGGTTGAGAATTAAAATTTTACCCTAAACATGTATTTAACTATTTTTTGTTGAACGATTTCCATGTTTACGCCTCTCAGTACTAGGCGCTGATAAATTTCCGATGTTGCATATGATTTCCTTTTATTTTGTAATCAGTGTTGAAAGTTCACCTAAATCAAAATACATGCATGTCTCACTTAAGAGAAAAGATAGTTGAAACATATAAAAGAAAGACAAAAAACTTTTTTGCTTACGATAAAAAATAAAAGCAGTGAGCTGAAACCAAGAAGTACTTATTCAGTGAATCTCACGTCGTCGGTTTAAAGTGATCCTTAAAAGCACAAACAATTTTTGTGTGATTTACTGTTGTTTTGTCTTATACTTGCAACAAGTTTGGTATCTATAGCTTATCAAATAAAGTTTTAAAAATTTGCCAACAAGATGTAACAATTTCCTTAAGGATAATCATAACGATTGAAAAAATTAATTTCATTGTTTATTCCTTTAAATCTATGTGTATTAAAGGAACGTTCAATTGACCTATAGTAGTACTATAACCGTATCTTTATATTGAACTTGACGCTCTTCTTAAGTCGTGGAATCACCCGCCTCAACGTATGGTCGCTGTGGCGATATGTAAGAAAATGACTTTATTATTGAAAACTAATATAATTAAAAATCATCACTTTTGGTCATAATTCATACCTTAAAACCATGGTCATGAAAACTTAATTGAAAGAACCTTTACGACTTTTGTCACTGTTTCAACAGTCCCTTTATTTGCATTTGAATTTCGGACAGCCAATGCAGACTCGATTTTCACATCGATTGTCGTTTAATTTGGCCTGGTTGTTTTAAAAGATAATATTTTGAAAAATCGACTTAAAATAACTGTTTACTAGCACTTTTTGAAAAACACTTAATATTTAGAAAATCTGTTAATACATCTGCGTTCTATATATCAAATTTGAACAACAAAAAAATCTAATGGCTATATATCTTCTAGTTTGTAGTAGTGACAGTTATCTTGCAATTTTGATGACCATACCAAACAACTTATTTCATTTACAGCAATAACATAATCTTCCTCAGAACTGTGGTTTCAGAGGAACAAGTATTATAAAATTAAAAGAATTGACTTCAATAACACCTAATTTGCTTAATCCGTAAAAAATGGTTACCAAAATATCCTCAGAAAGTAACACGTGTAAATGACAATACATGTAATTATATTTTACCATTTGTTCGCATTCTGATTGGCTTAAAGTAAAAGTTATTTCCTCATAGAATGTTTTGACACTGCCAAAGCTACTATTTGTTAACAATGGAGAAATAAATTCATGCGCACATTTAATTGTTGTTCACATTGAACTAATTTGTTCGATAAACTTTAAATGTTTTGTATTCGACTTTTTTCTTTTTTGGTATTTTTATACGCCCGTTTATGACGGGACGTATTATGGTATGGCGCAGTCCGTCCGTCCGTCTGTCCGTCCGTCCGTCCGTATGTCCACACGTCGTACGCTAACTCAAGAATGCTTTGAGCAGTTTTAATGAAACTTTTGTGAAATGTTTGTATCTAAGGCAGAAAACTCCCTTTCATTTTTGAGATTCGTATGTTTTCTCGTTGTTGGAGTTATTGGCCTTTAATTGTCAAATTTTAGGCAATTTTTTGCATGTTGTACAATAACTCAAAAATGCTTTGAACAATTTGAATGAAACTTTTGTGTTATATTGGTATCCATGGCAGAGAGCTCCCTTTTATTTTTGTGATTCCTTTTTTTTTTTTGGTCACTGCGGAGCTATGGGACTTTAACTGTCTTACTTAAGGCATTTTTTGCATGTTGTATAATAACTCAAAAATGCTTTGAACAATTTGAATGAAACTTTTTTGTTATATTGGTATCCATGGCAGAGAGCTCCTTTTGAGATTTTTGAGATTCGTATGTTTTCTTGTTGTAGAGTTATTGGCTTTGTCAAATTTTAGGCATTTTTTGATGTTGTAACTCAAAAATCATTTGAACGTTTTTTGATGATTTTTTTTTGTGTTATATTTGTTCTATAATCAAAAAGGTTTGTGAATAAACATTGAAAAATAAATTTGCTACTTTTGTTTTTAAAAAAAATATGTTTCAGCTAAATGTCAAGTTGTTTTAGACATTAAAAAAAGAAGTTTAAATATCTGACGGGCGTATCATGCGCTCCAGATGCAGCTGTTTATTAAAGATGCATTAATTTTTCGTAGGAAAAAATTAAATTGGTCCTGACTTACTTAATTATTTTCCTAATGAACAATGTTACACTTGATTCAACTGTAAAAGCTCTAATAAATACATAAGCATAAGTAATTTTCCAGTGAGATATAGACCTGTGGGATCTAATTTTAGAACATGGTTACGTCATAAAAAACGGGTTGTGTAATCACAACTTACAATTTATCTATTTTTAAAAAATGCATATCTTTAGAAAAAAATTCAGAAAACTGAAAAACTTAAGACAGCTTTAATTATGAAATTTAATTATAAGCATTGTGTTTAATTTTTGTTCAGTCTTTTGAGAAAAAAACTTTAATGACGACTGTGCACTTTTTTGCATAAACCCGCTACGCTACTTGGGATTTATGCAAAGAGCACAGTCTTCATTCATGTTATTTCTCAGTAGCCTGAACAAAAATGAAAGGCATGTTTAAATGTCAAAGGAACTCACGCCAAATTATCTTAAAGCTGCATTAAGTTTTTCAATTTTCTGAATTTTTATTTTTTTATTTTCTAAAAATATTTTTTTTTAACAGATTTCCTCTAACCACAATCCGTGAGATTCATTTTCTAAAATTTCATTTCTTTTAGCTGTAAATAAACGGAATCCTCTGACCGGTTGGTCAATGTTTAACGATGGTAATTGTGAGCTTGGAGCATGCGCATGGATGTACGGAAAAACCCATGAATCGAAGGTGAAACATGACAGATTGCATTAATTTCCTTCATTAATATCCAGATGTATTTGAAATGGTGTTATGTATCCCTTACTAAGTCACAAATGGCAAATTCAACGAAGTTCTGTGTTTAATTTATCGTATTTCACCGTTTTTAAAGTTGTGTTTAAATGACCCGGGTTTTGATTACGTAACCATGTTCTAATATTAGATCCCCGATGCTGCATCTCGCTGGGTTATTACTGTAATTTCTGTATTTATTCGAACTTTTATCGTTGAACCAAATGTAACATTGTTCATTATATTTAGGAGCATCATTTATTAGATTAGCAGCATTTTAATTTCTTCTTTGGAAAACTTAATGCAGCTTTAAAATCTTTTCAGAAACTGGCGAAAGAAATCAATTTCTGACGTAATATTGTAATTTTCTAGGGTCTTTAGCGTATCTATTTTATCTGGAAAAATTTCAGACAAAAATAGTTGAATTTAATAACTTCGTTAAAAAAATTAAATGATATATCTTGAATAATGAAACAAAAACTGACACGAGGTTTTCAGTTTTAATGAGTGTCGTTATGTAAAGGTCAAAGTTATGACCTAGCTTTTAATCTTTGTGCTTTTGCTTATATTTGACCTATTTCTAAAGATATTTTAATGCAAAATTTAACTCTTGATGTTTGTAGCAGCTTTTCTACTTGAGGTTACGATCAACGACCAGAGACATGACCTCATTTTTCAAAATTAAGACCTGTTCATGACTTCAAAAGTATGCAGTTTTCAGTTTTTTTTTTTTTTTTTTTTTTTTTTTGGGGGGGGGGGTTGAATAGAATCAAGTTAGGTTGTAGTTTTGACTTTATTACTATCAGGTCAAATGTAAGGGTCATGGCTCCTCTATTCAAATTAACATTAATTTGCCTTACATGCATGTTCTGACTTCAATAATGATAATGGCATAAAAGGGTTTTCAGGTTCTATGACAATTTTTTAAATGTTGGTGCTTTTGCTTCTATTAAAAGACATTTTAATTTATTGTGAATTTGACTTATACAATTAAGTTGGCTTCATTGTGTTGACATTGGCATCATTCACTGTAACAAAACACAAAATAAGAATTTAAATTCTCCCCCATCATAGATTTATGAAAGTAGCCGACCTGTCACACAATAACCCCTTTTTATGTATGAAAACCTGTTACATTCTACGAGGCTGAAAATCAAATTTTACCTGTCACAAGTCCTATATTGTTAGCAGTTTTATTAACATATTTAATTACAATAAAACAAACTTACCAGTCCTTGTCCATATCACAATCCCAAAAACAAAGTAAAAACTTTGCAAACTGGCAAAATATGTTATACACGTGAACTTCCATCAAGGAAGTGAGGCTGAGTGCTCCGGAAGGGTAAGCACCCCCTGTCTAGCTAGCTATATCCGTCACGTGCAAGTCAATTTTGAGAATGAAAGGAACAAAGAACTATGGTAAGTCAAATATATCCAGTAGAAGTTGGGATACAGTGACTACATACTTACCAACAATATTGTGATGACAGCCATAAAACTTTTTAAGGGCTTTGATTAGCCTAGGCTTGCAATATCCTTGTGTCAACAATTTAATTGTAAGTCATTTGCTTCGTTGCAGAAAGTCTTTATAATTTTTATCAGTGTTAGAATGCAATAAAGTTGATATATACAGCATATTGTATATACAGTAATACCTGCTATATGACTACCTCTTTATAAAAACCACCTATCCATTAAGATTATTGATTTAGGATTTCTTTGCTTTGACTTAAGCACAAAAGATAGTCCCCTGTCTATAAAATTAATATTTTAGGTCCTATAGGTGATCTTCATATGCAGATTTTATTATATATTCATATTACTAAAATTGTATGCTGTTTAGAACTGAAATTAAAATAAATTAAGTTGTCAGAAGATTATGTAGCTCACCTGACACCTAATTTGATAAAAATAGCTCCAGGTAGCTCACCTGCCCCTAATTTGATAAAAATAGTCCCATATAGCTCACTTGCAGCTCATCTAACCTCTGATTTTTTTAAAAATAGCTTCAGGTAGCTCACCTGCCCCCTAATTTGATTAAAATAGCCCCATATAGCTCACTTGAAGCTCATCTAACATCTAATTTGATAAAAATAGTTCCATATCGGTAGCTCACTTGCGACTCATCTGACCTTAATTTGTTACAAATTACTAAGTGCATGCTATTTAAAAGACTGAAATTAAAATAACTTAAGTTGTCAGCAGACAATGAAGCTCACCTGACACATAAATTGATAAAAATAGCTCCATGTGGCTTACCTGACCACTAATTTAATTCTCAAAAAAAAAAAAAAAAAAAGCAAACAAAAAAAAAAAAAAAAACAACTTTGAACAGTGTACCTGCAGGATGGACAAACAAACAGTATGAAAGGTAAAAGTAATAATTCCCTCACCAGTGACATCAAAAATTATCATATGACAACAAACTCGTGACTAGTAGTTGTGTATAAAATTTATTTCAATGATAAATGAATGAGAATGAATGTTTTTTACATGCTTCAACAGCACATACATGTACAGATGCAGTAATGGTAAATTACAAACTCATTCTCACATAAATGTTGACAACAAAGACTTGTTCCCACACAACTACTATCAGCTTATCATACAATATGGACTCATTCTCACAAAAATATGAATGGCTTATCATACAACATGGAACTCATTCTAACAGAATTATGATCAAACACATTATCTCATAAAAAATGACCCATTCTCTCTTAATAATTGCATGCTGGACAGATGTTCTTATAAAGTATTCTTTGGACATAATCAGTTAAAATAATACAAAATGCCACCATACAAAATGTTATCACTACTGTAATTCATACTACCCTCCTCAGGCTACTGGCATCATAAGTCATGTGATTAGCATATAAATCTTGTTTCTGAGCACAAGAACAATCAAAATGGTGAAAAAATCGTGTCAATTTATTCATTGACATAATAGTGACAATGTCTGTCATTAGACTTAAAATTGTCAGAATTTTTTTAAACCTATACTTGGGTACAAATTTATTTTTATCAACAATACCAAAATCAAAAGAAGTAGAATTAGCAGTTCCTGTTTCAAGAATCATTTGCTGTATGCATATTGATTAATTTTCTTTGTACATTTCAAGCAAATATTAAATATACAAATTCAACAAATGTCACTAAATTAGGTGGCTGCAGGAGAGAGAGAGAGAGAGAGAGAGAGAGAGAGAGAGAGAGAGAGAGAGAGAGAGAGAGAGAGAGAGAGAGTCTTACTCTAAATTATCCAGGTAATCCATTTTTTTTTATTCAAATAGATGATAAGAAACCCTACTAGCTCAAAATGTTAACTTAAGCTATTCATAATATTTCGGAAATTTAAAAATGACATCAAAATACTGGTGTAGTCTTTTATGTTGGCCATAATATTTTTCACTGTCAAAAATTCCTTCCAAAACAAAATAAAATTATACAACATTGCTGATAATGCGTTAAAATACAATGTATTTTTTTCCCCTATATAAACTGCACTGATTTCTTTTGTTACACAAAACCATACCAACATCAAGCTGTTGATAGTACTCTGAATGAAATAAGAAATATATGAATCTATGGCCTCAGTTTTAAAAGAACAGTCTAGAATAATCAGATTGATAAGCTTTCTGTAATTTTTTTGTGATTTCTTATGTGACTTAATAAGCTGTGTATTACAATTATTTGTCAAGAGAATCAAAATAGATAACTGAAAACTTTTTGGCACCAAATAAGATATATCTCAATTTTGTGAAAACAATCCAAATGATCTTATCATCTTTTTCATTGCAAGCATTTTAATTTGACAATATTCATGAAGCACTTACTTGTATGTACTTATGGTAATAGTGAAAAATAATCAACACAATGATAAATTACAACAACTGGTATCATGAACCAAAAATAATTCTGGGGCACTGTATTTAAAGTGTTTGACAGTATAGAAAACTAATCTGACTAAGTAGATTATGGTTTTTAAAAAAAGATTTCACTCAGTTTGACACAATTATTTAATAACTTCAAGCCTTCCTTATTTGTACCAATACATTTAGACTTTTATCTGCCAATCACACAAGTACACCATTAATTCACACACACACACACACACAAACACACACACACACACACACACACACACTGGTATTTATGCTGAGGTATGATGTAAACTCTTTACAAGCTAGAGCTTAATTCTGAAATGTGGCAGGAAGCATGTTGATGGAATTTCTCTTCAGAAGAATTTCCTCTATGGATTTTTCCAACAAAAATGACAATGCTAATTTTGTTTCAATTACGTGATTGTTCATTTCTGTTCATTTCATAATCTTCTGTAAACTTGAATTAATAAAATTGTTTGGTTTTATGCAAAAAAAAATTGTCACAAATTTCCATATTTAAATACATGAATGTCCCTGTATGTATACACATGTACATACAGTTTACACATATGTATGCTGCCCTGTAAAGCAAAAGTTGTATGTCAGAACTTTTGAAGATCATCATATTTTGATATGATTTAAGATATCTCTTTTAAGAGTTACACATTTGTCAATACCACACAATGCACCATAATCTCCAATTTATCCAGAAGGAAAAAAACTCCAAAATATCCTGGAAAATTCCTCTTGTTAATACCTCAAGGGTTAACTTTTTCTAATATCCTTAAAAGTTTCTTTTGTAAACATCTCAATTAGAAACATGTTCCTATATACTAGTATATGTAACTTTGTAAATTCCTTTTCTTAACATCATTTGTTGATATATTGCAGGGAAACGTTTTCTTACATATTTCAAGTGTAGTATTTGTCTATAAATCACAGTGTAACAATGTTCAGAAACCACTTCTCACTTTTAGAGAGTATCAATGTTTTCTTTTACGTAAAAAACCCTTTATTGAGAAACTAGTACATGGTTCTTTGCTTGTATTGGGTGTTCCTTCCAAGCAACATTTAACAAAATATCACAACATCCTTTAACAGTAACCATGGTAACAGATTTATTTATGTTTACTGATTTATCAGTCGCTATCTTCATCAACAGGGACCACTTTTTTCCTCTTTTTTGATCGCGGTTTTATATCTTCTTCCTGTGTAAAAAGAAAACAACAAAGATTAACCATCTGTACAACCCAATTCAGAATAATAGTAGAAGAAGATATAACATGGTAATGAAATGGGGCTTTACATCCAAGTCAAGATTCCTTCAGTAACATCCCGACAGCTAGGTCTGGTATGGTGAAGGAAACTGGAGTACCCAGAGAAAACTGAAGTCTATCAGCAAGCAAACTTTCTTTTTTTAACAAGGTTCTGTCTAATTGGAAATCAAACAAGATGATGTGTAGATGCTGTAGATCTGTAAAAAAGGACTTAAAACTCATGGCTCCAGGAATGACAAGGGACAATTTTTTCTAGAAAAGAAAGCAAAGAATCACTGAACTGACATCATGAGTTGATGTCATACTATGATGCTCTGGCAGTAGCCAACTGTAAGGATAGATAAGAAACAGTATCAACTGAAATAACTTTGTTCTCTTTCCATGTATCTGGAGGAATTTGTTAGGAGATATTTTGATCCTTTTTACATCTATGTTGAAGTATATCAACAAGAGCTATCAGAGGACCGAATAACTCAATTCTGAATCTAATTCATTGAATTAAGTATTGAATGATTGAGATGATGTTAATTATGGCCCTAAAACTGTTGAAGTTATTTCAAACAAACTGAATAATGTGCTTATATGTTATGATTAGTTTGTCTGGAATAGCTATTGCATTTACAGGACCATAACAATATACATGTATTAAAATACATGAAGTTCAATGCTTACACTTAAATTCAATACGATACTGATCTTAGTAAAAAGACAGCTATGTTTTAAATTTAAACTTCCCTAGCGACATAAAAATTGTGATGTCAATAGATGTAAAAGCCATGGTGTTGGACAACGTAATGGCATTTGTATGTGTTGGTACGACATAATGTATTGTTTATGTCACATATTTGTCAGTCGAGGGCTGTATGGCAGTTATTGTCTGATATTGCTTAAAGAATTTTTTAGAGGTAATACAGAAACCTCACAGTGAATGTAAATATAAATGTTTTAATTGCAAATTTTTGCATATTTACAAAATTGTAATCTGTTAAGATTTGAGCCTAGTGCTTAGAGACAGTTTAGGATATGGTATACTATCTCTTACATTTGATGCAAGTGTGATAAAATTTGGATTACTGTTCAATTCCAATACCCTATCCCATTGTAAGTGAAAATCACTAACAGGACTTCAACTCTTCTTACATTACATCAGCTAAATCACTTTGGAAATTTTGTAGAAAAGTTGATTTTCGTATAATATACATAAATGTCTATGAAAAGTGCAGTTTACTACAAACTAATACTAACTACAAACAAGAATATATGTGTAGCTGGACTGAACAAATAGAACATCAAAAAATAAAAATAAATAAATAAAAAAAATCAAATAAAATAATAAAAAAATAATAATAAAGAGAAATAAAAATCCAAAATCAACAAGGGATGAATGACATGAACTACTTCCCCTTTTTTACAGGAAATCATAAGTACATGTAGTTACCTCACTACTTTCAGATTCTGTATCACTATCTTCATGTGGAAGTTTTTTAGATTTTGAATATTTGTGAGATCGATTGTCTAGTCCCATTGCTGCACTGGCACTAGCAGCTTTCCGCACAGGTAAACCCCGTAAAACACGGGTTGTTTTCATATCTTCAATATCCTCTGCTAGGGCGAGCAGATCACTAAACCTGAAAAGTATCAAGACAAAAATTTTAATAATCATAAACAGTGGTTAAAATATGCAATTAAAATACTTTATTTAGATAATTGGTTTAGACCCCATAAAACCTTAATGTTATTTGTCTGGTTTGAAAAATGTAAGACAAAGCATTCATGCAAATGTTGTCAGTGCCCTCATTCATGCATGATGAAGAAAAATTTATGGTTGAAAATATTACACCAAAACTATTGAAAGGTTGGTTTGTTGAAATGGTGTTTTATGTCCCAGTTAAAAATCTTTCACTTATATTGAGGCTATTAGTTCAAAGTTGGTGGAGGAAATCTGACAAGAAAACTGACAACCTTTATCACAATAGATTCTGCTCAAATGAGATTCAATTCTGCGTAGTTAAAGCCATGGTGATCTGTAAGCAGTGGATTTAGACCACTTGACCTAAATGATAGGAATGTGACACTTGACAAACAGACATATCTGAAGACATACTACAGAAAATGAAAGATGACCTTGACCTATATAACTTATCATCAGTACATTCAGATCAGACTTGCATTCTCTTATTACATAATACGTATGACCATGTCTACAAAAAATCTAATCCCTAACTGACACACTGGTAAAATCAACATGAAATTTTTAATCGCATATCAATACAAACAACATTTTACACCAATTAACAAATCCTTTTGTCACTGACAAGTGAATTAAGGCATTCGCATATTATTGTGTTGTGTAGCTAAGTTGTCTCAAGTGTTATCACAGTGGCTCTCTCCACCTACAAGTAGGTCAGAAACCTAAGCTTTCTTGTCCAAGACTGATGGGCACTCGTGTTTCCTCTACCATTCAAACACTGTTTTTTGAATTGTATCACTTACTTAGTTTTAAGAGATTCACTAGCTGTCTGTTGAATTTGCTGTAGTGCATGTTGAATATTTTCATTATTTAAAACTGAAAAAGATAAAAAGAAATCATTATTTTTTTGTGATGTTATACCTTTGTAATAGGTACATGTATCAAAAAACTTTTTAGGACATAAACATTTATAACAACAGCAACAACATAAATAAATAAAAATAACATAAATAAATAAGCAAAAAAATAAATAAATACATGTATTATTAATTATATATTAAAGGGGAAATGAATTGTATGTTCTACTGGTCCATTGAACTTAAAACCTAAATTTAAAAGATGACTGCTTGTAACTTAAAAACACTAATTCCTCTTAAACTTTATAATGCTTTTTAAACTTGTGGTCCCATAATACACACCTTTAAAATTTTACACATAAATCTTATTATAAAAAATCCTATCTTGCAAGTACATGTATTATTCAAAAAAAAGTTGAATATCTACTGGAAAAATTACATTACTTGTAATACTAATAAAAAATAAATATTTATGGGAAAAAAGCATATTTATGAACATATACAACACAGAGAAGCTACACCATACACAAACAATAACCTTGTCTTACTGAGATAAAATACTAATGGTTTAACTAACATGAAACTTACAAGAAATATTTCGACATATTTGTCTCATGTGATCTAAATGTGCTAAAATTTGTTCTATACTAGGCGATTCCTTCTTTAATGTTGAACCAGTCCTGAAATACAAAAAGAAGTATTATTCCAAGTAGCAATTCAAATGCTACATATATTCTCGGTCAAACAACCTTGTGTAATCTGTGTCTGGATAATGAATTGGTAGGACATTCTATGTATTTAACCCTGCAACAGATCTGAAAGTTGCTCCAATTACTTACGAAAAAATACAGGTAACACAGACACACATAAATAGCTCATTAATTAAATATAAAGGCAAAGCAGTAATCTTACTAATTAAGACAATTAACAGCTAATTTTAAGTCTTTGATCAAAGTCTCACTAACAGAAAGTTCACTGATGTAGGATGGTAATGATGATGTTTATTATTTTTAGAGATTCTTCTGGCAAAGCCAAAATATTACTTATTAAGACAATATGAAATCTTGAACAAAACCTTGCTAGGATCAAACTTCCCTTGAAGGAATATCATTTTTCAAATACTGAAATAAAATAATTTTAGTAAACTCGTTTATTAAAATCTATATTTAACTTACCTTTGACGTTTTTTAGGTGTACCATTAAATTTGGAAACTTGACTTAAAATTAATTCTGCTAATTTATCCTCATATTCTTGTGCCCAATATTTTAAAATTGAAACAGTAAATAAGTCATTTTTCTTACAGTCTCTACACAATAATGGTCTTAATAAATCACTGGAAGGTCTGTAAAAACAAATACAAAAACAATAATAATTCCAAATTATGGTCAAATTACATGTCAGTAAATGAGAGAGAGAGAGAGAGAGAGAGAGAGAGAGAGAGAGAGAGAGAGAGAGAGAGAGAGATCCTCTTTTATTTTAATCAAAAGTTTTCTTAAAACAATGGAATAAATAAATTTCCTAATTTAGCTTCAGATTTATCTTTTCTACAAATGAATTTTCACAAGGAAAGTGATCTAAGCTGACAAGCACTTTCTTAAAATGAAGTGAAAACCGAAGTGAAGTGAAGTGGAGTGTTTTATGCCCCAGAAAAACTTCATTCACTGATACGGTGAATGAAAGTTCTATAATGTTGAGGAAAACTAGAGTGCCCAGAAAAAACAACAGACCTATGAGAAGTGAATTGACAAACATTTTCACAGTAGCATTTGGCAAAGTAGGATTTGAACCTAGAGGGTGAGAGGAGTTATATGGCATAAGGTAGTCCTTTAAATAATTTGGCCACTGAGCTTATCTCCCACCCAAAATATCTTTAGCCTATGAATTCATTTCTAAATATAATACATTGTAATTACTCTTCAATTATCATATACCTCGTCTTCCTAACAAAAACTTTGCAGACTTTACCTCCAATGAAAATGTATACATACCCTTCCTGTTTTAATAAAACCATTACACTTGACAAGGCTTCTGCATGTGCTGAAACATACAACAGTAAAGAAAATTAGACATTTTTATGACAAAATACTGTGGTATAACTACTTTTGTTGGACATTAATTCCCAATATATTGCGGAAAATCTCACAATATTTATTCAATCATCAGTCTCTTCTACTCTATTCTTTCATGCATAATTTTACTATTTACAGAATTATTTACAAAGTACATATGTGAATTGTTTTCATCGGGAATATTTCACTCACAGAGAGAGAGAGAGAGAGAGAGAGAGAGAGAGAGAGACTTACAAGAAAACTCTAATTTAGGAAGTATCGGCATGATATGTTCCACAGGAATATTATGTGCTGTTATGAGCTGCCAAAAGAAATACTGTTCTAATGTTTCCCACTCTAGACTGGCATCTATAAATGAAATTTTATATGAATAAAAAAAAGACAAATAATACAACAAACAAATGATAATATTACCTCATGTCTGAGTAAGACAATGTAAATAACAGTGATGGTATAACCTCAGATTCAAAGCACAAAATGGTTTCAATACATAACAAACCTGAATTCTAAAAGCTAGAAAACTTTACTATTCTTCTCACTTCCATGTCAACATAAAAAACTATAAAGTATAATTCTGTCAGTAATATTGACATATTGTCAACATACATGTACAATATTTTCATTTTACTGTAAATTTTAACAAATATCTTTCTTTTTCTTTGTAATGTTTCCAGTATATATATTTCCAATCAGCTGGAGACAGTATCTGACACTTAAAACGAAAATTTTGAATGTTTTGTGAAGATGAAAAAACATTAAAGAGCACAAGATATGGCAAAGTCATCATTATTGTTGCTATTATGTTATATTCTTCCATAAAAATGTATTACTTGTTGTTTCAAACACTAATTTGATTGGAAAAAAATGTTTTTAAGTCCTAATAAAATGAATGATTTAGCTAATGCATAAAATAAAATAACATCTATGTTAACTGTTGAGTTTTTTAAATGAAATATTTGTGATCTAGGCTTTTGTATCTTCAATAACCAATAAATACTGTTAAAGATTTTAAGCATTAATTTACATGTAAGATCAGACTAAGACCTAAATGAAACCATAAAACCTAATAAAGAACAACATAGGTTTAGAAGCTACTGAAACAGGATTTATAGCGTTTCATTAATGAGTCTTCATCAATGTATTTGTGACTAAAATGTACATAAAGATTGTACAATATTACAAAGCATGTGTTGACACGGTTAAATCGTAACTACTTACTGAGTAATGACAAAAAAGAATCCTTTCTGAACATAATTAAGTGGCCCTGTAATATCTGACATATTAATTCTTGAAGCTGTAATAAATAAACAAAAAATGTTGTAATTAAGACCTGTCATTTGATTGAAATTACGTTTCAAAATTTGTTTTCAATATTCAATCTGTTTAAGACCAAAACAGATTGGTCTAGAACTGAGTTAGGCCATAGTCTTTATATAATGGTTATATGAAGTGTGAAATGGCTTGGGGGAATTCAAAGTGTCTTTCATACACTGGTGAATGATGGATTGGGTGTAATTTTCTAAAGAAGAGTCTGATAAAAGTATCAACTTTAATATATGAAATGTTACTTCCTAGGGTAGATTATATAAATATCTAAGGGATGATTTGGAAAAAAATCCCTGGGATAGTGGTATTAATAGTTTAGTAGTTATTTTAAAGATAAATGACCAATAATCTGTTATACTGAATTGTAACCCCAACCCTTAAAGGTCAAAATTAACAATCTTTTTGAGAAAGTGCAATGTCTCCTCATTAAATGCTTCTTTAGACAAAATAATGATTTTTTGGAATGAATGGATGAATGAATGAATCTTTTGTGAATTTAAAAAGTTTAATGATTTTAAATGTATATTTTTACCTGTGTTCCATCAATTGCAGACACAATAAGGTTCAGCAACTCTGAATTACCAAGTGCTATACTGGGAAACTAAATTAAATCAAAATATAAATAATTAACAACTGTTGTAATTAGCTACATGTAATTTTATTTCCATCATCTCAAACTCATGAATTTTGATTTATAAAAAGTATTTTCTAAGCATACATAAAAAAAAAAGAAAAGAAAAAAAATTGAATAATGCATGAAGATTATATCAAAAGTTACTTGTATCAAATTTTGTGCAAAAATACACATTTATTATATAAAAGAAAATTATTCAATCAAACTTGGAATTACAGATTTGAATTTATTGTGTTAATTATTTCTCTATTATCTTATTTTCAATTGGAAATTATTTTTAAATTCTACAGCCTATTACTTCTTTAACTAGAAAAGGTCTTCCCTAATAAAGAACTTGATAGCAACTTTTCTTGGTCACATTGCAGTATTTCAATTCATAAACACTGTGCAAAGTTTTGGTTACAGTTTATTCAAAGGAGCACTTTTAAAAAGAATTTTGTTGTCCACAGTTTTTGTTTAAAGTGTACACTTACCTGAGTGTAAATATCAGGTAACAGGTAAGTAAATAATCTAACATCATCATCCTGACATGCCTAAAAAAATATAAATAATGACCAATTTATACACAAATGTACTTAAAAGCATTCAGAAGCATTTACGTCTCTACATGGCATGAATACAGTATCAGCCAGATTGTCAGTATGTTCTACTGAAAGACTTTAACTCTTAATTTTTCTAGGTTACCAACTAAATAAATAAATGCATAGCAATAGTTGTGGTTTATCTTCTAATGAGATTATAGACTCAAAACAGATTTTGGCTGATTCTAACTGATTAAATAACGACACAACTTATAGTATACATGTATATAGTTATAACATTAAAATAATCTAAACTCACCTTTAGATCACTCATTAAACAGGACTCTATATCTTTACCATCTAACGATTTACAAAAATCTTTATACGTTGACATTTTCTCATCATTAACACTTTTACTGAAAATAAACAAGATTATACATTTATAACCTTTACATGAACTACACTGTTTGTGTACTAACATAATTAAACTCAACACAAATTTAGATTTTTCTGAATCAGTTTTAACACTTTTTTACCATTAAAAGAAAAATTCTTCATTATCATTCTTGTTTCAAAAACCTACAAATTCTTGTCAATTCTCCAGTCAACCAGTTGTAAATAAAACATCTTTAGAAAAACAATCAACATTGTATATTTACATTTATACACATAAATGTTCCATACCTGACTTTTATAAAATATAATAACAAATATCCTATTTTTGCTTGGCGATTGTACATTTCACCTAGTAACTGTAATATTGGTTGTCGACTGGGATCTTCTTCAGGCATAGAACATAAAAATCTGAAAAATAAATGGTTATTTAATTATTTTTGATGTTTATATGATTAGAATAGTGTTTTATCAGAGTACCTAGAGAAGAACCACTGCAAAAATAGATTTGTACAAAGTTTGTCACACTAAGGATTCAACAACCAGACTTATATCCAAGACAATGAAAGGTACTGAGATGTGCAAGTTGATGCTTTATACCATTAAGTTGCAGGTGCAATCAAAAAAAAGATAAAGTCCTCTTTAATATATATTAAATAACTGATTTGTTGACTATAAAAAAATTGATATGTTTTGTCAATAACTTTTTTAATTTTGTTATTTTTTTGTTTTTTTTGGACAAGGTGAAAAACTAATTCATTTATAAGAGGTATTTTTAACACATAAAAATCACTACAGCCACAAATGTTTCCCTTATACAATTCAGATGCAAACAATACATGGAGAAAATCATGAGTTTCAATAAGCAAACTAGCAATTTTTTCGAAAATATTAACTAAAATTTGTCAGCGAGTAGGGTTTGAACCTAGGGAGGGAGAGTTGTGATCCATAAGTCAACACATTAGACCACATATTCACCTAGGTCTCCAAGAGTCTTAGTAAGAAGTATATTAATAAAACTAAAATTATACATACCTAAACATAACAAATAAAGGTGTTCCTATAGAATCTTCTATAGACCTGAAATAATCATCAAATATTCTCCATAACCTTGTATAACTAAAATGAAATACTCTTATTCTTTATTTCTTATTTTTAATTCAGATACATGTATCTTGTATTTCCACTCAAGTTGACCTTTTTTTAAAATAGCCTGAAATGATTATACACCAAAACAAATCAGCTGATCTCTATTTTAGAAAAGTCAAATGAATGTAATGGTCAAAATCATGAATTTTAACTCCAGTTAAGTACATGGTTATTAATTGTAAGTTCTTAATTTACATCATTTTAATTACAATTGCTACATCCTTTAATATGGTTTCATTTACATTTATATGGTACCAATCATGAGTTATTCAACAACCTTATTCACAACCAGCTTAAAGTCACATACAGAATGTAATGATGCACTGGCTCTTCTTTGATGTCTTCTGTTCTGCTAAAAGTATTATTAAGCAGTGGTATTCAGAAGACAATTATGACCTATCAACTGTTATGTCATTGTGCTAGAGGTTGTCTAAACATTTGTAATAAAAAGCAAAGTATGTCATATTGAAGACTTTATTATGACTAACTAGATGATCATCTCCAATTCAACTGAAAAATATAAAGGTTTTGACAGATAAACTTTTTGATGCATTTTGCTAAGTTCCTTTTTCAAAATCTTTTCTTTCTCATTCATTTTTAATTAATCTTTTCGAAGTAATTTGAAATCTGTAATCCAATTAAATGGTTTTAAAGTCTTTATATCGGATATTCATTGAAGGGTTTGCATAGGCATAGAGATGCTAATACAGAATTTCCAAAACTCAGAATCAACTCACTCTTCATCTAATTCCTGAGGAAATATTCTGGAACTAATTTCATCATCCAGTATTTGACATAAACAGGTAGCTAATGGAATGACACTTTCTTGATCATAATCATCCTACAACAAGAAACAAATACTTCATAATAAAACAAGAAATACTCATTATAATACACTGCAGTGTTTCCTTAACTTGATGAGAATGAAAGGAATTTGAAAAAAATGTAAAATTTTATAAACAGACACTGTCAATGGAGAATTGATGTACTGTCTTTGGTCCTTTATCATAGCAAGCCAATACAGCAGCTAAAGAAGGATTGAATGTGAAAGTCTGAACTTTGCAACAATAAAAAATATATATCTCCTATAGCATTCATGAACAGTGTGTGTGTGTGTGTGTGTGTGTATGTGTGTGTGTGCACACATTTACGATACTTACATCTTGAAGTATAGTCTGTAATAATCTATCCATAATTTCACACTGTATTTCATGATCTCTATCAAAAGACAATGTGGCAGTTTAATCAATAAACATTTTTAAAAATTATTAACAAATGGAAAAATCAATTAATTTAGTGACTAAATAATAAATAAATAAATAAATAAATAAATAAATAAATAAATAAAAATCTACTTCATCCCAAAAAACCTATTTATAAAACATCATACAGCATACACTTACTTTTCATTTTGAAGTTGTTCAGTGTATTCCCTAACATCCCCTGCTAGCTGCGGTAAATACTCATCAATATCTACAGCTTGATACCGTGTATCTCTGATTGGCTGGAATTTGTTGTCTTGTCGTAGTTTACCTGTAAATAACAAAAGGACATCCATCACTAGAATACTCAATGTCAGAAAGTTCAGTTGGAACTGTGACCTTTGATCTACAGATCTTGCATCAAATACTGGTATCATAATGACATGAAAATCATGACACTCTCTTCTATTTTGCCAGGGAATCTTTAAAAATTATGTCATTTTTCTGCAGTTATTGTTGCTAGGAACATCACCCAACCACTGGCTCTAACTAGATGTTTTAGGAGATGAATAATGGACATAAGGCATTATTTGTAGCAATATCTAGTTAGCCAAAGATCGCAGTGTTTCTAACACAAAGAAACTGTATTTCAAATTTAAAGTATTTTATTTTTCAACATTATGTTGAAAAACAGCAACAAAAGCTTGTGATGACATCAAACTTCATACGGACTAAAGTTGGGTTTTCCTAGCAAAGCAATTTATATAGATGATATACATGTGTATACCACTGAGTAACATATAATATATATATATATATATAAGGAAATAAAAACTGTAATGGTAGGAACAATTTATATTGTATTCACTAGGCACTTTCATGCATTACATCTTATAAACTTCAGATTCACCTGAAGATAGCAGGATGTAAATTAATGCATGAAAGTGCTAGTGAACATGATTTGTTCCTACCATTATAGTTTTTATTTCTTTATATTATCTTTATACAAAGATGATATTTTAATTGGATATATATATCTATATAAAGTTTTGGGAGTGACACAGGCACCTTATCGTACCTAACTACAAAATTTTCTAATTCTTTTCCAACCTTCTAAAAAACCAGCAAGTCTACATAGTTTATACTTAAATTGTAATTTAGCGAATTAAGCAATACTAAAGTAATTAAAATATAAAAAAAAGGTGTTTGAATGAAAAATTCACTGCTACAGCTGAATCTTATTACTAGCATTTTGAATTCAAATTTCCACAAAATCTATCCCTTTTAAAAATAGCCTGAAACGTTAAATTACACCATATCAAATTGACTCATCTCTATTAAAACAAATTAAATGATGGTAGATCAAAATCATTAATTTTATCTCCACTTCTGAGGAATTTAACAAAATTTCACAGTGGAGTTGGAGATAACAAGATTCAACTGTACTTGTTACTTCAATAAAAAAAAGAAAAAAATTCTCTCCACACTAAAATCAAACATACAATTACTTCAGTAAAACCAAGAAAAATATTGAAATTTAAATGCTTTAAATGTTTCAAACAAAGCTACTTTTAATATATGATATATATTTATAATGTATATGCAAATATTTAAGAAAGGCTTGCAAAAACTTATTTTTGATCCACTAAGCTTGAACTACTAGTTATTTTAAGAATCCAGTCTAAAATCAGAGAGATTTTTACTATAAACTAAAGGTAGATAGCTTGGCTGTGATGAAGTATAATGTTCATCAGCAATTTTTAAACTATTCACAAATTATATGTTTTAGTGCAGTAAAGATTGTCAGTTTTACTGATTATAATTTTTTTGCCTTTTTGTTATTTTTATACATATATTGACTCAAGTGCAATCCATAACAAACTTTATGCATGTACTTTGTCATAATGGATGATTATACAAAGTATGACATTTATTCTTGTTTGAAATCATACTTTTGATGCTGTAAATGCAGGATACAGGATTTCTGATTTTAGAAAGTTCAAATCCATTTAGAAATTAGTAATTAATGCAATTAAACAATGCATGATGTTTCAGTTAAGAAAAATTAGCATCAATTTTAAACAAAATTCCACTTCTATCTCAGTCTGAACAATTTATAAAGTATTAATATATTATTTTGTTCAAATCCTTCCTATGTGAAACACAACTCATCAATCCTGTAATGTGAAAGATTCTACATGTTTAAACTAGATTCAAAAACAGAAAAGTTTCCAGTAGACACTCTCTTTATCAGCTTGTATCATTAAACATTCTATTTGTTTGTACATGAGAGAGAGAGAGAGAAAGAGAATCTTCATTATCAGTAATAAGCTAGTAGAAATCTTGAGATCTTGTGATTACTGATTCTTATTTCTTGATTCAATTTATTTTGGTTTAATTATTGTTTATATTAAAATCCAGGATCAATCATTGCATGTTGATCAACAATTTAAAACTGTGTCAATTTTTTACTTCACTAAATTTACAAAGTGTTGATAACTACAATAAAAATAAAGTATTATTGTTTCATGTCAGCTCAGAATTCAATGTACATGTATTCTGATCAACTTTAATCAATGAAAATGTTTGTTTGCAATATGTTTGGTTATAGTTGTAAATTGTAAATTTGATTGGTTATTTAGCCCACAATTCATTGTATTCTCAAATTTGACCAATAAAAAAGTTTGTTTATAAAGTGTTCGGTTCTAATTTCAGATTGTAAACTTGTTTAGTTAATGTAAGCTTACATTTCATTGTATGCTGTTCAGATCTTACCAACAAAAAAGTTTATTTTCAAGGTGTTTGGCTATAAATTATGTTTGTAAAATTAAGATTAGGAAACAGAATGAAAGATCTGGATTAATTGAGAATTGCGCTGAAAAGCCTGTATTATGGTTCACCATCATTGCTGTGAATCTTAAACACTCCCTAGTTTGCTTGAAAAACAATTTTTGCTCCAAAAATCAGGTTTGCAAGGACAAATTTGAGAATACAGCATTAAATTTGATGAGAACTATTTTACAAGTTTTCATGTTGAAATTTAAAAAAGGTGCTGTACAGTATCAGGGTTTGTTTCAGACAAGAAACAAGGTTTATAATTCAGGACAGGAGATATGTGTTCCAGAGGATATACATGTAGATAGATGTTTAAAAGGATAAGTACTAAACTTCTAGCCAGTAATACCACACTACTCACGTTTAACATCCATTTCTAAAAATGTGTAAAGAAACATTAATCATTTACAAAAATTAAAAAGATTGGAAAGAAAAAGAAATGTATTTGTCAAGAAAAAGATATCAAATCTAATTTTTATATACATGTATAATCATAAATGAAAGAGTACAAAAAAGCTATCTTAAGAAGCTGACATTACTGTTCAAGCAAGTTTTCGATAACTTAAAAAGTTTAAACATTCTGGTTCATTTCAATAAACTCCTTACAAGTGTTTAAACAAAACATTTTTCTGCAAGTGTTTTATTCCCAAGACGTGTTTTTTACTCCTCAGAGGTAGAGAGAGTTCTGAAACGATGGGGTAATCCAGAGTACCCTGAGAAAACCACTGACCTTTACCAAGGTAAATGACAAACTTTCTCATACAACTGTCAGCTTAAAATAGAAATCAGAACTACATGTACGTGATAAGAGGAGGTGTATTCTGTAAACTAGCTTTTTGAATAAATCAGCCACATATTCCCGAAAACTGTACAAATTTGGTGACTTGTTGTATAGAAGGTTTACCTAAAGGCATGTCATCTTCCTCATCACTGAAGGCAGCATCAGATAAATTATTGTCCATTACATGGTTACCATTATCTAACTCCATCACATCTTTATTGTTAGGCTCTTCAACTAATAAATATAAGTATATACACAACAATTACCAGTGCTCACAATTACAAATTATAAATCTACCTCCCAATTTTTTTTATGTTAAGATTTGGTAAGAATTAAATACTTACTGTTGAATTCAATAAAACAAAAACCTACTATATATAAACATGTATATAATAAATATCTATAAAATATATACAAAATACAGGGACATTTTTTAACTAAAGTGGGGTTGGAGTAAAAGAGGCAATCCAATTACTTCCAGGAATACTTAGAGACATCTGATAATTGGGACAAAAACTGACAAAGTTTCTCTTACATTCTGCCTGGGTGGAATTTGAACCTTCTCACTAAGAGCCATTCTGTCCCATAAGATGGGGCTTTAAATCACTTGGTGAAATCTTCTGCCCAGAAGATGTAAGGCTAGTTAAGCTCTCCCTGTACACACTAGCTTTGAGATAAAAGATGTACAGGTACTCTTCATATAAATGTACATGTTTATTCAAACAATATTTGATTGAAAATATTTGAAAAGAGATTAATTTTTTGTGCAAACTTGAGACAAATTAAATATATATATTTCAGTCTTACCTTCTTGAGAACAAAATTCTGAGAAATGTTCCCGTACTAATACTCGTAATTCTTTATCTAACTTTGAATTGTCAAATAATGGTGATAATGTTCTAAAATATACAATAAATATTATAGTGGTTAGTTCAGAGAATAAATGTTAACATAAGTAAAATATCTACAGAGAGAGAGAGAGAGAGAGATTCAGATCCAAAGTGTACAACCATCTTTAGTTTAATACATTAATAGGAATATCAGTAAGTGTTCCATCAGAGGCTGTTCAACAGTGTGTGCAAACAAATTTGCATTCACTAATAGACAGGCCAAAGCCCCTCATTTGGGCGTCTAGATCTAAGGGAGATAACTGAATTAACATCTGGATGATTATGATAACCTGGACCCAATATTATTTGTAACTGCCATTCAAGAAAAATAAAATTTTGTAGGGGCCAAATGAAAAGTCCAAGCAATGTTGGAACACTCTTTGGACTTTTTCAGGCTTTCAAGTAACTCCATAATCCTCAAAGTTTTTAAAATCTGAAAATTTATTTAATGTAATGTAATTATTTTTATATCATTACACATGTACATGTAGTTTTAAGGCTATATTCAAATAAACAAATATATAGGTATATTTTAACTCTTACTTACTGAAGAACTCGTTTATCTAGAATAGTTTTCAATGCTGTGTATATACCACCCTTAACTTGTTCTTTCAATGGTAAACAATAATGAGACATTATCTGTAATTTAAAAAAAAATATTCATATACAAGAACTTAATTGATTCTTTAAAACATTCATGATTAAAAGTACCACTTTTATTTAATAAAAGGTAAAATCAGCACAATATCTTTCTTTACAACAGTTTTTAAATCATGACAAAGTCATATTTAAAAAAAATACAAAGGGTAAAGACAATTTGTAAATTGTGAAGCTTTAAAACCTATGAATTTGTCAATTCTTTTATCCAACTAAAGAACAACTTGCTCCAAATGAGCATTTAAAATATTTCTGAAAAACTCAGCTAATCATCTATCTATTGATAAAGTTTGACTCAACAACACAGTGTAAATAAGCAATCTAATTGTGATATTACTACAGCTACACAATGCATTTAAAAACTTAAGTCAACTTAAGGTAATCAAAAATACATTTAACCAACAAAATATGAGTTAAATTTCAACAGAAGCATGCATAATTTATTTATTCAATCCAGAAGAGTAAATTTCTAGGCAAATATTTTTTATTCTGGTTTAAAAAAGAAGTTATCTAGGTCACAAGAGTAGAAATGTTTATAATTTCAAATATCTGTTAATATTCTGACTTACCCGACATAAAAAATCTAACAATGTCGCTGTAATGGCAGGATGTGGACGAATTGAGTGAAACATGACTAAAATGGCTGGTTCTACAATATACAAAAAGTGTCATCAGAAATGGTACAAATATGTAAAATTATAGCAGCAAAAAACAGTTATACAATATATTACAGGACTACAATACGTAATATTATACACAGTCATTATTTTAAGAAATGTACATGTATTAGGTCAGATAAATATTACCAGATTTGAATATGCAAAGATTTAATTTTGTCATCAAAGTGACAACTGAACCCATTACTAGTATTAAATAAATATTCTGCAATGTACATGTATTAGGTCAGATAAATATTACCAGATTTGAATATGCAAAGATTTAATTTTGTCATCAAAGTGACAACTGAACCCATTACTAGTATTAAATAAATATTCTGCAATGTACATGTATGAGGTCAGATAAATATTACCAGATTTGAATATGCAAAGATTTAATTTTGTCATCAAAGTGACAACTGAACCCATTACTAGTATTAAATAAATATTCTGCAATGTACATGTATGAGGTCAGATAAATATTACCAGATTTGAATATGCAAAGATTTAATTTTGTCATCAAAGTGGCAACTAAACCCATTTACTAGTATTAAAGTGACAATTTTTTAATTGATGAGTCTCCAATTAGTTTGGGTAAAAGACTGTCCCATGAACTTCAATCTCATTTATTTGTTATTTATTTTTTATTTTATTTATTTATTTATTTATTTATTTATTTGTTCGTTTGTTTGTTTGTTTGCCAATCTGTATTTCAAAGAATAAAAGTGACTAACACTTTAACTTTTGGGCAAAAAAATTAGATTTTAAAAAACTGATTCACATTTCATATTGTAAAGCTTAGAAACCACGGTTAATTGGTGTATCATTGTTAGTGTAAGTGGAAGTAAAAACACAAAGTATACTTTTACAATTATTGATTAGGAAATAAAGACACAAATGGTGATAATTTGAAGTTTGTTTATGACTACACTCAAAATTTGCAAAATGAAAAAAATGTATCAGGATATACTGCAGAAAAACAACAAATAAGTATAACTGAAATCCTCACCACAGAAAATAAACCAATATATTCTGCTAAAAAAATTCATGATATAAATAGCTCATTATCTTCATGTACCTGATAATTATCAGGTACCTGATAAGCATAACTTTGGAATAATATTTTAACGTACCTATATTCATGATACTATCCCGTTCTGGGTCAAAAAACAGCCAATCATAAAACAAAGAAAGTTTGGCATTGGAAGCTGCTACATTTGACTGTAAGGAAAAAGACAACATTGCATGTAAGATCAAAAACAAAAACTTAAATATATGATCAAGTTTCAATAACTCAAACTTTATTTTCTTGAATACTACGAATTACATGTACTTGGTAAATAGAGACTCTCTGTAACCTATTGGCTTGTAAACAGGGCTTTAAATATGACAGTTACATATATGCCAAAAAAACTTTTATGTTTTAAAATACTTTAACATAAAACTTATATGAACAAGTAATTTTTATGGGAACAAGTGCCTACTTGATGATACTTGCCCGACTGGACAAGTAGGTTAAAAAGATGATGTTAAGCCCTGAGTTAGACAATTGTCAAGCCCCGAGTTAGATAATTTATGGTTTAAGGATTAATTTCTTTTACATTAAAGATCTAATATCTATATTAAATTTTTAAAAATTAGGGAAATTCTGTATATTTTCTTTTCCCCATTTGGGTAAATATCATTAAAAATCTTTTGTATAACTTTAGTGAAAATTTTTGAAAAAACCAAATTTTAAATCTCACTTAATTTTTTTTTGTTTTGGTTGTTTGAATGCTAGACAGACAGGCAGACTGCACTCAAACTCTGCTTGGAAGGGGTATAATAACACTCAACAGCAGGACAATGAAAATAGTGTATACTTACGGTACATGTCGTCAGCAACCAGCCTATCACAGCCCAACGTGGAATGATTTCTGAACACAATAATTCATTTGGTGGATGAAAGACAGCACAAATGTATCTGATTAAATCACATCGTAGTGACTGACTTTCAGGAGTTGCAAGATACTAAAAATAGGAAAGTGAAAAATATGTAATATAAAAAATTAAAGTAAAATAAAATAACTTTAAATTTTAAAAAGCTACATAAAGAAAAAAAATACTTTGTCTGTGACCTTATCTTTACTCAATCTTAATGTAACAATAGCCATATTGGACTGGTTTTTTTTTTTTTTTTTTTTTTTTTTTTTTTGTCAAGCAAGAGGCTCTTCCATTAACTGATATATTCCTACCTTGTAGTGACAGATCAGATTGTAGTTTCTTATTGGTCAATCAACTGATAAAGTGCTCAACAGACTTCAAAAAGATAGTTGTTTTGGAAGGCTGTGTTAAGAACATTTAGATGAATATCCAACACAAAGTTGTTGTTTCATGGTCCAATTGATAAAAACAAAGGTGAGTAAAATATTGTTAAATGGAAGAGCCGTCAAAATTTGTAGGCATGAGAGCGCTTACAAGGTCACAAAGTCCCATAACTCCAACAAAAAGTATTGACCAATGCTGATTTTCGAACTTGACCAAAGTATTAGTGGTATAAACATTTGGTATAAATTAAATGAAAATCCGTCAAAATTTGTAGGCATGAGAGCGCTTACAAGGTCAATTTTTGGATAAAACAGAGTCATTTTTGTGGTCAAAGTCACATAACTCCAACAAAAAGTATCGACCAATGCTGATTTTCGAACTTGACCAAGGTTATAGTGGTATAAACATTTGGTATAAATTTATTGAAAATCCGTCAAAATTTGTAGGCATGAGAGCGCTTACAAAAAAGTGTGACAGACGGAAACACGGACGCACGGACGCCCGGCATTTCTATGTCCTGGCTCCGCGTTGCGGCGGGGGACAAAAAATATTTAATAATAATTAACTGTTCCTTTCACACATAGTAATTTTTTTTTTACATTTTACATAACTGTAAACAAATAAAAATTATGATTGAAAAACAGTAAAACCTGCATACAATGCTACAATTTGTTTAGTCAAATTTCACATTATAAAGGGGGGAAGTATTTATAAAGAGAAAAGTCAGAAAAAGACTTTTGAAACGTCAAAATACAGTGGCAATGAGCAAGGTGGCAAAGTCACTTAGGGGCAATCTAATGAATTTTTATTCAGTTTAACATAGTTCACTGTTTCTTACTGTAAAGTTTTGAAAAAGTTACAGCATTGTTGAAATATTTAATGCAATAGTACATTATATCTTACCTGTCTCTGAAACCAATCTTGATATCTTTTTTGTGCACCAAATTTCACCTACATTCAAGAAAGCTTTAAGTTAATTACTTGGTCACATTTCCATGTAGATAATAATGTTCCCTCAAATAAAATAATCAAACACAACAGTTTTCAGATCTGTCAGATATTGTAACACCAAGCCCACCCATCCTATGATAAAATAACAAAGCTTAAATCATGTATCATATCAACTTATTCATAATCAAGTGTACTGCAATAACAGCAGTTTAATTTTTACCATCTGTTACATTTAAATTTGTATGGCCCAAGTTTACGAATCACAATGCATTAAACTACCATGGTCGATATAACATTCAGAAAAATTCTAATGAGACAGTTTTTCATTTCACTTACTGAAGGTTTGCCCAACCCCAACCCCCCCCTTCCCCTCTCTCTCTCTCTCTTGATCACATTAATAAATAAAATACCAAGGAATGGGGCAAGAAACATCATTACTTTTCCTCTTTGGACTTGTCTGATACACATGTACATCTAATATGAACCACAGAAAAGGTACAGAAGTAAGACTTTCACATATAAATCCAGACATACCTGTCTCATTAAGAACAAAAGCTTGGTTTCCATATCTGGCGTTAAACGACTAATCAAAAATTTTCTAGATGTTCGGACTTTTAATAATTGTGATAAGCCTACAACAACAAAAAAATAAATAAAACAAAATAAATAAATAAATAAATAAATAAATAAATAAATAAATAAATAAATAAATAAATAAATAAATAAATAAATAAATAAATAAATAAATAAATAAATATTCAAATTCAAATAAAAGGGTCATATATTAATTTTTGAAAATTGTATTAATCCTCCAACAATTTTTCTTGGTACGCAATGTATAAATGATTGGATAATTTTTAATTCAGTCTTTTAAACAATGTCCATTTCAGTTTCCATGAGGTATTGATGTCAGGTGCTAATGTTTTATAATGTCATAAATATGAATCACTGCACGACTTACATACATATGAATGGGTTATTATTGGTTAATCACAGTTTTTTCTTGAGATGTTACAATGGATTTAATTCATTAGTAAAAATTTCATTTCAAAAAGTATGTAATGGTTTTACAATATCGACCAATGGTGATGATAAGTAATGAAAACATAACAGATAACAAACCTGTAAATGTGGGAGAGAGAGTGGCTGGATTCAGCATGATGTCCTTCCAGAGTTTTTCAAATTCATTTATTCTTGCTACGTGTTGTAGTAATCTAACTAAATCACGTCCTATCACCATACAGTCTGTCCACTGAAATAATAATAAAGTCTCTATATATGTAACTGGTAACTATATACAGTTCCAGCGGCCTTGGTGGTCACCTGGATTTAAAGGTAGATCATCTGGTAATAGAGACTGTGGCATTTACTACATATTTTATCTTGAATAAGTTTGTTCTTCACATACACAATCGCTGCTCATTACTTTTATTACAAGCAAAATAATTTTTCCTTTCTAGATGCCATGCTACTCTTACCAATTAATAAAAGCAGCTAGCAGGCCTTAAATAATGACCCATTTAAAACAAGGATACATGTATCTTGTTGACAAGAAAAAACTATTTCCACCTTGCAAAATAGTCTAGCTTTCTTAGACATGGAGATAGAAGTATTTCCAACCAGGAAGACAAATTTATGCAGCTTTTATGGTATTTACATTACAGCTTATCTTTTTATATTCATACTACAGTATAAGTGGAATAAAGGAATGTGGTAGCGTTTCTTCAGGTGGATACTGTAGGTATTCAATAGTGTTCCATAACAAAGTTCATAATATTATTTAGAAATGATCTCAACACATGATGAAACAATTAATGGTTAACTTTCTGGTCTACATGTTTCACTAATTGTTTCATCATGTTTTGAGATCCATTTCTAAACAATATTTTAATATTTATATAAGAGCATTCATGTACAATTTTCAAGATAAACATGTATACCTACCTACTTAATACAAATATACATGTAATGTTGCTGCAGGTATTCACCAAGACTTCTTTAAAGTGTAATTTGTTGCTGAAGGTATTCACCAAGACTTCTTTAAAGTGTAATTTAAGATATTTGTTTATTGATATCATACCTTCTCTCTTAATACAGATGAACAAAATTCCACTTCTTTCTGTCTTAGTACAGAATACATAGAACCATTATGATCAACGATAACACGTAAATATGTGTAAACAGCTGTAGCCAGTAACTGTGGTAGCTTGTCTAACCAGGCTCTGTAAAACAGAAACATATTTCTTTATCAGGAGAGGAAAAGTTAAAAACAGGTATACTATACACAAGCTATCCTATGCAATGAGCTCACATGGCTGTTTGAATTTGTTTCTACAAGGAATTGTGAGCAGAAACTTAATTCAAATGTTATGGGTTTGAGTCCGAGCAATACATTCTTCAGCAAAACCTATCAATTATCACTGCTTCAATCCCCTGATAAATGAATGGATACTGGCAGTAAAATAAGTAGTTAGAATTGAACAGTATATCATGCATCAATCAAGATTCACATAGGCAGTTCTGGAATTGTGTAGGAAACTGAAACACCTAGAAAAAATACCAACTTCAGTAAGTAAACCAGCAAACCTGCTCTCTAGGACCTCTTCTGAATGGGAATTGAGCCTTGCTATAAGTAGCACTGTTATCTGCAAGTGAAGACTACTCTTAAGGCCACCAGGCCTTTATGATTCTTGTTAATAATGATATTTAACCTTCCATTGGGGATAAAAAAAACTCTTGATTTTCATGTCATTGTGGTATTGCATTTTGGGATATCTTTTCTTTACTGAAACAATTTGACAAATGTAGGTGTGCATATTCACATGGTTTCTAAGAAATACAGGACTAACAAATAATCTCCTTTTTCTCCTAAAGTTTGTTCAAAATACATGTATCACTTCTTCCCTCTGAAATCCCATATTTTAATACCTGTGTTCAAAAAATAAATCCAACATAGTCTCTGTCAACCATATATTCTTTGGTGTAATATCACCACCTGAAAGCAAAAATATATGTATTTACTGGTATGCACTTCCCTGGCAGTGGTATTAGAAATTATTTCAATGCTATAAATTTTGACAGTCAAGTATCTGTTTCTATATACTGTCAACTTCTTTATATAAGAACCATCTTGTGTATTTTTTTACTAGGAGTGTAGTAATATAATAGAGTTTGACACCGACGGTCAAGATTCTTATAACTTATAATGAGATAGTCAAATCTATGGTGGAGAATCCAATTTGTTTTAGTGATTTTATTTATCAGAAGAAATTAGCATATCAAAGAAAATAATTTTGTTAATATACTACTTTTTGAAGAGAGAACATGATAATAGATTTTGGATCATTTTTGTATATTTCGATTTATTTGATTGACAATTTGGGAAATCAACAGTGTAGAAGGAAAATTTTAACAGCAAGTAACAAAGTTCAGTGGTTATTTTGCCTTGGATAGTGCATTTTAAGAAGAAATTTTTCTGCCCTAACTTTTGGGCTGAACGTTGACCACATTTTTCTTGTTCAGACACTACAGGGTACACACATGCATATAAATTTCCCAATGTCAGAGATTTCTCGACATTGTTGAACTTGAGAATCTATGACCTCCGACAAGCTAGCTCAGAAATACTATGATTTTTCTCAAGTGGTGAGAATCCATCTGTTAATGCATGCCATAAAAAGAAGTTACTTAACTTTTAAAGAAAAATACATACCTGCTATCTGTCTCAGTAAACTATGACACACACTTTCAGCACCAGCCACAGAACTTTTAATAAGCTCTCTACAAAACCAAATAATCTGAAAAACAAAACAAGTGTTAATTGTAATGGGATGTCAAAGCAACAGAATATTTGAATATAAATAAAAAATTATTATTCATTAATTGGAAATTCTTTTATATGAAATTCAAAATTATATATATATGTAATCGATTTTGGGGTGTTCATCTTACTATCAAGGGAAAACTTTCAGGTCCAAATTCAGGGGCAGTTCAGAATTTTACGAAAGGGGTTAAGAGTTTTATCCTGAAATGAAAGGAGGGGGTTTAATTTTATTCGAGATATTTCAAGCTTCAAAGGCTCCAGCTACAAGTGTTGATGGGTCTCAGGGCCGCTCAAGGCAGGTCCAGGGCAGAGCTCTACTTGGGGTCCAGGGGGCAAAACCCCAGTGAAAAATGAATTTTTAATATTTCTGGGGACCTTTTGGCCATATTTTTCTCTCTTTTGAATTTTTAAAGTGTTGCACCCCCCCCCTCCAAACCTGCCGATGATATTTAGTCCAAATTGGACTAAAATGGACCCCAGAACACACGATGAGATCTGTTTTAATTCACAAGCAAGCAAACTCTGCAGTCATAATTACTAACTTACCTGTACCCGAACGTTGTCTAACAATTTTAACCACTTTTCAAATATAAGTTGATTGGTTTTAGTGAGTACATTTGTTAAACCATCTCGACTTAGCAATGTTAAATCTCTGTAACTCTGTCAATGTAAACAAACATTCAAAATTATAATAAATGAAGTTTGGTATATTAAGTCATGATTATTTCACTGATATTTAGATGTCACTAGCTTTTACTGAAGATGCAAAATTTTATACTACTGTAGGTGGCATCAGCAGGGGCTCTTTTCACACCTTTCACAAAAAAAGATATTCAATGGATCGTTTCAATGAAACATAACAAAGACAGGATAAATAATATTGAGTCATTTATTGTTTTATTTTCCTAAGTCCAAAATAAAAAAACTTGTTTATGTATAGGTTTTTTGAAGGTATAGGACTGCTTAAATCATTATGTTACATTTACTAAAAGTTTCCTCATTAGCTCTGTAATAAATTCTTTTTGCATTTATTATCAGACCACAGGTGACATGCAAAATGTGACCAGCAAATATACCATGTAAACAATAGATTAATGCCTTGCCCATTCAGAGCAACCTGACCTACAACTTGGCTGTTACATCTAGTGGTGCCACATTATATGTCATGTTGTTTCAAGTGGTAGTTCAAAATTTAAAACATGGTATTTAGGGGCCTATTACTGCCATAGCTTATCCAAGTAAAAAAATGCTGACCAAAATGGGTCGTCTTATCAGATATATTTTCTGAAAGATGTTTAATGACAAGAATTCCACAGATTTAAATATCTCGCCTGGTTAGTTTTTGATAGAGTAAAAAAACCTACTTTAAGATAAACCTTTTACATTTTAACATGCTGTTGCCGCTTATGACAACACCGGAAAAGTAACACCTAAGTCTCGCCTTATGGCAATGCCAGGCTCGACAAAAATGTTTCAGTCCCTCACATTTCTGAGAGTATTATGTATGTTTTTAAAATACTTTTATATCTTTAAATGGCCTTTCTTCTTGTATGCACATCACAATATTTTACAATAAACTTATGAATCAGAAAAAAGATTGTGTGCAAAAAATAAATTCCAAAACTTTAAATTAGTATATACCATACAAGATCAATTTAAATCAAATAAAATGTCTTAAAAATCAGCATATACTAAATTACACCATCAACTTTATAATATAAAAGTACATTTGCAAATAAATATACCTTATTAGCACTTTTAGCATCAACGAGAATAGAATACCATAATCCTAATTGTACTTCCTCTTCCTGTTTTGGTCCTTTTCCCATCTGCAAAATATTTGTCAAATATTTAATTATATTTTTAAAGTGTTTTTCAAATCAAAAGTGCATTTAAATGATTATGAACAGAGAAAGTGTAATAACAGAAGAGCAACTAATCCTAAAGAAGTTTTAAATTTTATTGCTCATCACATAATATAAGTGAAAAAAATTCAAATTGGACATAATATCATAACTACTGTCTGCTCCATTAGCATTCCCATGACTTAATGTGATAAAGTGCCAATCCATATCCAATAAGGCCTATTGATTATGTAGAGGTCTGGGTAGCTCAGTGGTAGAGCACTCGCCTATAGTGTGGGAGGTCCTGGGTTCAACCCCGGTCCGACCCTGCATTTTTTCTCCCTCCTGTTAAAGTTTGGTGGCCAGTGTGGCCCTGGGAAGTGATGGACTGACATATATTCGGCTGTATAAAGTCCATCCGAGGGAATTTGGGGTGAGATTTCCCATAGGATCATGGGAAACTCAAGAATAACAGGGGAGGAATGTAGGGGTCTGGGTAGCTCAGTGGTAGAGCACTCGCCTATAGTGCGGGAGATCCTGGGTTCGATCCCCGGGCAGACCCTGCATTTTTTCTCCCTCCTGTTACAATTAGAATTTCACAAACATGGTGTAAAAGAGATTCAAATCAATCTGTAAACAGGTATGGCAAATGGAATGTGAAATTTGCTATTTTCTTCTTATCAATGGGCAAATTGATAATGTTTTTTTTTAATAGATCAGATATTCACTTTTAAAATTTTATTCAGCCACTGCCATATGTAACATTTTTTAATGGTATACCAACAAAACTTTTTAAAATCAAATGACAGGAAAGCAATGTTCAGTAAAATAAATACAGCAAATTCTTATAGGGAGATGGCAATATTTTGAGATTTGGACAGCCTTTAAGCATGGACCTTGACTTCTAGGTGTCCAGTTGTCAAGACTTAGTCACTTGGGCAGTCCTGATTTCATTACATTATTAAATCAAATAAGGTAAGTAATTGTTGCATATATAAACTAAAAGAAATTATAAATCCTTATGTTGTCTATTAATTTCATCATGGTTTTTTAAAAATATTTTTTAAACAGTTACAATTCTTTTTATCCTAGGATATAATACTGAATTCTGAACAATACAAACAAGTACACTGTTTATACTTAGACAAGTTATAAATACTTACATAAGTAATAAAACTGTCATTAGCTTCTCTTTCTGATTTACCAATTATAATATTATTGATAATAGCATAACACCTTTCTAGTTTCTGAAATACAAAAATAAACAAATAAGTAACTAAAATTTAACTCGTGCAGTACATATATTGTGTTTTTAACAGGTAAGATAATGCTCATGTCTATATAAACTCTCTCCAATTTTGTTTGTGATTTCATAAAACCTGGACCTTTTTTTATTTTTATAATAAAGTTAATGTGTCCCAATACTTGAAAAATTTACTGTGAAACAAAATTAAAGTTCTAACATCAATTTTTAAGTTTTCACAATGAGAATAAGTTTATTAATCTCTTAGTAATCTAAGAAAATCAAAGATTTGCAAGCTTTGTGTATTACAGACTGCCTTAAACTAATGCACATTCAGGGCAACTTTTTAAGGTGCTAGCTCACTGAGAATATGCCCCAGATAAGCGAATCACCCCTTCCCATTATCCTAGCACCAGGTGAACAAGTTGATACTCTGTCCAACTAATGCCAAGTGCAAGGAGAAATAGTATCTCAAATTTTATACATTTTTCAGTATGTCCCATCCAGGGTTTGAACCCACCACCTTCCACTCTTGAGGAAACGATTCTAACACTGAGTCACCAAGGCAATCAATGTCAAAAATCCAATGCTACCAGCTATATTTAGTGGCATAGAAATTCCTGTTGAAAATATCATCATAAATGCCCATTTTCTGGTACATCTTTGAAATCAGGTTTTACGCACCAAATAATTCGGTTTTGGACCTAAACCATAAATTTCAAAATTTCAAAAAAAAAAAAAAAAGAGCCAATCAAAGGTTACAATAATTAAGATTTAAATACACAAAGTTATTGTTTGGAAAGTTTTCTTACTAAACTTGTAAAGTAGAACATGTCTAGTCCTGGAAGTCTTAAACAACGATCAAAATAATTATCAAAGTTTTGATCACTATTCTTTTTCAGAATAATTTGAAATTTAAAGTGTGGCTGCAAACCCAATACTGTGCATTTGACATGATTTTTGGAGATATATCACAAATTTGGTATTGGCCATAATGGAAAAAAGTACTGTTCTCAACACAGTTGACCACAAAGTTTGCAGCAAGAGGTGCCATGATGCCAAAGAAGAAGTAAATACACTAAACTGTCACGAAACAAAATGCATTTCAACAAACACAGCAATTTTAGGACTTTTCATGTTTGATTATGTCAAACAATGGTAATTTATTAGATGCAAAACAAAAAAAAACCTTCCAAGTTGAATTCACCTCATTTAAATCATCTTTTGGTTCCAATACTGTTGCTATAAGGAGTCTTGATTGTGCGGGTTTAGTCTGTGTTTGATCCATTATTTTGATTCATTTAAAGTCTAATCAATCGTGTATAAATGCCATTGCTATTAATTTATCAACTGCAACAGAATATTCTAACATGGCCAAGGACGATAACTCCAGTTAATTAAATGGACCGCCATGTTGCCGTCAATACGCTTCAAAATATTTTGTCATTGCAACGTTTATGAGGAAATTAGGCGATAGGTCGGGCACTGGATCGCAACTTTTTACGTCATTTTTGTAATTAATCGCAAAAATAAAGCATCAAAATGGCTGGTTATAAAGAAAATCACTTGAAAAACAGCGCAGAATTTCCTTCAACTTGTAGTATCGCAAGTTAGATGTTTAATGTCGCGTAATATATAGTCGTGCATATAATACTGAAAAATAAATTGACCATTTTTAAACATATTTATGCGGTGGATTATCAAAAAAGATAGACTCTAGTCACATACACGATGATGTAGTTCATTTCAAAATGATACTATTTTACGACATTCCCATGTCTTTTCGGTTTATTTCCGGTATGTCAACGTGCCGGTGCTTTTGATGATGCAACGCTGACTTCAAAGTTTATATTTAGAGACTAAAACATTTCATCATAGAAATTTTTACTGACTTAAATTTGGAATTATGGATAAAACTTCTAAAGAAGTCGCAGACATGAATTTATGTAAGTAACTATAGCTTTAGGACCTTTCAACCTGGACCAGCCCATGATAGGTCTTGAACATAAACATGTCATATTTCTTACTTTTTCTTTAATTATTTATTATTATTGTTATTTATTATGGTTATTATTATTATTATTATTTTATTATTCTTCCTGAAACAGCACTAAGCGATTTTTTTATGTCATCTTTTACAGAGACATTCTTAGTTAGGAAATATTAGTGAAATTTTGACCATATTGGACAAATTCTTGTCATATGCATGACAAAACGTACAGTACCCTTGTAAAAACACACCCTATTAGGCTGTACTTTTTAGGATGGAATATACTCACACATTTGCAATGATGTAGCCATACCAGAATGTACCTGAAAAAGTACCTACCAAAAAAACATTTTCAGGTTTTTAATCCATTTGTATGGTATCGGGTTGATTCGCCCTTATGCCCGTTCGCCCTGGGTCGATTCGTCCCGGGTTGTTTCTGCCCCGGAAGTGAGTCGTTTTGCCCTACAAATATACTTCCACCTGGATCCGCACGTGTAAACATGTAAGTATTTGTTTTGGTCATTTTAAAGTTTTATTACTAGAAATAACATTCTCATTAACGACGATTTGTTTGTGCGCAGTTCTTTGTTTTAAAAATACAATGACCGGGTATTTGTTTGATGTACCGTGGATGACTTCTATTTCTGCTTTGATGTACCGCTGTCCATATACATCAAAGTATCTTGACCCATGAAGACACAAGCTGTGTTGTTTGTTATTGTTTTATGCAACTAATTAAACACTTATGTTGAGAAGTTATGTTATTTTAATGCAAAACAGATTAAAAAAATATTTTTGTAAGCAACTTCAATTAAATATGTCAACATTTTAGATTGTTTTTTTATTAGTTAATTTAAGTAAACAATGGGGCGAATCAACCCAGGGCGAACGGGAATCGGGGCGAATTGACCCACGGGGCGAACTGGAATCAGGGCGAAAAGACCTGGATTCATTTGTATACGCTAATGCCGCAAATATTCTTTGCGTGTAGCCATGTTTTAAATATGTATTACTAGGCTTCGCACATGTGTGCAACTATATTTTTCAATGCGACATCAAGTACTTATTTGTTTCAGCAGTCTCATTGATGACTTTATTACCTGGATTTGACACCAGCTTATTTAAAAATAAATATGTTCACAATTATTGCAATTTAAGCCATTTGATTGATAATTCTTCATTTTTGTGCACGCTCGAGGCCTAGAAATGCATATTTAAAACATGGCTAACCAAAGTATATTTGCGCCACTAGCATTTACAAATTGATTAAAAAGTTGGATATTTTTACTAACTTGGTTAAAAAAACATCGCAGATAGATTCAATATTGTTTTTGGTAAGGCAATATGAAATGAAATCGTGCGTAAATCCTGTGGTTATAAGAAGTTTATAACCTGCATGCAGGCCAATGTAATTTCGCCAGTTTCTATATAGAATGGAATCATGGCTCCAGAACGGCAACATCAGTATAATAAAAAAAGCTGTTTGGGGCCATGTATTTCAGGTCTAATTGCAAGGGTTGAGCAACATTATATGTCTTGGCACACATCTAGTAGACTAACAAAGGCATGTTTTGGCTTTCTTTTTTTCTAACCATTCTTGGAAAACTAACGGACCAAATGAAAAGTTGGCATGTTGTCTCCATTGCTGTATATTTCCCTATTTATTCATGCACAGGTGTTAACTCCTTGGTTGACCACCTAGTCTTCCTGTGGCTCTTAGACACTCAGCTTAACAAGATATTATTGTCTATATACTAGTTGTACATTTTCTTGAAAATGTATTGAAAGCAAGCCTAAAGTGTGGCCACTCTCAGTAAGAACATTTTCACCGTGCATGAAGATAGCTTTGTGTCATGTTTAATTTGATTTTGTACCCTTGTTTAAAACAAACATGCAAACCTTTTTTTTACAAGTATAAATTGACATCTCAAATCTAAACACTAGACATGATATGTAACATGGTTTCTTAAAACATTGACACATGTATCAATAAAATGTCATATCAGTATCATTTTGTATCCTTCAGAAATAAAGAATGGTTTTACTGTGGTTTGATTGTTAAATTTTTTTTGTAAAATTGCAAATTTTGAGGGAAAAATATTTTAAAAAATCAATCTGACAATAAAAAAAAATTACTTTTAAACCATGTTTTGTAATGTTATCAGAAACATAGAACTTATTTTTACATTGTATTAATGTTTTGATTCTTTTTTCCAGGTGAACTGTATACATCTGAGAAAATTGGATCAGAAGAAAGTGGTAATGGATCAAAGGATAAGCCATTCAAATCTATACTCCAGGTGAGTTATTTTTTCATCTAGCTTACATTATCAAAATTGAATATATATAGATATTAATTCAGGTTGATTATTAACAATTGAACTGGAGTTTATTGTAAATATCAATGGCAAACAAATGCACAACAAATGGAAAAACGCACACATGCACTTTTGAATTAATTTTTAATGCCAAGATGTTGCATATATGTTGACTGAAAAACATCATTACAAGACAGTTATAAGTTATATATTTCTTTAATATATTCCTCAGATGAGCTATTAATTGCTGTCTGCTATGATCTACCATTGCCTATCACCCTTTGTGAGACATCTGTTATACGTAAACATTTTACATTTTAACCTTCTCCTCTACTAGGCCAAATTTAAGAAACTTGTTTATTATTATTCCTTGGTAAAGGTCTTTCAAGAATAAAGGAGTTATGTCCCCATGAAGCTGTATGAGTGAGAAATAATGAAAACCTTCAAAAGTCTTATTCTTTGAGATATACCTTAGCTATTTTATGTGTAATATTCTTAGGTCACCTTATTTCAGATTTGAACAAATTATAGCTAGCTGTAGGTCTCAAAATAGGAAATGGCAATTTACTAAGAGGAAATTGCTGAAAATAGTATATTTATCAGTATATCTGGAAAATTGTAGACTTTTGTATAAACTTTGACATGTGTATTTTAGGACCTAAAATACCCTAAGACACATGTGAAAGCTTATACAAAAATTCTAGAGTTTTCCAGATATACTGCAAGGCTTCGATTATTCACCCATACACTCGTTCCGATGAGTGAAATGTATACTTGAACGAGTGATGCTGTTACAGCCACTGGTCATGGTGCCAAATAAAATTTATCAGACATATACTTCAAGGGGCTTGTTGCAATTAATAAACAGCAGATAATATAGTGTAGGACAGTAAAATCGTGTATAAGGAGGTCAACTGTAAGGAGCAACTTTTTAAACATTGTGCCATTCTGTTACAAGCTTGAATCAACAAATCATTGGAACGTTTGCATCATATGCACAAACCTACTGTTTTGCATTCAGAATTAACTTAGTGGAACATAAAATCCAGCCAATGTTCAGAGTGTTTACATACTTGTCAGTCTGTTGAATTATGTCAAAAAAGTAAACAAACTGTTTTGTTTGACTTTCTGATGAAGCAGCTGATAAAGAAGTTTTCGAAGACACTAATCAGACTACCGCTGATCCTGATGATAAACAGTTTCAGGCGGAAGCATTTCTAAACCTGCCACTTCTAAACAAAAGTTACCTGTTACTGAAAGTAGAAAATCTGGAGTTTCGGAAAACCTAAGAAGACAGTCAGAAAATATTATTTTTTGGTAAAGGCTCTGATGGTACATTGTACTTTAAGAGAAAAAAGTCTCTAAGAGAAAAAAGTCTCATTTTTCATGTGGTGACTGTGCCAAGATCAATTTCAAAGTGCTGAGTTGTTCTCTTCCTAAACTAGGCACTGTGCCGAGTTGCGTTAAAAATTATATCTAAGGTCGGTACTAATGAATAAACTATTTTCAGCAGTACCTAAAATTTAGGTATTGATATTGCATTCATTTCAATATGTGGTTCAAGGTCATTGGAACAACAGAGTTCAAAGTCATAATGGTAAATTATTTCAAAACTATAAACTTTTTGTATAGAGATGTATATTAGAACATTGTAGGTTTTTATATGTCAATCATTTTAGATATAGTGAAAGGTCATGGGTTCAAAGGTCAAGGTAAAAGCTGCATAAGAATACTAAAATGGCTAATAATCTGAAAAACTACACACTTTTTGAATAGGCATGTATATTAGAATATTTTGGACATAAAGGATCATTTCGATATAAAGTTCATGTATATGAATTCAAAGCTCAAAGTGATAGCTACATAAGAACATTGAAATGGTAAATTATATAGAAAAAAATTGTTATGAATGTTATATTGGAATATTATAGGTATTGACATGACAGTCATTTAGATTTTAGATCAAGGCCATAAGTTCAAAAATAAAAATGTGTTTTTGCTACAACTTTGTGGACTTTGTGATATTTCAGTGCAGATTTAAATTTTTTACTTTAACTCCTTTTTTTTTTTTTTTGGCCTGAAGATAAGGGTAAGGTCATGACATCATTTAAGAAATAAGCTTTAATTAGCAACATTCACAATTCCCTTTAAGTTACTGTCAAAATGAGGCTAACGTCAAAATCTCTTCACTTTTTTTGCTCTTTTCACCTTGAGGATGTTTCAATACAAGTATTGAAATTATGATGCTTTGTAAGTACTGTGTTTAAAACATGGTCAAAGATCAAAGTCATGATTTTATTTAATAAGCTTTAAATTTCAGTATATAGACTAAATGGTAAGATTTTGACATTTTTATGATCAGTTTTGATGTTTCCTTAAACATTTTTATGTTCAGTTTTAATGTTTCCTAAAACATTTTTATGTTCAGTTTTGATGTTTCCTTCAAATGAACGTTTAATTGGCCTAAGGTCAAAATAATGTTAATGACATAGTTTTATCATTGTACTTTAGCTACTACATGTATATTAGCTATTTGTAAATTTTTTATATAAGGTAACTAGACCATAATATTTAAATTTAAACTATTGTGACAATGAGGTCTAAATTTTGAAAATTTTGACAGTTTTTGTAATTACTGTAATTGTCTATTGAATTTCTAAAGAAAATTTGGGACATATCTCCAGGTGAGCATTATGGCCCATGGGCCTTTGAGTTTAAATCCTACATTTTGCAGCAACTGCAAAAACTTGTTTTGCAATAATGTCAATTCCAATATTATTTTTGCTATGTACATTGAAGTATTTTTGTTATGCTTATTACACTGTTTGAGACATCAAAGAAATGTAAATTGCGATATTTGATTGGTAACAGGTGAAGACATAGATAATTTATATTTGTATGCAGACACATGATCAATGATATTTAAAGTTGTTTCATTCCTCTCAAAATAAGGGAAGCAGAAAACACCACAGAAATAAATTTTACTAAAATAAAATGTAATACACATTACAATAATGTAAAACATGTCAAGTTATTATTGTTGTCATTTAGCTTTCAAACATATTTCTTCCAAAAGTGAAACTTAATACATAGATTTATGATTCATTAAGAAAATGTGTATAATATATAAACAGTGCTTTTAGGTGAGTTTTGAAATATATTGGTCTCATGTTATAATGTTTGCCTTGACTTTTACTCAGTTTGACTTTTGAAATTGAAGCTAAAATTTACAATACAGGTGACATAAAATTATCCCAAGAAATAAACATACAATTCTGTGTCAACTTTTACATTTTTTTTTACATCTGTCACATCTTTCTTTTGTTGGTGTCTGTTCTTTCACCAGATACTTAGTAATTGAAAATAAAAGTCACTTTATAAGGTCCCTCTGATTAGACCTTAAATAGTAATGACCCATGATCTATAAACATGGCTAGCTTTAAAAACCTTTAAATTAACATATTGCCCTGAAACATTGAAAAGGTCAGAATTGCTAGAACTTTGATTATAGCTGGAGACACCCTGATATAATTGTAATATTCTTGATAAGAATTGTAAATTCAATCAAAATTGTTTCTTTTTTTTTTCAAAAGTATGAACATCCCTACTATCATTCACAATTGATTTTCATCATGTTGTATATTTCACTTTGTCCTATACAATCAATGGCACATGTTCTTATACTTGCTATTCATATACATATATAATTAATGAATTATTTTTTTTTATTTTTGAATATTTTATAATTTAAGGCGCTTAGATTCCATGGAAAGGAACCTTTTCCAACAATATATGTTGATGCAAAAGATGAAAAAGAGGTAAGTACTATTAAAAGTTATGTTATTGTATAGTGCTACTACTGAAAGTTATACAATTGTATAGTGCTAATACTGAAAGTTATACAATTGTATAGTGCTACTACTGAAAGTTATACAATTGTATAGTGCTACTACTGAAAGTTATACAATTGTATAGTACTACAAAAACTTACACATTTGTAAAGTACTACAAAAAACTTACACATTTGTAAAGTATTACTAACAGTTTTACATGTACAAATGTATAGTTCTACTGGAAGTTATGCATTTGTATAATACCATTGAAAGTTATACATTTGTATAACACTATTGAAAGTTATACATTTGTATAACACTATTGAAAGTTATACATTTGTATAACACTATTGAAAGTTATACATTTGTATAAAACTTCTTAAAGTTATACATTTGTGTAACACTTGAAAGTTATACATTTGTATAACACCACTGAAAGTTATACATTTGTATAACACTATTGAAAGTTATACATTTGTATAACACTACTGAAAGTTATACACTTGTATAACACTTTTTAAAGTTATACATTTGTATAATACTATTGAAAGTTATACATCTGTATAACACTACTAAAAGTTATACATCTGTATAACATTACTAAAAGTTATACATCTGTATAACACTATTGAAAGTTGTACATAGTTGTATAATACTATTGAAAGTTATACATCTGTATAACACTACTAAAAGTTATACATCTGTATAACACTACTAAAAGTTATACATCAGTATAACACTATTGAAAGTTATACATAGTTGTATAATACTATTGAAAGTTATACATCTGTATAACACTACTGAAAGTTATACATCTGTATAACACTACTGAAAGTTATACATCCGTATAACACTATTGAAAGTTATACATAGTTGTATAATACTATTGAAAGTTATACATCTGTATAACACTACTGAAAGTTATACATCTGTATAACACTACTGAAAGTTATACATCTGTATAACACTACTGAAAGTTATACATAGTTGTATAGTACTACTTATAGATATACAGATGTATAATTCTGTTTTCATTTTTTTCAATTGAATCCTTTTAGGATGTATTTGAAAGGAATGTACATTGGAACAAAAGAGGGTCAATATTCTTTGCATTTTACCTAATTAAAATAATTTTAATGAATTAATAACTAGAATTCTTACTGTACATTAAGAGAAATTCCATAAAGGTAATTATACTGTAAAAGATATTTACTAATGACATTCCTGTCTGTGTTGCAGAATGTTTCATACCATTCACTTTTTGGGGCTAAAAAGGGCTTTTGTTGTATATGTACTCTTTTCCAAGTTAAAACAGTCAAATTATTCCAGTTTTACTGTCTAAAAGTGGTTTTACAAAAGTCGACAACATTTAGACAGTATAGTTAGTCTAGTGTTAATTTTTAAAAAACTGGTTTTAGAAAACCTTTTAGGCCTTTGAAAAATAGAATATTGAATGACAAAATGATACAGTTTGATAGAGCATTTATAGACCTGGAAGGTCCGATGCCAATACAAGTAAGTATAGTTTATAAAGACAGATTACAATTTTTATGTTTATTTTTGTAATTGTTTGCTGGTTCAGTAAATATGTATGAGTTAAAGTGTGTTTCCTTATTATTGCAGAAATGGGAAGTTGCTTCAAAGTCACAGATGAAGAAAATTATTAAGATTTGGCAACGAGAACAATATAAGTCATCTCAATCTGCCGTGAAAGAGGTAGAGTAATATTAGGATAAGGTTTTATCAGAACAAAATCCAGTGTTCAGTGTATTCTCCACAATCTGATGTCTTAGGTCCAAACTGGTCAAATAAAACAGTTTTTGGGGCCACATCGGTAAAAAATAAGAGTGCTTATATGTTTAAAAGAAAATTACAAGCTTAAATAACTGCTGGTATGTACTTGTAAAATTTACCTTGTTTTACAGGTGTTCCAACCGTAAATTGGAAAAAAAGGGTATTTGAATGCCAAAAAATAGGTAAAAACGAGGAATTGAATGTCAAAAAAGGCAAAATTAGAGTCTAGATTAACAGTTAAATAAGTTAAATTTCTATTGTTTTTACTCTTTACAGACAATTATTTTGTAGGTTAAACAAGATATATTCTACAATTAACCAACCACTAATAACTGATTGTGATTACAGTGTCAGAACCTAACATTTAATTGGTTTATATCTAATACATTTACATGATATGAAGTGTATAATCAATTTCATAATTGTTAAATCAGTGGCCAAAAAAAAAAAA
This sequence comes from Tegillarca granosa, assembly GCA_029721355.1. NCBI lineage: Eukaryota > Metazoa > Mollusca > Bivalvia > Arcoida > Arcidae > Tegillarca > Tegillarca granosa. Next base: position 23,056,838 of record CM056600.1, read on the forward strand.
AAAATACATTTAATACATAGTCATAGAAATTACTAATTACTGCTGGGAGATGTCTTACCTTATTGGTTTGTGGTTTGACTTGGCCTTGAAGACCTTGGCCTCATATTACAAGTAAGAAGACTTTGCTGGTATGGACATGTACATAGATCCAGCAATGTAATCAAGTGTGCACATGAATTACAATTTGCTGGAAAGCAAGGTGTAGGCCATCCAAAGATGTTTTGAAAAGAGCTAACAGAGAGAGATTTTAGAGAGTGGAAGCTCTCAAATTCCAACCCCAGTGATTGTAAGAAATAGAGCCATGCATGTAGCTAGCCAGTCATCTGGAAGGGAGCCTATTAGTGTAGACAGTGCTTCTGAACCTGCATGTTAAACAAAAGAAACTGATGATGATGATAATGATGATGGTTTCCAAAAGATAAATTACATAAAAATCATATGACATTAAAACAGCACAGAAAATTGAGAAAACATTGAAACATACATGTATGGCATTTTGTTTTCTGACAGTAGCCACTTACAGCTGCTTAAAAAAGTTTTATCTCCTGCCAAAATCAGGACTGGAATACCTATTGTGTTTTCTTTCATATAAGATACAATAACATTCTGATTCACTATTTTATGCAAAAGTGGGTGAAAAACGTTTTACTGATAAAAATTTTACCGTTTGAAATACCCTTTCAATTACCATTGGAATTAACAATAATATCAAAACTCAAAGAACCAGAACATTTGAATTTTCATGACTTACTAAACTGATTTAATATACAGAAAGCTGTGAAGTTATAAAATCTGGAATTGTATCGGCCTATTATTATTATTATTATAAATAAATTTATTTATTTATTTATTTACTTATCATTTCATAATTATAGGCAGAAGATGCTGAAAAGAGAGAAAAGAATCTTGAAGAAGCTAAAAAAATTGTAATACAAGAGGATTCCAGTCTCCCCGCTCCAAAACAGGTATATCATGTTATATGGTTACATGTAATTTAGTTATTTTGATTTTTGATTGACAAAGGTGTTTTTAGTTTTTTGATTTGAAAACTATATGTGTAATGTCAGCAGTGTTGTTTTTCTCATATTTTTAATTGCTAACCCTGCTATCCAGGTGAGCTTGTAGGTTTTGTTGTTGATTGCATTGGTGAGCAGGTGAGCTTCACTTTTTACAGCTCTTAGTGTGCAAAGCTGTTGTTACACAACTATCACTGTGCAGATGATCTACTCTGTTGTGACAGCTATGGCTCTGTAGGCGAGCTACATTACTGCTGTTACTGCTCTTGGTAAGAAGGTGAGATACACTCTTGTTGCTGTCACACAAAGACTGATTGCTTTCTGTTCCCTGTAAAGCTTATGCCCAGTTACTGTGTTTAATTTTCAGTTTTTTTTTTTTCATGGTCCTGATAAAAACAATTATATTTACTAGTATAATTTTATGATTACTTAACAGATCAAAATAAGGGATTCTATACCAAACAGAGATATTAGAGTGAAGATATATGGTTGGGTACACAGACTTAGAAGACAAGGCAAGTCATTAATGCTGATGTATAAAATTTTAACCACTGTGTGAACCTGAAGTACATACTGTGTTATCATGTCACACCTGACTTAAAGAAGCAAATCTCTTTATTAAGAGCCAGAAAACTTTTCAACATTTTTTGTTTAAGATATTCCATGAATCTTCCACTATATGAAAACATGGTTACCTGTAATATACAAATCTGCTTTTCATTAATTTTCTATTTTCAATGGTTATATTCAAATTAAGTTGGGCTTAAAGGATAATTTTTCAATGAAATAGATTAAGGTCCAATAAAGAATTGATCCTGTTTTTTTTTTTTTTTTTTTTTTTTTTTTTTTTTTTTTTTTTTTAAAAAAGCATAAATTTTTTTTCTGGCCTGAAAGATCCCATTATCTGTTTAGTTTTGGATTAAAGACTAATTAATGTTATCTTCCATACAAAGAACAGTAAATGACACACTTACCTGTTTGTTTTTAAAGTAATTTTTCTGTTTCTCTTTCAGGTAAAAATCTGATGTTTATAGTGTTGAGAGATGGTACTGGATTTCTACAGTGTGTTTTAGCTGATAAGTTGGTAGGTGCATTTTACAAATGCATAAAATCTGAAAACATCATCAGCAGTATATTTTTAACTGTTACTGTTATGATGACAAGGTTCCAGTCCAATTTTAATGAAATTATTAACTATAAAATATGTTAATATTTACCATAAAAAATTTGATATTGTTTGTTTGGGGAAAGTGTCAGTTTTTCTGTGAGAAACAAACTGATAAAAAATTATGACCCTAGGGATATAGACTTTTAAACCTTAGTGACCCCCCCCCCCCCAAAAAAAAAAAAAAAAGATTGCTGCTTATCAGTTTCATCACATCCCCATTAAAAATGTCTTCCAATATATAATATTGCATTTTATTAATTAAACATAGTTACATAAATTTTATTACTATTTTAGTGTCAGACATATGAAGCATTGTTGTTGGCTACAGAAGCTGCTATCTGTGTGTATGGGACCATTACAAAACTCCCAGAAGGCAAAAGTGTGAGTATTTACATGTGGTATACATTTATTGTTAAGTAATGGCTCGTAGTTCTGCATTGTTTTTTAAAGTAACATATTAAATTACATGAAATCACTAGTAGTATCAGCAGATTTATTAGTTCACTTGCCAAAAGTCAATGTTTTTAATCTTGACAATACCAATACTTTACTAAACTTTGATGATGCTGTTATTATTTCTTTTATTAAGTTATGTGTCACATTGTTATGTTAAACTGTTTATTTTTAGGCTAATATTGTTGCAGATTACTATTAATTAATTTAACCAAGAAAATGAAGGTACTAGCCCTGGTTTCACAATAGCTCCTTAACTAAGATTTTCCTTAACTTCAATTTAGCAAATTTTGGCTATCATTTTTTGGAACTATGAATAAAAAGAAATGACAAATCTAAATATAGATGTTATAATCTTGAAGTGATCTTCACAATGAATCCTTACATTCCTGTATATCCTAACAATTGATAAAATAATTAAGATTACAACTTTTCCAGATTTAAGTTGAGGAAAATCGTAGTTAAGAAATGATTGTTAAAAAGGGCCTGGAAACCATGTTTAAAAAAATACAGTAGTTTCCATGACTTGGCTTTAGACAGTGAGTGTCAGATTTGTAATTTCTATTTTTATATAGGCATCAGATAACCATGAGTTGACAGCAGACTATTGGGAACTTATTGGACCCTCACCACCAGGTGGCGCTGATAGTGTTCTAAATGAGGTAAATTATATTGAAAGTATATTTTCTGTTATGACTAGGCTGAAGTAAGGGCAAAAAACCCACACTACATTCAGGTTTATTGGATTTTATATGACAGCTAGGCACAAATACAGTGACTTCATAAGTAAATGTTTGTTACAGATGACCTGTTTAAATGAGAATTGCAATTTCTCCAAAGGTGAAAAATTATCCTTGTATAATCATCGAATGCAGTAATCAAATTTGTTCAAAAGACCACTCTAGGTGTACAAAGTTTGATGATATTGTCAAGCTCTACTTTTGAATTTTTATAAAAATAATGCATTCAAAGTGCATGTAGCACCTTGACAATTTTATGTCTACTCCTGAATGTGTTAAATCATAAAAAAAAATCATAAGTAGCACATGACAATAATAATTCTCAAGTTCAACATCAGGCTTCTTTAAACATACATGCATTGTGTATGTAGTGAATTGATGCAGTTTTTATGATGGTTACGATCTATTAGCAATCTTACTTGGCCTAAGTCGGCATACAGAAATATCCAGTTTGCATAGAGTTCTTGGAAAGAAAGGTAGATTTTAACCATTGTTTTGTTTGTTTCATATTGAACATTGCATTCACTTTCACATTATCTTAGTATTTGTTAAACCTGTATATAAGGGACCACCCATGAAATGTTGACTTTATAGACAGGCAGGCTTTGTTTAGGGGTTTAATTTTTTGGTTAAAATAATAAGCAAATTGATGACTTCAAAGCTGATCTTACTTGTCTGTTAGTTTCTATATACAGTTTTGACACTATAACTGGTTTTACCATGTCTTGTGTTTGTAATAGTGATTACAGGTATCTTATCTTTTTGTTAAAATGTTGAATTGATTTTTATATCCTTTTCGAACAGGAAGCTCATGTTGATGTACAGTTAGATAACAGACATATGATGGTGCGAGGAGAAAATGTAAGTCATTCTATTTAAATACGATAATATTCACTAGTCTATTAATTAATGTGTGGAATTTTCACAGTCATTGAACTTCATGTATAACAAAAATGAAACCAAATTGTTTAATTGGATTACTATATATTTGCCTTACCGTATGATGAAACTGTGAAATTTTATACAAGTTAAAAGTTTTCTAGATCCAAAAACTATTTTGAAGTTGTATTGTCCAGTTTAGTTTCAATATGTTTCAGTTTAATATAGAACTTAAACTTGGTCAGTAAATGATTTTTATTTGTGGTGTATGCTTTTTCAAGGGTAAGCTGCCCTTATTAAAAAGTTGAGAAAAATTCAGATTATTGGAGCCAAGTTATTTGTTAAAAACCATTAAGATTCAAACTAAAAGTTACCTAAAATGTAATTCCTGATAAACACTAAATAAATGTGTTTGACTTATAAACTTTTTAAAGAAAAAAAGTGTGAAACCAATATTTGTAGAGCCAGAAATTTGAACTAATAACATTGTAGAATGAGATTTACTTGTACTCGTGTATTTCTAAGCAATGTATGATATAAATTTTTTTTTCATATTTTTCAGACGTCAAAAGTTCTGAAAATGAGATCTATAGTAATGCAGTGTTTTAGGGACCATTACTTCAGCAGAGGATACTTTGAGGTAATCATATAAAGCACCTAAGCATCTATAAAGCACCTAAGCTAGGGAAGGCATAACTCTGTCTTGTAACACAAGTTAAGTGATGTACTGGTAACTGAGATTACTTGGTATAATTTCCATTGTGTGTTTCTTTACGATGAAGCAACTTCCTATAAATTCATTTAAGTAGGAGAAAAAGAACTAAAAACTTTATTCAATCAATTATAATAATGATTCAAAATTTGTCTCTTTTTTTTTTTTGAAGATTTTTCTGTACACTTGTCTAGACTTGTACTCCGTCACATATAAGTAAGGCAGAGTTTCATAACTGCCACTCAGTCTGTCATACATTGATTTCCAATTGTATGCAGCAATTTCCAACAAATTATAATAATGTTTGAATATTGATGTTTATTGGTGAAATGCAGGTCAAGTTCAAATTTGAGTTTGTTTGTTTGTTTGTTTTTTTTTTTTTTTTTTTTTTTTCAAGCATTTCTGGTGATTTTGCCATCATCGGTTCATTACAACATCCAGACAAGATACTGTACACATAGAAATATTCAATGGTATAACTTTCGTGGTTTTGGTATAGAGAGCATTTTCGCTGGTATAAACTGTTCCCGGTCAGGCAGGTGCTTTAACACTAGCATCTGACAAAGATATAAAATTTCATTGTGGATTTATTTTCGCTCTTGATAAGCGACCGCGAAAATAGTGAACATTAATACACAGCGAATATTTCTACGTATACAGTATTTGGTTGCTTAGATCTTTGTTTGTTGTTGGATTATTTTTATAAATTTTTATTTCCAGGTAACGCCCCCAACTCTAGTACAGACCCAAGTAGAAGGAGGGTCCACACTGTTTAAACTGAATTATTTTGGTGAAGAGGTCAGTCAGTTATTTATTTGTTTGTTTGTTTGTTCATTCATTCATTCATTCTTTCATTCATCTGATCAGTGGTATAAATTACACACACACAAAAGAGCTTCATGAATGATAGAATCATATCACATATCTAAGTTTCTAATGATAAAAAGTACTCATACTTGATTCCTCTCAAAAGAGATATGTCAAATGAAAGATTATATTTGCAAATTGAAAAATTTGAGAAAATTCTATTTTGAAACTTTAAATTCAATTATGCTAACAAGATTCTTTTGTGTACAACATACTGCCACTAAATACTTGTGCCATTTTTCCATTTAATAATGCATTTCAGTCATTAGACTTTTTCCTTAAAATGAAAAACCAATAAATAGTAACAGGAATATTTCCCATAAATACTGAAAAACAACCATTGTAATATGGTTTGCAAAATTACTTACTTGAAATAATTGTGTTTAGTTTCCCTTCATTGGCCAGCAAGGCAAAATAAATATATCCAAGCTTTGTCTAAAACTGGACATCATATTATTTTTTTAAATTGTGGCCATTGATTACAAAATTTCAAAAGTCACTTGAAGCATTGCAGGTCATTCATTCATTCATTCATTCATTCATTCATTCATTTATTCATTATTATTTATTTATTATTTTTTGACAGGCATTTTTAACCCAGTCTTCACAGCTGTACCTTGAAACAGTTATACCAGCTATGGGAGATGTGTTCTGTATTGCCCAGTCTTACAGAGCAGAACAGTCACGAACAAGGAGACATTTAGCTGAGTGAGTACTATACAAGATTTAAACAGATGCAACTTTTGTGGTTTTATTGTGAAAGGAGTATATATTTTAAACCCTATTTGACCTTCAAAAGTGATGGAATCTTCAAACTAAACTGTATCATAGTTTAAATGTACATCAACATCAGTTTTCAAAGTGTATTCAGTAAAGTTTAATTTATACTATTGCGATATAGTTGTGACTGCTTTTTTAAAAGTTTTCTAAAAAGTTTTAAATGTTATTTTATTTTATTTTTTTATTAGCTCTGATGAGCTATTGCAATCTATTACTGTCCGTCGTGTGTCATGCATCGTCCATCGTGCATAAACTTCACATTTTAATCATCTCCTTCCAAAACTACTGGGCCAAATTTATTGAAACTTGGTGATTACCATGTCTGGGTAACAGCCTTTCAGAATTGTGTTTGGGGTTTGGCCACTCCCAACAAGATGGCTGCCATCACTAAAAATAGCCAAAACACAAAAAAATCTTCTGCTCAGATACGATATTTGGATTTAGGATAAATATTGTGTTTTTTGTTAAAATCGGACGAAAAATGTCCTACTTTTTGACCTTTGATAAAAATTTTTAATATTTCAGGTGATAATGGCATGGGATTTAAGTTTATTGTAGATATTGACATGACGATCATTTTGATACATAGATCAAGGTCATGGGTTCAAAGGTCAAGGTCACAGATGCAAAAGTATACCGAAATTAGAATATTGTAGATAGTGATATGATGATCATTTTAATATACATGTATGACTCCAGCTCATATGTTCAGAGGTCAAGTTCATAGCTGTAAAAGACAGCTTAAATTGGTATTATCCTGGAAACTATTAACTTTTTGTATAGGCATGTATATTTGAATATTAAAGATATTGATAACACAATCATTTTGATATATGGTTCAAGGGTACAGGCTCAAAGGTCAAGGTCACAGCTACATAAGAAAACTGAAATTGTGCATTATCTTGAAAACTATAATTTTTTTGTATTGGTATGTATATAAGAATATTGTAAGTATTGACATGATGGTCAATTTGATTCATACTTCAAAGTCATGGGTTCATAGGTCAAGGTCAAAGCTGCATAAGACATCTTAAATTGTTAAATATTTTGAAAACTAATTACTTTTTGCATAGGCTCATATATTAGGCCAATTCAATTTAAATAGTGGATTCTCATCCAGGTTGGACAAAAATTTTTGGGTGGATGGGAGGGTATTATTTTCTATTTTTTATTTTATATGAAAACTAGCACTCTCACATCTGCATCGGCAATAGGGCCATTTCTGTCTATATCACTGCTTATTAAATTATTGTACTCCTCCATTAACTTTTGGGTGTCTGCTTTATTTGCCCTGTACCATGCTCATAATGAAAATAAAATGACTTGGGGCGGCACATTTTCGGTGGGTGGGCGGGGATGAGAATCTACCAATTAAGTTGAATCTAAGCCTTAGAATATTGAAGGTATTGATATGATGATCATTTTGATATATTGTCCAAGGTCATTGGTTCAAAGGTCAAGGTCATAGCTGCATAAGATGGCTTGAATTGTTAATTATCTTGAAACTATTAATTTTTTGTATAGACATGTATATTAGAAATTGTAGGTTTTGATATAATGATAATTTAAAATATGGTTGAATGTCTTGGGTTCAAAGGTCAAGGACAAAGCTGCATAACCATACTGAAATGGTTAATGATTTAGAAATTATTCATTGTACTATAGTTACTACATGCATATTAGCCACTTATTTATAAATGAACTGTGACTAGAAATTTCTAATTAAGTATTGTGGCAGTTTTAAACTTGAGAAATTTTGAAAGTTTCTGTAATTTATATATTGTATATTGCACTTTGCAAACAATTTAGGACATATTCTCGGGTGAGCGTTAAGGCCCATGGGCCTCTTGTTTTTGTTGTTGTTGATAATTCGATAATGTTTCTTTAATTTACCTGTGTAAACGACTGCCTTACTTGCACAACATCTTTGTCAAGAGGGTGTTTGATTTAGAATGGTTAGACTCTAATAATCTGAAATATACTTGAAGCCGGATTACTCATTAATATAAAAAAATTTCTCTTTTCAAATAGTGGTTAGACTCTTATTTGAATCTGATATAAAGTTATGGCTTTATCACTCATTACAATAAAAATTTGTCTTTTTCCCAATGGGGCCTCGGTGGCCGAGTGGTCTAAAGCGCGCTTACGGATCACAGTGCCCCTCACCGCCTGGGTTCGAATCCCACTCGGGACAGATCCTAGTGTGAGAAAGTTTGTCAGTTTGCTTGCCTAGGGTCAGTGGTTTTCTCGGGCACTCCGGTTTCCTCCACCATTTCAGAACTGACCACCTCGAAATAAGTGAAAGAATCTTGACTGGGGCGTAAAACACCATTACTCCACTCCACTCCACTCTTTTTCCCAATCTGGAATATAAAATCCAGGTCGTTGTTTTGAAAAAAAATACAAAAAAAACTTTGCCCTACTGTTTTACAAGATGTTACCTTTGTACTTTGAGAGGGTAGCAACATTTTAGCCAATACATACTATGGTATTATATCAAGTAACTATAGAATAAAGTGGATATACATGTATTTTGTCCAGTTATTACATGTAATCCTTTTGCAAAGTACATGTGTATTGTTTGGTCACCAATCAGTGTTAGATATGAAGGCCAATATTTCTATTTTATGAATTTTGTTTCTAAGTAAATTTATACTGAAATGATTACATTATGATTTGTGAGTATGTAGTGTAGATATTTATATTTTGTAGATATACACATATAGAAGCTGAATGTCCATTTATTACATTTGATGACCTACTTAACAGTTTGGAAGATTTAGTGTGCGATGTTGTTGAACGAGTCTTAAAATCGCCATATGGAAAAATTGTCTCAGAACTCAACCCTGTAAGTTTAAGTTTATGTAAAGTTAGTGCTCCCTCCACACACACACACACACACACAGAGTTTCAAAGAAAATGATCAGAATAACAAAACCTTCATTATCTGTTTTTAGGATTTTTTATGTGTAAACATTAATTTCAGTTGTAGTTTCAGTTTCTATAACAGACATGTATAATAAATGTAACTGGAAAAGTTGCAGACCCCACCCACAGCCACTTTACATGTGCTAACCTTACCCACAGCCTTTCTTCTTAATGATACTTACCCTACCTTCAGCCTTCCTCCTTATGGGTGCCAGTCCGTCCTAAAGTCTGCCTCCTAAGGGGTTCTAACCCTACCTACAGCCCTACTTCTTAAGGGTGCTAATCTTACCCACTGCCTTTCTCCTTAAGGAAGTTAATCCTACCCAAAGTACAACTTGTACAAAGTACAAGGGATCTTACCAATATATTCAGTTATAATACTTTAAAATTTTAATTAAAAAAAAAAAAAAACAAAGCAGTAACAGTGTGATTTTAATATTAATATATATGTACATGTATTTAGATATGATTAATTTTAAACTTATACATTTGATTTTGAAATATTTTAGAACTTTAAACAGCCAAAGAGACCATTTAAGAGAATGGCTTACACAGAAGCTATAGATTATTTAAAGGCCAACAACATTACCAAGGATGATGGTACATTTTATGAATTTGGAGATGTAAGTAGATATATATATATTACAGCTAGTTGCAGTGTTTTTGAAAAGAAGTTATAGATGTAGTTTTTTATATATAAAAAAAGTTATTAATATTTCATAATACTTGTTAGTGTGTCAAATGGTCTTTTTAAAACTTCTTTAATTTTATTAGACATTTGTTTGAGCATAGCCAAAAGTTTGAGTTCCAAGGGTTAAACTCATTGTGATGGATACTCTTGGTACAAGCTGATTTGTTGATGTAGTTGTTGTACAGGTTTTATGTATGCATTGTGTGTATAATGTTTTAGCTATGTATAGCTGTAATACTGCTTATAATACTCTAGAAAATAACAACTTGCTGAAGACAATATTTATGTATTTTTTTTTTTTTTTTTTGTATTTGATAGGATATCCCAGAAGCCCCAGAAAGGAAAATGACAGACCAGATAAATGAACCAATATTTTTGTGTAAATTTCCTGCCGAGATCAAATCATTCTACATGCAAAGATGTGCTGATGATAAAAGAATTACTGAATCTGTAAGTCAAATTCTGTAGACAAATATTGTTACAAGAAAAATGAAACTTCACAGACTGTTTCTATATATATCAGAGATGTGCATCTCACTTGGTACTTAGCTGTTTTTCAGACATATTTGAAACAGAGAGATCCTTTATTGTGAAATCAACTCCTCATATTTTTTGTCAACATAGAACCTGTAAACTTCACAGAATGATTTTATATATATACATGTATTTGGTATTATGCATCTAACCTTATGGAATTGGTTGACAACCTTTTTGCCACACCCTTTACAGCATTTCACCAAACCTGCCATCTGATTCTATGACCTATTTTGGACATGTCTCTCAGCATTTTTCATTTTTTCAACAAAGAATCTCTACAGCATTTTTCATTATATGTTTATTGAAGCTTTAACCTCACTTTAAAGAATTATTAAAACTTTTTGTAGGTCTTTATGCGATTTCTTCAACCCTATCATTTGAGACTGACTTTTTTCTTTCTTTCTTTTTTTCTTTTTCTTTTTCTTGTTCTTTCTTTTTTTTTTTTTGGCATGGTTGCAGAGAATGCAAATACGGGTTATAATATAGTGAATGTTGGTTGGTTTTGCTGGTTGGTTTTGGGGGAAATATGTTCCTATTTTGTGATTAACTCCATTGGAGTTACTAAGAATCTTGAAACTTCTGAAACTTCTAGTAACACTTTTTATAGTATATAAAAAAATATGTACATCACTTTATAGAATTATTTTGGGATCTTTTTTTATAAAAACTTTGGAACTAAATTGATTTTAGAAATCTTTTGAAATAGAATGGTCCTATAGATTGAAATAATTTTCAAACTTAGAACCTAGAAACTTTACGGAATGTTTTTGTTCACAATATATTGAAAATATCATTCTATGGAAATATTAACAAGCTTTTATATCACTTTACAACATTTCAGCATTCTGGTCATATGAGTCTTTCACTAAATTTACATCTCCTTGTAACAATTTTCTTTCTTATTTCCAGGTTGATCTTTTGATGCCGAATGTAGGGGAGATAATTGGAGGTTCTATGAGGTTATGGGACCATAAGGAATTGATGGATGGTTTTGCAAGAGAAAATATTGACACTACCAATTATTATTGGTACACTGATCAGGTGTGTGTGTGTGTGTGTGTGTGAGACAACAGTATGACTAGATACTCTAGGTTTATGAAAACTAATTGCAGTCATGCAGCGGTTATTTAAAAAATCAAATAATGACTTAGGTCATGTCTTTGTTGTTCACTTGAATGTAAAGAAATCATTGTTTATACTGTTAAGTTGTAAAGTGGAGTTGTTGTGCTTAATGCTCCAATCCTCATATTGAGGCTGCCAGTTCTTGGAATTTATGTAACCAGGGCTCAGAGAGAAAAACCAACAGTATTAAGAAAACAAATTGACATACTTTTTACATTATTATCTGCCTCAATGGGATTCGATCCTAGGAGGGAAAAATGTAGTGATTCGTAAGCTTGTACTATAGATCTCTCAGTCCTGATTCCCTAAGAGAGAAAGAAGAGCTGATTTTATACTAACATTTGTCTTCTGTACTTCTTGTGGGATGTTTTTCGTGTTCCACTGGTGTTATTTAGTTTTTAAAACTTGATTTCATTTATATATATATTGTATTTTTATTTTACAGAGAAAGTATGGTTCCTGTCCACACGGAGGGTATGGTCTAGGATTAGAGAGATTTTTGTGTTGGCTTTTAGACAGATACCACATCCGTGAGGTTGTCCTTTATCCCAGATTTGTAGAAAGGTGCAAACCTTGAGAAGTGTTTAAACATTTTAACAGTTGTAACTGAATCTTAATTTATCATTATTTTAAATTGTGCATTTTTGGCTTGTTAGCTGCTCAACCTTCGGATAATTATAAACCTATTATGAAAATTATATAGACACTTACAATGCATAATTATATTGTTAAACGAATTGGATTTACCAGCAAATCACATGACACGACTTTAATTTGTTAGTATTAACTGTAAATTAGAGTCACATGTGACATTTTCTCATTAAAAAAAAGGTAATATTCAATAAAAAGTCATGTAACATTATAAGAAGAATTGGTTAATCTGATCACACATAAGAGGCAGTCCCATAGTATGCTTGTAGGCCAATTTTTGAGAACATTTATTAGATCAAAAGAGATCAAATTAGATAACAGTGCAATGTTTACTCAACCTATTTCAGAAACAATATTCAGCTGGTTGTTGTCAGTCTTGTAATACAGACACCATTTATCCCTCTTGTACAAAGCACATGAGAACTAATGTCATGATTCAGTGTAATTGTTACCATACACTGTTAAAGTTTTTCGTTAAACTTTTTAGCTCACCTGAGCTGAAAGCTCAGATGAGCTATTGCGATGGTTCACCATCCGTCGTCTGTCGTGCGTCGTGCGTTAACATTTTTCATTTTAATCAACTCCTCTAAAACTACCAACCCAAATTTGATGAAACTTGGTGATGATGATGTCTGGGTGAAGGCCTTTCAGATTTGCACATATGAAGGAGTTATGTCCCCTTGGGGCCCCATAAGGGGGGAAATAGTGAAAAACTTTAAAAATCTTCTCCTCTGAATGTACAAGTGATATACCTTAGTTATTTCACTTATAACATTCTTAGGTCATCTATTTTCAGATTTGCACAAATGAAAGCGATGGGGCTCAAAATGGGGAAATGGCAAGGAACTTAGTGGGAAAATTGCTAAAAATTATTTATTTGTCACTATATCTTGAAAACTATTAACTTTTTGTATAGGCATTTATATTAGAATATTGTAGGTATTGCGACAACAATCATTTTGATATATGGTTCAAGGTCATATGTTCAAAGGTCAAGGTCACAGCTGCAAAAATAGACTTAAATCGCTAATTATCTTGAAAACTATTAACTTTTTGTATAGGCATGTATATTAGAATATTGTAGATATTTGGACAACGATCATTTTGATATATGGTTCAAGGTCATATGTTGAAAGATCAAGGTCACAGCTGCAAAAGAAAAGTTAAATTGCTAATTATCTTGAAAACTATTAACTTTTTGTATAGGCGTGTATATTAGAATATTGTAGATATTTGGACAACGATCATTTTGATATATGGTTCAAGGTCATATGTTGAAAGATCAAGGTCACAGCTGCAAAAGAAAAGTTAAATTGCTAATTATCTTGAAAACTATTAACTTTTTGTATAGGCATGTATATTAGAATATTGTAGGTATTGACATGACACTCATTTTGATATATGGTTCAAGGTCATATGTTGAAAGGTCAAGGTCACAGTTGCAAAAGAAAAGTTAAATTGCTAATTATCTTGAAAACTATAAACTTTTTGTATAGGCATGTATATTAGAATATTGTAGGTATTGCGACAACAATCATTTTGATATATAGTTCAAGTTCATTTGTTGAAAGGTCAAGGTCACAGCTGCAAAAGAAGACTTAAATTGCTAATTATCTTGAAAACTATTAACTTTTTGTATAGGCATGTATATTAGAATATTGTAGATATTTGGACAACGATCATTTTGATATATGGTTCAAGGTCATATGTTGAAAGGTCAAGGTCACAGCTGCAAAAGAAAAGTTAAATTGCTAATTATCTTGAAAACTATTAACTTTTTGTATAGGCATGTATATTAGAATATTGTAGATATTGACATGACGATCATTTTGATATATGGTTCAAGGTCATATGTTGAAAGGTCAAGGTCACAGCTGCAAAAGAAAAGTTAAATTGTTAATTATCTTGAAAACTATTAACTTTTTGTATAGGCATGTATATTAGAATATTGTAGGTATTGACATGACGATCATTTTGATATATGGTTCAAGGTCATATGTTGAAAGGTCAAGGTAACAGTTGCAAAAGAAAAGTTAAATTGCTAATTATCTTGAAAACTATAAACTTTTTGTATAGGCATGTATATTAGAATATTGTAGGTATTGACAAGACGATCATTTTGATATATATTTCAAGGTCATATGTTTAAAGGTCAAGGTCACAGCTGCAAAAGAAGACTCAAATTGCTAATTATCTTGAAAACTATTAACTTTTTGTATAGGCATGTATATTAGAATATTGTAGGTATTGCGACAACAATCATTTTGATATATAGTTCAAGTTCATTTGTTGAAAGGTCAAGGTCACAGCTGCAAAAGAAGACTTAAATTGCTAATTATCTTGAAAACTATTAACTTTTTGTATATGCGTGTATATTAGAATATTGTAGGTATTGACATGATGATCATTTTGATATATGGTTCAAGGTCATATGTTGAAAGGTCAAGTTCACAACTGCAAAAGAAGACTTAAATTGCTAATTATCTTGAAAACTATTAACTTTTTGTATGGGCATGTATTTTAGAATATTGTAGGTATTGACATGACGATGATTTTAATATATAGTTCAAGGTCATATGTCAAAAGATCAAGGTCACAACTGCAAAAGAAGACTTAAATTGCTAATTATCTTGTAAACTATTAACTTTTTGTATAGGCATGCATATTGGAATATTGTAGATATTGACGTGGCAATCATTTTGATATATGATTCAAGGTCATATGTTGAAAGGTCAAGGTAACAGCTGCAAAAGAAGACTACAGTCACTTTATGCATATTAGCTACTTATTAATGAAATGTGACTGAATATTTCTGATTAATTTTTTTGGGAGTTCTTGAGTTTCTTTAAATTTTCTGTACTTGATATATTGTCTGTTGCACTTTGTAAACAATTTTGGAGATACTCTCAGGTGAGCGTTAAGGCCCATGGGCCTCTTGTTATAAGTTTACTGACTACATGTGCAGGCAGGCTTTTTTGCTGGTCTTCTGGCAGCTCTTGTTATAATTATATGTTTAATTACTAAAATATATGATTTTGACTATTACCAATAATTAACATTTCCAGTAGCATTTTACCTCCTCTTTTTATTCTTGCCTACATTATAGACATAAACAGGTGTATATTGCACCACTCAGCTGTGCTCTTGTTTACAAGATGCAGTAGTGAATATGTCACTGTTGTGCTTTTAATATCTTATCTTCACAGAAACAAGCTTATGTGATGAACCTAACTGATTATTGTCTTAATTAATTTTTTTTTTTTGTGGTGAGCTATTGTGTTTTTTGACAGGAAATGTGTACTTTAGTTAGTCTTTTCAAGACGGGCAAAATTCTTAATGAAATGATTTGCCATAAATTGAATGAAGTAAGATAAAAGGTGAACTGGTGAGAAAAAAAGAACTTGGTATTAAACTGTTACTTTAGTCATGTTAAATGAAAAATTTAGAAAATTTATATATATATATATATATATATATATATATATATATATATATATATATATATATATATATATATTTGCACCCTTATGTTGGTTAACATATTTTTTTCTCGATTTATTGAACAGATTGTTCAAAGTTTTACTATTAAAAATGGAGTCATTTATTGATTTTTTTTTGAGGGAAAGTTTGCACATTTACATGTGTGTTTCTCAGGTGTAATTAACATTAAAAATACACATACACTTTTAATTTATACACATGGTGAAACAATCATAGCTTTTAGGTCTTTTACAAACAGTTTCAGTGATCCTAATCTTATTATGTCAAAAATTTATATGCAAGGTAATTTTGTTTAATATTCAGTTTTTTTTTTGTGTTATGAATTGCACATATTTTCATTGTTTAAATAAAGTACACTATAGGAACCATGTTGTCAGATCCTATGTCAATTCTACCCACCACAACAAATTTTTTTAAGTAGTAAAACAGTATAGATCTTAAGTTTTTTAGTGGAGTAAAAAATTGGTTAATATTGATTAGTCTTTAAACTATAGTTTGTTACCATTATGTTGTAACAGTTCTGAATACAGAAAGTCCGTTAGTTGTTAGTTCTTTACTGTTAGATTTGGAATCAGATGAAAAAATTGTCTGGTTGGTTGATATGTTATGCACTCAATCATGTTAGATAAAAAGTAAAATGTAGAAAGTGACTTGCTATAAGATCTCTAATTAAACCAGAGATGGTAAGCTATTTGTATCTGATCCAACAATTTTTCAGAACCTCTTTTCTTTTGGAGTGCATGTTTATCTATCACAGTGCCTCTCAACACCTATGTTTAAACTACACTAGGAATATCCACACTCAAGAAATTTCTGGGATTTATTTTCTTTCTTTTTTAAAATTATGAAAACAAGAATATCTAGATGATGTGAAAAATAAAACTATTATAATTTTATTAAAAGCATCTCTTGTGTTGTAATAGGAAGACAGTTTTTCAAAAGTGTGTATACAGTAGTTTTAATTTGAGGTCTTCAAAAATTATTTTGAAACTGTTTGTATTCAACTTGTATTCCCAATTATAAAAATAAAGGGAAGAGTTCTGAAAATACGGGTCTGTCTAAATTTATACAATAAAATTATCTTTAGATAAAACAGAAGAGATTCATTTGGTGTATGATAAATGAATTTAAAACACTTATGTACTAACTAATGTGTTGTTACTAGTTGGTAGTGTGGTCTTCTGATGATATAAGATTTAATTTTAATTTTGGTTATTTGAAGAAAGTAAAAACAGTTTTTTTTTCACAGTATAATCACTAAATGTTGGAGAATCATTCATTATGTAAAGGTTGCCAATTATAAATTGTAATATAATTTCATAAAGAAGTTTAAAGTTAGAATAATGCATAATAAGAAACAAAATCGAATTTCTGATAATAAAATTACAAATTGATGGGATTACTAACAAAACCATTTCTCATATTTATAAGTATTTATATTATATGACTAATGATAAAAATGGACACTTCATTTGAGTGCTCATCCAAAGTCAGGAGTTTTATAATCATGCGTCTTAATATGTTGTCTCTCATTTTCTGTTTCTGAAATTAACTAGTACAACAGACTTCCACTAAGACAAATTTATAAGGATTTGTTAAGAGGCAAATTTTCAATGACAGTTCTAAACATGAAAGAGTTATCTCCCTTTCTTAATGTGTATTGCTGATCCCGACTTGTCTACTATTGTGCATGTTCACCACATTGAAATTAAAGCAGTAAAAATTTTATTTTTGTATGATCATGAAAATAATCCTTGAACCAACCACATTTAGGAACCACTGTAAATGGCATCATGAAACAAATGATCATTTGACCTAACAGAGAGAAACCTCCCAAAATGTAGTTATGAAACAATCGTTTGATGCAACAGAGAAACCACATCATGAAACAATTAATCGCTTCACATAATAGACAGAAAAATTTTCATTGTTTTTCTTTGAAGTAACCATTTTACATTACTACAATTACTTTTGTTTCTCCATAAAATCCACATTTGTATCAAGATGAAATACCTTGTTCCCAATAACACCTAATTTTGAGCTGAAAATTGTTTCTTTCTTATACAAGTCCATGATTGATTAACATGGGTTCTACATCCCAGACAAGAATGTTTTGAACTTTGCATTGTGCTCAGGACAATATGTAGGGTTCTATATCATGCAATGCCTAATATATGTTGTGAAACATAAACTTTTAATGGGGTCATTCTAAGAATCCTAAATCAATACACCATAAGCAATAAACTTAAGTTCTGCAAATATTTCTACATTTGAAAATTCTATTATTTTTTAATCTACATGTTAGCAAATTTCACTCTTTTTTAAAAAATTCAAACAAACCACTTTTCCTGTTTAATAATTTATTTTCAAAGAAAAAAGTTATTGTAAAATGATTAGTGTAAAACTTAATGTAAGTACATTTGTTAAGAAATAACTTAAAGGTTACTATGACAACACCTGAAAATGCAAAGTAAATAGAACCAGTAAGTCTGATTGATGTATAAACACAAAATGCATTATCAACAAATCCTGAATAGCTGACAATAAAAATTAAATCATACTAAAAAGAAAATACTTCTAAAGAACTTTTCACTGGGGAAAATACTTCACTGGTGAATATACTTTTAAAGAACTTTTCACTGGTGAAAATACTTCTAAAGAACTTTTCACTGGTGAAAATACTTCTAAAGAACTTTTCACTGGTGAATATACTTCTAAAGAACTTTTCACTGGTGAAAATGTTTCTAAAGAACTTTTCACTGGTGAAAATACTTCTAAAGAACTTTTCACTGGTGAATATACTTCTAAAGAACTTTTCACTGGTGAAAATGTTTCTAAAGAACTTTTCACTGGTGAAAATACTTCTAAAGATAAAGAATGGGATAAAAATACTAGAAAAGGAAATTATTTTCAATAACCAATTTCAATTTACCAATGCATTCCACTGGGTATACTAGCCCATCTAACATCTATAACTGTCACCAAAGAAAATATATTTTACAGATGACCTTTATATACATACAAATTATGAACTGGAAAAAGCAAGTATCTTAAAACAGTAAAAGTTATTAAATTATGGATGGACTAAGTGTTCTCCTGTATGTTAAAAGTGATATATGGATTTCCAAATGTCAGTTGTATTTAGCTTTGATATTTTGTTTTAGACACTTGAATACAATGCTTATGTTAAACATTTCTAGGACCAATGTGGTTCAGCAGTTATTAAGATTTAAGTCTTAACTACAAGCTGACCACTAGAAATGTGAAAACAATTTATTCCTGTGGTCAACCATAAATAAAAGATTAAACAAACTGTTGGCCAGCCTTTTGTTTAAATATATCTTGTTATAAAACTTAAAGAAATGAGGGAAAATTTTATTTTAAAGATTTTCATCTGTACCCTCCATTCAACAATAATTTCATTTTTTTTTTTTTAAAAAAAAAAAAAAGGTTAAAATATAAGTAATCAAAGAATCATGAAAATTTTTGTGAAAAACAATTTTTCAATAATTAACATAAAATTTATTCGGAGGTTACAAAAGAAAATTAACCGAATTCATTATCTGAACCTGTATAACAAAGGTCACATCATGAAACATGTATCTACAAACGGCAAGTGTACTTTCTATGACAGAACCAACTGTGATTATTACTGTACTAGAGTAGACCACCAGATTCATACATCATTTCAGTCTTATAAATCATTATAAATGAGCTTTTAGCTGAATGCAACATTCTGTATAAAACCATGTAATAATAAAGAGAATATTTGAAGTGACAATTGAGACAAAGATGAAAGCATTAAATGTATAGAATACAGCCATAAAGGAAATAAAATTAAAGATCAAAAATATATGTAATAATATTTTGAGATCAAATGAATAAACTATATGAAGAATGTTTGTAAAAAATTTAATTGTTAGCTAGGTACATGGAAATGATGAAAACACATACGTTATTTAAATATCACCTGAATACAGTACATGCATTTAGCATGGCTAATCAAGCTAGAGATGGTAGGTTATTTTAGAAACATTTTCAGCTGTAGTTCTGGTCAATCAAACATTTTTCAGAGCATTCTTCCTTTGTTATTTAAACACTTAAACTTCACTTAGAAAACTAACTACATAACTGGATAGTAATTAAGTGTTTTTGAACCCAGTCTAGATTCTGCCACACATATTTTAGACAGTAAGATCTGGAATAGTGGAGAAAATAAGGGTTACCAGAGAAAACCAGGCAAAACATTCTCACATTTGGATTTGCTCAAGCATGATTTGAACCTTGAAGTTAAGAGTCATTGTGGTCCATGTACTAGCACTTTAGACCTCTTGGCCATCAAACATCACCCTTGCTATACCCTTTCATTCACAGATATCCACACTTATGAGTTTAAAAAATTTAAAAAAAAAACTTGAAAACTGAATTGCCACATGATTCTGGTGTATAAAATCAAAAAGAAAAAAGAGGATAATGAGCCTTATTGCTCACCTGAGAACAAATATGCTACAATGTTTCATTAAGAAGTTTATAAGCAAATATTATAAATTATGAACCTCAGCAGAAAAAAAAAACAAATAATAAAATTTTTAAAACATAAAATAAAGAAAAACAAAAGCCCATCAGATTTTTTTCTCCCATCATTGATTTCAGAGAAGATTTTTAAAGATTTTTGCACACCTAGGTCACCATGACCTAGTTTTGGTAGCCATAAACAAATCTGAATTGCACCAACCCAGACGTGCTTCTGGCCAAGTCTCATTGAAATCTGTCTGGTACTTAGGAGGAGAGGTAAAAAATGTGTGTTAACGACGCACGCATGAAGGCACATACACACGCTTCCCTATGCCATAAGCTCACATGACCTTCGGTCATGTGAGCTAAAAATGATGATAAAAAAATTATGTTAAGTCATATTTAATTCAAATTTTACATTAACCAGCTTAGTTGTAGTGTAAATATTTATCTGACATCAAGTTTCTTAATTTTTCTTGTGGTCCAATGACATTATTTAGTTCCTGAAGTACATAGCTTAATACAAAAGGAAGTACCTGAGTTTGTTTTTCTTGAATAAGTGGTCTTCAATATAAACTTCCAGAAGATAAACCTATTTCATTTATAAACAGGAGACAGTTAGTTTTGGGATTAGGTGGTAAAAACCTGAGTACCTTGACATTATGGAAACAAGAAGCCATGAGCATAAATGCTTACCTGGCAATTAAATGATAATTACAACATGCACTCACATCACATACTTTGGTACATTTCATAAATACAGCAAAGAAAAATATTGATTCAATACTTCAAAAAATGTCAATATTGATACAGAAAACCACAAATTTTATTGATAAGTAATTCAAAAGTACCATTTTTTTTAAAGTTTAATGTTTTGACTACCTTAAAGAATGCTTAGTAAAACAGCAACAAATTGATCAAAAGCATAATAACAAATTCTGAAAATATATATTTTTTAACAAAACAATGCTTGAGGCTGTCACTGTATATAAGTGCCAATGATTATTATAACAAGTTCATGTCCTATTTACAGACATTATTATTTCCCCAAGAACTGACTATATAAAAAAAAAGAAATGTGAGTCATGGTACGTGGTTATACTGTATTTTTAAAAATACCTAAAAAGTAGCAAAAGTATACAGGTTAAACTTTTGATTATTACTGAACTTTGATGTAAGATATAGTCCAAAAATTACATAGGTACAAATAAGGTCATGACCTTGACCTTTGACCATAGCTTCTTGTAGAATAAAAAAAATCAAAACTTTAACCTACCCCGGTACTTAAAATTATAATCAAATACTAGTACAGCCTAAATAGACTGAAGACCCCATGTAATTATCTGTTAAAGTAATTTTCTGATATCTTTAAAATTTATGCAAATATTGGTATATGTAATTCATTTTACAACTGAATGTCTCAATTTGTATAAATTGTTATAACCCAAGACACTTGAGAATCTGAAGATCAAATCAGTTTTTACTACAACTTTTGTTTTCAAATAAAAAAGCTTACTCTTTATTTATTTATTTTTCGTGTACAGGTCCCCTGACTTACTTTCTATAGCTAAGACAACCAAACAGCCCAACAACCATTCCCATAAAGTTTGATTAATATTAGTTGGTAGTTTCTTAGGTGATGTCAAAAAAAATAAAAAACACACACACACACACACACACACACACACACACATCTTGCCATGCATTGAGGCCAGATGAGCTGAAAAACATCAATCTAAATAGAATAAATGTATATACATATGATGCAGAATTATTTAATAGTTCTATTTCATTTATTTCTAATTTTTTTTCTTTTTAAATTTAAATGCAGAAGAGATTTGTGTAATTTTTAACATTTTCTAGCATTTTCACAAAATTTTAACTTAAAGATATGATATCTAATCATGTTATGTACAAATTTTACATATTTTTCTCTACAGAAGTGATTTGTTATAATTGATAATTTACAAAGTATAATGTTGTTCTCACTTCTTTCTGCAATAAAAAACATATCAAAAAATGCCAAAAAGATGCACTTTAACTCAATACAAAAATTCCACAGATTTAAATGTCTCGCCTAGTTAGTTTTTGATCGAGTAGAAAATGCATTACTTTAACACAAACTTTCACGTTTTGACATGCCGTCCACGCTGACACTGGAAAAGTAACACCTAAGTCTTGCCTTATGGCAATACCAGGCTCGACAAAAACAGGTTTCATTACTATACCTCATGTAATATTTTTGTAATCTGATTCGATAACAACCAGATGATAAAATCTATGTCTTACCCAGAATTAGTAATTCTCATGCTCCATATGGTAACATTAGTTGATGACATCTTAACGTCACATATGCAGAATATTAGAACATATATCAATCTGCATAATCAAATGCTGGAATTTATGCAATAAGCACCATTACTACAGAGAAAATAACATTGATAAACAAAATGCTGTCTCTGACTACAAAGTTTCGTCCTTTTTGAATAAAAGGATCTCAAAACATTTAACAGAGGGAAAGGTGATTGTAGATTCTACAATGTTTTAAAGTTAGACATTTTATTTTGTCTTTTTATTGGTTAACATTCATTTCTGCAACATCCAATGATAAATAAATTCACAAAATATTGCAGATTTTTTTTTGAGTTAATTCCATGTGTTTGAATTATGTTTGACAAGAAACATGACTGAGAGCTGGGTAACAATAAGTATTCACATCTGCTGTAATATAATAAATATAGCATGACTGTGATGTTAACATTAACTGCCAAGTTGAAAAGGTGAATATACATGTATTTAATTGTAAATGTTCAAGTCATATTTATACAATGTCATATATGTGACATTATTTTCATGTCATCAGCTATCAAATATTGAAAATCATCAAACAAAAATTGATTTGAATTAAAATCTCAAAACAGATTGGAAAAAATTTATGTTTCATTTTTTTTATTGAACTTTAGGAGAGCCAAATGAAGCCTCCATTATATACAGAACTAATTGATTTGTGTCAAAAATAAATTAACCAAATAAAACTTAAAAGGCTTACATCAAACAGTGACATAAACTCTTCCTAAAGGACCGAAAATCTGTCACTGTGAATTCAGACAAGTTAACGAAATGTCAGTTTAAAAAAAATCAAAAATGAGACGGATGTCTTTAAGCTAGGAGATCAGAGTACATAACTGAATGAAACAGCCAATCAGGGCAAAAAATTAAAATAAAACAGCCAATCAGGGAATAGGTTTGATGTGACAAATCCAATTAGGACAATAAATTGAAATGTAATAGCCAATTACCATGAACAACAAAAGAAACAGGAAATAGAACCAGCGTCGATATAACTGACAAGGAAAAAACCATAGATACTGTAGAATAGGATTTATCTGTATAACTAAATACAACAAAATATAATCATAAGTATTAGTATCATTATATCTGTTATCAATTGACAGGTTCTGGTTTCTATTATAAAAAAAATAATACAAATGTTGATAATGATCGCAACAGTTGAAAATTAACAACTTAATCTTGTCTGTGTAATAGTAACAATACAAATAACATAATGCGCAAGTAACGAACTAATTACATGTTACTGTAGGTTCATCTAATTAGCCATGCGATATGTAAACCAAAACATATGTGGAAAATAAAATTGAATTCCATATCATGGAATTTTCCTGTAAAAACTGTATTATTTAAGGAATATATTACCTTAACTCACATTTTGTATCCTATAGTCATTTGAAACAAATAGTTCTACTCAAAAATTGTAAAATATCATATGGTACAGTGATGAAGCCCAGCAAATATTGGTCTTACTGACATCAATCATACTGATCATATTGCCTACACACAATGTTAGACAAATTGCATAGATTATAATACTCTACATATAATATATAGAGGATTTAACATCAGTGTGCATTTCATTAAACTGAGTTGAATCAATGTTTTATTTTGCATTGAGCTTTGTGTAATTTGCATAAACATTTATTCAACAAGTTGAAGAAATTCAATACATGTATTACTAGTATATGAATATGAATGAGAAAATCAATTTTATAGTATAACCACCAAAAAACTTGTAATGGAAAGTTGATTCTTTCTAACTGCATATTTCATATCACAAAAACTGATGATGTCATTTCACAGTACTGTTATGACATCAGTAATCAGGGAGACCAAAATAAAATTGATCTAGTCTTTTATCACTTTTATTACATGAACATTCAATCAGATCAATACTTAAGTTTTAAATAAAACCCAGCTATCCGGTTTTATAGTAATCATCTGGCGTTATTTCAGCTATCTGTTTATCTGTATGAGCATAAAAAAAATAAATTAATTAATTAAAAAAAATTAAAAACAAGGAAAGTACCACTGATGCAAAGTAGACCTGATAATGCTTTTAATAACCAAAAAATTGGTAAAACACTAAATTAAGGTAAAAAATAATGGCAGATTAACACCAACCACAAACAAACAGTTATGCTTACACCAAATTATTGTTTTCAATAATATTAAAGTATTATACTAAAAATGAAAATTTGTAAAAATTTTGAGAGACAAAAACCTTATTTATAAAATGGAAAATAATTTTGTTTATACATGTATAATGTAATGCTTATCTTAAAGACCTGTAGATGTAGGCCAGTTTACTTCATGATTTAAATGGAATTCGTGAAATTTCATTATCTTGATCAATAATAAATTTAATTTTCCTAACATTTCTTACAAATTTTTTTTTCTAGATATTTTTAAGTAAAGAAATTGGAAGACTTAGAAGTCAAGAGTCAAGATATGTTTCAATCCTCATCTAAGATTTCAAAATTTTGGAGGTGATTTTTCTTGACACACTTAAGCTAATAAACCAACAACTGGGGGCTATTCTGTTAAGTCCAAGCTAGAGACACCTTTTAAAGATTTAAAAAAGATTTAGCTGCATTACCACAACAAAAAGTCATAAGATAACATATATAGATGAACATTTTCAATAAAAATGGAGATAATAAATTTTTTGGTAATTTTTTTTTATTCTAAACTTTATAAAAAATCTATGGCAGTATAGAGGTGACAAAAAAATTATATTGTGTGGTCACAAAAAACATAATTGTCAAAAAAAAAAAAAAAAAAAAAAAAAAAAAAAAAAAACCCTTATAACACAAAAAGGAAAGGCGTGCTCCTGAAAAAGTTTTCGTGGGCTCATGCAAAAGTTATAGCATGCACATGTATAAACTATCAGTGCTCATTTAAAAGCTTGCACACACGCATGCAAAAAGTTTTTGCAGCCCACTTGAAAAATTACTGCATGATCACATAAAAGTTATTATTTTTGTGTGCTAAGTAGTTGCAATGCAATTTCTTATTTTTTGCATGCACATGAAATAACTTTTGCATAAGCATGAAGTAACCTTCACAAAAGCAGGCAATACATATACATATATTTGTTTATGTCAACTCAGTGCTGCTGAATTTAACAACCTAAACATAATTATCATTAAACATCATATTGACTTCTTTCCCATGAAAATTTTTCATTGCCCAAAATTATTTAAATGTTTTTTTTTTCACTGGAAAATGCAGGAGTAATTAAATGCACTTAACATATATAAATACAAACATATACATTTACAGTCATTATAATTACATATTAATTGAACAGGAAAAGGTTATTAAAGGAATGTTATTTTGTTAAATGAAACAAATTTACATTTAGAAGCATTATTTTTTCACAATAATGTAAACTTTCCCTTCATTTGTGTATTACATGTACATCATTTATACTCGAAAGCAAGCAAAGTGGGCTATGTTTGATTATAATAAAAACCAACATTCAGGATTACTTGAAAGTAAATTTTAAAGCAGAAAAACATTTAAATAGTATCTGAGTATAAAATGTTAAGTTTTCATCAACACTAGAGATCTAGCTTTTGCATACTGTGCTTTTCAATGTGTCTCTACTGTAATAGAAACAAACGTACTAAACAAAATGTGCTTGTTTGCAGCTGTTCATGACAGGTCTGAAAAAGTTATAATTCTACTCTATATATTGACACAGGTGTAAACATCATTAAAATGTATTTTTAAAAAAAACTAGACCAATACTTGTTTTTTGTTTTAAAACTTCTGCATAAGTATTTTTGTGTCTTGTTTGGAAGGTTTACTGGATATGTATTAAATTGACTATTTACCCAATAAATGTCATAAAACTGCAATGTATACCTCTTTGGTTTAAATTTATGATGAATGCTGAAAACATATACTTGCACTGTATTAGATTGATTGTCACTTTACTAATTTATTACCTTTTTTACTAACTTTACAAACAAAAATCCTTTCATATACAAAATACCAGAATTTGATAAACAATGACTTGGAAAAAAAAAAAAACAACAACGACAACCACAACAACAATGACAACAACAAAAACAGAAGTTGTTTGTGAAACACTTATGCCCCCCCCCCCCCCCCCCCCCCCCCCCCCCTTCTTGGACAGACATTATAGGGTGCACAAGCTTTTATTATGGGCAGTATAAATTATGGACAGCGTACATGGAAATGAAATTGACCTTTTGAACTTAAAATCAATAGGGATCATCTACCAGTACTATCTGAGATGCATAAATCTATCAAGTATGATGTGTCTAAGCTAAAAAAAATTAAATTAAGGTTGCACAAACATATAGACCTTCAGACAGGTTTGACTGTACTTCTAATTATAAATTATTATCAATACAACCATATTCAACCAACCTGATTATATATGTTATATCAGTAATTAATTTGATCAACCTTTGTAGAGATAATGAACGTAAAGCAAATAATTTGAATTTTTCTAAGTCCAAGGAGCATAACTGTGTCAAAATTGGTTCGTTCGTACCCAAAACAGAACTTGAAGTAGATATTTTTATGATAAATCCGTAAACCAAATTTCATTTCAGTATGTGCAACCTCTGCAAAGAAAATGAACACAAACTGCAAATAATTGAAATTTTCCTAAGTCCAAGGGGGATTACCCTGTCAAAAATTGCTTGATCGTACCCAAAACAGAACTTGACCTAGATATTTTATTGATACATCTGTATACCAAATTTCATTTCAGTATGTGCAACCTCTGCGAAGAAAATGAATGGAAACTGTTTGTGGACCGACAGACTTACTGACAGACAGCAGCAAAGCAATATGCCCTCCCTTCTTTGAAGGGGGGCATACAAATGCAACAGAAACATTATGAAATGATAATTATAAATTAAACACAAATATTTATTGTTCATTTGACCATGGAGAGATGAAGTTTAATGTAAAAAAATTGAACACATTTGTATAAAATATGAAATACATGTATGTATCAATAAACACAAACCAATTACTAGTATTCTATAAACTGCATATTAATTAAACCAATAAGGATTTTTTTTTTTTATTTATTTATTTATTCATTTTTTTTTTTTAGAATTTATAAATTGAAATCTATTCCAGGTGTACAGGTGTAGTATCCTAGGCTTAGATATCACCAAAAACTAAAATAAAACATAAGTTTTTCTTTACATTTTAATTTTTTTTTAAATTTCATATGGTGCTGAAAGATTTCCTCACTTTAGCTACTCATATCTATATGTCACGAAAAACCTCATAGGACTAAAATCAACTGGAGTTTCATTCTACTATTTTAAACATTTTTTTCCTAAACCAATAACCCTGGCACCTTTATATGTTTCCAAAATGTCTTAAAATTTTATGATTTGTCTTAGAGCATTATAAAAGTAATGATTTTAGGTGAAGCTATTTTTTTTTTTAACTAAATTTGTAGAAAGTAGAAAGATGAAAAGTGTAGAAATCTTTGTTACAAAATGTGCAGACAAACTTGAGATTTTATCAAATAATGAAAACAACATGTGTATCTTGTAATACTCACTTTCAAACACACAAAAACAACTGTTCATTTAATATTTAAATCTGCCCAAATGTAAAACTTTTGTAATGTAAATTATCTTAATGATTAATTTTGTCTATCCCACATCTATACATTTCCAAACATCACTATATTTACCAACAAAATACTGACTATAAAATATCTGTGCGTATAATATGTTAATCTGCCCAAACATAAAACTACGGCTAACCTACAACCTATCCCACATTTACACTATCATTAAAATGTCCCTATACTACTTATTTCACTGAAATCTTTATACTCTAAACAATTTTTCTCAAAATCCAATGCTTTTAATGAAGTTCTAACCAAGTCTAATAAGTTTTTATCTAGTGTTGTTGTGAATACTGACTCTCAAATACATGCACCTGGATAACCCAAAGTCAAAGTTTTATGCACTATTAAAACGATTAAAATAAAAAAACTTTTACAATTTTTAAGATTATATGTAGTGACTGAGAAAGTACTGCATTAATTTATCAAAGATTTACCATATTAAATACACCCATTAACCTCCAATTTAACCTTTCTAGCACCCACTTAAATGGATAGGTATGATTATATGTAAGTTATTATATGTTTTAACCTAAAACAAAGCTAACATCAATGTCTAAAATCTGCATTATACTCTGAGTACATTAAACCCGTAGCTGATATTGAATCACCAAGTCCAACAGTTTTTAATGGATTTTTACATACTAAAACAGGACTAAATGCAAATTTAAATCCATCTAATTCCCATGATAATACTGGATTATGTGAATTAAATTCTCTCTCTTCATCACCTGTATAAAGTTTAAATTTTGAAGGTATCTGTAATGTTACTAAGTCTGAATTTAATCTTTTTGTGTCACAGGCTTGTCTTCCAGCCATTCTAGTACCTGCAGCAATGGCTGCTTCAATATTT
Organism: Tegillarca granosa; assembly: GCA_029721355.1. NCBI lineage: Eukaryota > Metazoa > Mollusca > Bivalvia > Arcoida > Arcidae > Tegillarca > Tegillarca granosa. The sequence goes on from CM056600.1 coordinate 23,086,241, forward strand.
GACCATGCTGAAGGCACAACACCAACTATATGATATGTTAAAGAATGAAAATGAACTCTTGTCATATTTCTCTCTGGATGGTCTTTGGAATAGGCATATGTTTTAAGTAACCATAGCAACATGTCACTTATTTTATATATTTCTGGTTGACCAGACATTTGAAGAAACAAGCTGTCATGTGGACCACCTGCCGCATGAGATGCAAATGAAAGTTCTTGTTCATTTAGTCCTAAAGAGGAAATAACTGGTGTAACCTGAAACAATACAAAAAAAAATCTGTATAGTACACAAATATATGTTATACAGCATCAGCCTGTATCATGTCAGATACATGTAACTTAACTTCAAATGCCTGCTCATGTTTAATCATATGCATGATAAAAATTTCTATATTTTTAACAGGTGAGCTAAACACAATGATTCAAACACTGACTTTAAATTAAGATCTTGACATTAAAAAGCACTAAAACTCACTGTGCAAATTATATGTTCATGTACTTAAAATGCTCATGTACATAATTTTTATTTACTGTGTGTATTTTATGAAATGCATATATACCCAGTTTATTTATCACATTACACATGATATATTCAGTGTAGCATTGGATGTACACAACACACTACGTAAAGTTAATGAATCACTTTTTCACCACCTAGGTGTGCATTTCCCTATTTGAGAAAGTGTGTCAGACTGTTGTTGCGAAAAACCAATGGCTTTTCCTTTAGAGATACCAGTACAGGGTGCCCACCCACTTTCTTTGTCAAAAATATAGGAATATAGGAATTTTTTTTCTCCAAAATGTAGGAAGGAAATTTATAGGAATCTGACTGGAAATATAGGAAAAATATAGGAATTTTCAAAACATTGAATTGCTAAACTGAAAGAAATTTTGGGATTGTATACATCACTGATGACTACAATGGCCTCCTCCACCCCTCACAGCCATTCCATGTTCAAGCCTCTCCTCTTTATTTTTTTATAGGAATTCTTTTTTCAATGTGCATGCCAATTCAAGACATTCCAATGATTTCTTAGAAAAACTAAAAATGATGTATACAACCCCAGTCACTGCCTTTGTGTGAGTGAACACAAAAAGTCCTAACACATATAGAAACAAAAACATCCCAGAAAATATAGAATAGTGTGAAATATATAGTAATTTTAGGTCTTTTTGAGAAAATATAGGAAAAATATAGGAATTGCCAATTTCATAGGAATTTATAGGATTTTATAGGAATGTGGGCACCCTGCCAGTATTTTAACCATCTCAGAACTGACCACCTGATATAAGTGCAATAATCTTAAACCACAGTTACTCCACCTGACTCCTTTGCTAGAAATAAATCCTACTGAACATATTAGGACAGATTGTAGTTTTAGAATCTTAAATGTGGCAGTAAATGTCATTACTTTACTCTTCACATAACACAAAACACTTGGATTTTGAAATTCATATCAACCTTGACTTGAAATAGAAAAAGAATCTTTAGAACTGTTTATAAAATACAAAGTAGACTTTAATTCTGACCTTGTGATCTAAGAAGATTGGTTATTTCTTCTTACAAATTGAGTTTTACTACAGACAAGATTCTTTGACTTGTTTTCAGTAGTTCTGAAATGGAGGAGGAAACTGGAACACCTGGAGTAAAACCAGACATCTGACAAGTGAACTGACATATGTCATCAAACTATGATCTACCTAAGTGGGATAGGAACCTAAGGTGTAAGAGGTGCTGTGATCTAAATATTATGATCTACAAGGTAATGTTTAAGATTACTGTAGTCCTCTGTAGTATTAGATGAAAAATCATTTTAATTATTCTAATTTCAGTATTTATCTGAATTCATTGTCATGTGGTATGTGATTTTGTATTTTCTGGTCTGTTTTCAAACTTAAAGCTTGCTAACAAAGACTTAGAACCTGCTCAAACACTGACCAATAATGTTAAATACTAAATATCCAAAAATACTTAGTCTAAGATCCACAACAAGTAAAATATCTTTTTCATGCAGTATAGATTTTACAGTGGTGCAACCAGTGTGGTGAGGAGGTTCAACCACTCAACAGTGCATTTTTTAGAGAAGTTAGGTTTTGCATTTGTTACTTTTTTAGACAGAGCAACTTTAAGGCCTTTCATATCCTAGTGTAGTAAAGAAGATATAAATCTAAATAACATATTACATGGACCTTTTCAAATGAAGATAACTTTTTCCACCTGAAAATCATACTCTCTAGGTATACTGTAAGTACTATACCTGTATAAAAAGCCCTTAATGCTTGTTGTTACTGAGCACCTTGTCTAGGTGTAAATTTCTGCAATTTCAGATTTTGCCAGTTAAATTTACCTGTAAACTTAAGTGAAATAATCTTGACCAACATAAAACTTTAAAATCTTTATTCAACCAATATTATTCTATCTAATGTAAAATGAAGAACTAACTGTCTATACCTCTTCTAAAATCTGTTTTACCAAATCCCTATTAGCCATACTTGCTAACTCGAGATGAACCGGAACTTTGTCTGGTGTTTTCTGTAATCCTTGTTTTATTTCTGCTAACTTTTTAGAGAAATATTCTGTTTCCTGAGTTTCCAAAAGATGTAATCCAGATACTAACACAAGATCACAATTAACATCTTCTTCATCAAAATGATTAAAAAATGTCTCAAACATTGTCCCTTTGCCATTAGATTCATCGTTACTAAAGATGAATCGATTAGCTACTGGTGAAGTATATGGACCCCATTTTTCTCCTACACCATACTCCATTATAAGATGAACCTCATCATTTGGAATGTGACTTTCTTCTGGAATGTTTATAGATTTAGGCATCATCTCCAATAATTTTGGTCCAACTGGTCCAATAAATTGTATCTACAACATTTGAATGTTTAAATGTCATCATTGGTGGTTTTCTTTTAAATTTTAATTTCAGTTTTATATATATATATATATATATATATATATATATAATTATTATTATATATCATATATAATTTTGTTAGCAAAAATATGTAAATTAAAGTATGGAAATTGAAATTTTGAATTTAAATTTTAACTCCAATCGAAACTGTAAAAAATCAAATACATTTTAATACAAAGCATCCCTTTTCCAGGGAATTGTCAAGTACATCCATTTCTCAATGAGGGAAGATTTATTTTTCTCAAGCAGATAATTGATAAATATTTGCCACAACAAAAGATACTTTTCACTTCAATAAACCAAATATCATCATCTTGCTCCAAAACTTTTATGTATCTAAGGCGTGTAGTAAAGTCCTACTCCTGACAACAATGGATAGAAACCTACAGTCACTTAATTTAAATGTTTTATAGTTTATGACCACTAAGGAATTTCTGCAACACGATTTTTTTTATTTTATATTTTTTTGAATGCCATGAACATTGCTATGCTACACGGAAATGTTAATCAGTATTTCAGACATTGTACATTATAAGAAAGACAAAATGATTTGAAATGAACAAATATAACTCAAGATATTTAAATGAAGGTATAATAACAACTATAATAACTACAGGTATCTGTTTCATGTTAAATATTTTTAAATTATACATTTCCGAGTTCTTAAAAACAATGTTCTAAATAAGTCTGGTACAGTGTAAAAAGTTTCCAAGATATGTATACCGGTATATATGTACTAAAATACTTTAATACATCTGTACATGTAGTTTTTTAAAATGTGTCAAAAGACCTTTTGGCTGGGAGAAATTTTAATTTAATACATGTATTTACCTCTACATTGGGAAACATTTCTGAAATCTTAGCTGCCATTAAAGCTCCATTTCCACCTATATGATACTGAAGATAGAATACAAATATTGTAATAAATTTTTTTTAAATAAATAAATAAAAATAACATCAAAAATTATTAATCAAGATTTAATTGTATATATTATTGTCTTTCTTGATGGCAAGGTATGATTACTATCATAACCTTGATGGGAAGGTATGGCCAAAGTGGTTAACAAACCAGAACTCACTATCATGACTTTGATGGAAAGGTATGGCCAGAAAATATACGAAACTAATAACTCATAGGTTGAAAGTATTCAACAAATTAAGCTGATATTCATTCTTTGAGATTTTACTGCTATATACATATTCTGCCTGTGGTCTTTGTTACTTTATATAAACAAACAGATTCAATGTTAAAATTTTAATTTAAAGGGGACAAAACTCCCCAAAATAATCAGAGCAACATACAAAAGTCAGGGATAATCTGTATATGATAAATGTTCAAAATGTATCAATGCAATGCTGTAGGAGAAGATTGATGTACAGATTTGTTTCCAATGTTGAAAATTTCAAAATCGACAAAGGGGCATAACTCTCTAAAAAATAATGAGAGCAACATGGAAAAGCATGGGACCATCTGCAGGTGATAAGGAAAATACCTGCATTTTTAAAAGAATCGGTTTAATCATGAAGGAGGATTTTGATGCACAAGGTTTGTGTTGGATGCATGCACAAACACATACACCCACACACATGCATGGAAGGTATTTCTATATCCCCTACTCTGCATGTGCAGTGGCAGGGGATAAAAATGGCCTAATCAAAGAAATTTTAAACAAATTGGAAGTCTAACCTTAGCATTTGGTATGCCTTCCCAGTCTGTACTATCTGACGAAAAATTTCTTGACTTGAAAATGCTCTTTCTGCTGCAGAACCTTTGGAAAAATAATGTGCAAATACTGTATTTAAATCTTCTATGGAATGGAGAATCTCTTTATCAATTTTTTCACCAGGTTCCACCTTTAATGCTTCCAAAAGAGCCACACCATTTAAAATCAGATCAACATTAGCATTTACCCTGAAATTATGAAATTGTATGACATATATTTTAGAATTATTACTTGTAATTTATATTACATGGAAGCAACTTTCTCCATATACCCTAATGTCAGTAATCAAACTAAGAGATGAAAAGCAAAATATTAATTTTACTGAAAAAGACTTATTCAAGGTACTGACTGTGGCAAAAATAAAATGGAGTTCAAATTATAACTTAAAATGGAGGACAATTTAGGTTTCCATAATGTAGCAAACAAAATTGTTGTATCCATAAAAATAAGAGCCTGGTACTTTTGGCACATCAGCAAAGTATTTACCTGTCAGACTGAGCTAATAATAAAAGTAAATCCCATTATACAACAGCATAAGTTAAGGAAAATCATTAAATTACTGTATACCTAGCACATGTATAAATTGACAACTGATATAGATATGACTGTTCACCCATCCATTCAACTGAGTTTGCAACAGAATGATTCGAATTATGAAACAAAGATATTGTTTTGTTTAAATGTCCTTATTATTATTATTATTATTATTAAAACAAAATCACTAATGTTTTGATGACCATTATAAAATAAAGATGCAGTAAAAATTTAAATGGAAAAATCATCTTTAATGTAATCTATCCAGTACTTTTTTGACATTGTTTGTGTGGTTAATTGCTAATGGGATAAACTATATGTGTAGTGAATTGTTAATGGGATAAATTATCTGTGTGGTGAATTGTTAATGGGATAAATTATCTGTGTGGTGAATTGTTAATGGGATAAACTATCTGAATGGCCTTTACAGAATGATAGAATCTGAGTCTGTTTGTGCTGCATTCTCACTCTGGATCAATACACCTCAAGATTGTTTTTGGACATGAATATGGTTGTTCTATTTTAAAAGTCTGCTTCCTAATATTTAGTAACTTTATCATGCTTTAAATTAAACTGCAATAAAAGTACTAGAATAAATCAATAAAATTTCATTTTAATTTCAATTTAAAAAGCATCAAACACACAGCTGATACAATGAAATATTTTCCAAACTTGCATACATAATACCGGTAAATATAATAATTATTCCTGGTTAAACAAGTCAGTATTAAATTTTATCAACCATGTTCTTGGTTTCACAAGTAGGTAATAAATGTAATCAACTATGTCCCTGGCTAAACCTTTAAAGTTAAGATATAAAATTAGTGGAGTTCAGTAATGGTTTTGTATGCCTGTGATTTTTTTTACTTACATAGAGCTGGTCAGTTCAGAAATAGTGATGTAAACCAGAGTACCAAAGGAAAACCACTGACCTTCTGTAATTACTGACACATTTCTCACACTAGGACCTTCCCTGGGAATTGAACCTAAGCAATGAGTGGTCAAGTGATCCATAAGGAGGCAGTGGTTGACCACAAAGGCCACCCCCCCCCCCCCCCAAATCAAATAATAAGAAACTTTTGAGAATAATTATCTGTAAGATTACAATACTTCACCAATCCAACTGAAGAGAGTTTGGGAACATTTTTATTCCAGTATACAAAATCAGAATTTTAACTTATACATGTATATATATACACTGTATAAAATCCCTGATAGAGTCTCTTATTAACTACTTGGACAATTGGATATACCGGTACATATATATATGAAAAATAGGTAAGAGTAAAATAAAGCGAACTAATTCATGTCTACTGGAATAAATATCTATTACATATCAGGGGTGAAATGGGGTACAAAAAGGTGTGCATATGACCAGAATTAGCATCACATAACAGTGTAACAATATAATCAATGTTCCCTCTTATGCATATTACATATAATAATAATTATTATAACTGCATTATTCCATACACTTACATTTACCAGTCAATGTAGCTTTTAGTATCAATGAATGACATCAAAAGTGTATCAGACAGTCCATCATCATTAGTTGTTATTTAAAAGTTGAAGATAAATGGACAAAATCATTGATTTGATAACTAAAGTATAGTTCTATGTTTAAAGGAATGAGGATGATTTGTCCTATTTAAGTAGTTGGTAAATAATATTTTTTAGGGGTTGGTTATGACTATGACAGGGTAGGGGTAATTAATATAAAGCAACATAAAGCAATATAAAGCAATATAAAGCGGTTTTATTTTCCTTGTTTTGGCGTTTTTCTGTTGAATTATGGTTTCTAACAACATATAACACTGTTTAAAATAAATTTCAATCAACTTTATAGAAGAAATATGCGCTTTATACTCATTTTTTTTATCGATATTACGATATTTGCCGAGCCGCCATATTTCCTTCAGTGCGCATGCTCAGTTCATGTTTCCTTATGAATGAACTACCGAAAGATGGAACACCATTTTTCCTTTAAGACTTTCCTGGTGCCGTAAATAATCAATAATGTGCACTAAATTTATAATAATAATTATAATAATATTAATAATAATTATAATAATAATAAAAGTAATAATTTTGCTTTATTATTTTCTTATGCTTTTCGTTTCTGTTTTTAATAATTAAAATTATAAAAAAAATAATAAATAAAGTTTTTCACAGGCTTTCCTTTTTTAAAAAAAGAAAATTTATTTAATTTTATAATTTTTTTTAAAGTTCAGTCTGGCAGCACCAGAAAAGTTTCGACCCCAATTAATACTTAACTAAAGTTATTAAACTAGTGAAACTGAAATAAATGATTTATAAGTTCTCCTCGGGGACCAAATATTTACATAATATACAAAAAGTATGACACAATATATACATAAAAATTATCAAGAAAAAGTCAGGTTTCGCACATATGTGCGTGTGCTACAGGCACAGCACCCGGACCAGTATGTTAAAATAAAAATAAGTACTGAATACGACAGATCGGGGCTTATGGTAACAGATTAAATAAATAAAAAATAATAAAGTCGGGTGGCCCACATTTGTACGTGTGCTACAAGCACAGCTCCCTGACTAAGAAGTTACAATACAATAAATAATTAACTTTTAAATCTTAGCTATTTTGGGTGGCGAATTCTTTTTTCGAGCTCTTCGTTTCTGACCCGGTTTATTGGCAATGGCCCTTGTTTTAGGGACTTGTAATAGACCATCGGTTGATGTGACCAGTTTTGAGTTTGAATGCTTGAATTCATAATTTTTTTTAAGTATGCTTTCTTTCTTATGTTCCGATTTCCGTTCCCAAACAGTTTCTTTAATTTTTAGGTATTGAAATTTAGGAGTGAGTTCGAATTCCCCAATGCCCTGAATCGCTATTAAAATTAAATTTTCCTGAAATTTAACCTCCCTTTCTAAAACTTTACCAAATCCGGACACCTTTGAGGTTTCCATTTTCTGGCAGCATTTAATGAATGATTTATCGACTCGCAGTTCAGTATTATTTTTCTAGGAAGTTGAAACTTTCCCACAAACCTGTCTTGTTTCGAATCCAAATTTTTTTAATAGTAAGTGTGATTTTGCCGAAAATATGCGATCTAGCCATATCGGGAATTAAATGTTCAAGATCAAAAGTTTTAAGATCAAAATCTAAAAGTGTATTGGAATAAGATAAACCATTGTCCCCAAACAAGTTGTCCGTAATAGGCCTAATTTCCACACCTGACATGCCGATTTTACGACGAAGATGATATTAAACGTTATTTTCAATATGCCTAGTGCATAACGTCATATTAACCAAGGGAAAGGCTGATTTTAAAGCCTTGATAAGAGCTTTTTCCTCATCTGTTCCTATTACCAAATTATCCAAACTTATCTCGGTATGGTTTATTTTTGCATTTAAAATTAGAACTCCCGGAATAATCTCTGGTTTGATGTGGACTCCTCATCCCAGTGTAAAAAGATCGGCCCTAGAATGACAGGACAAGTAGATTTAAACCTTTTTATAAAATTCGTGTTTAATTCTATTCGTCGGTGCATGGCTTCCCATTTCCATTGTAAATCTGCTTGTACGCAATTATATCTAATTAATCTAATTATCTAATTACAAAGGCTATAGGCTTATGTAAAAAATAAACTAAATAAATAAAGAAATGAAAAAATAAGAAAATAAATCAATTTATAAAAATAATATAATATAAAAATTATAAATAATAAATTATAAATTATAATTTTATTATTTTATAATTTTATAATTATAATTATAATTTAGATTTATTATATACAAATTATAATTATAATTAAGATTTATTATATACAAATTATAATTGAGAATTATTATATACAAATTATAATTCAGATTCATTGTATAAAAATTGAAATTTATATTCATTATAAAACTATTATAAATTATATTTTATAAATAATAAAAATTGTAAATTATATTTTATAAATAATAAAAATTGTAAATTATATTTTATAAATAATAAAAATTGTAAATTATATTTTATAAATAATAAAAATCATAAATTATATTTTATAAATAATAAAAATTGTAAATTATATTTTATAAATAATAAGTATAAAGTATTTTTTTTTAAAATAAAAATTATATTGTATGTTAAATATATCCTTTGATCTTTTGATCTTTCATTTTATTTTAATCCTTCAGTAATCACAAGCGCGTGTCGGTTTCGGTCACAAAAGTCGGTTTTTTAATTGGCGGTTGATCAACTTAAAAAATTATTTACGGCACCAGGAAAGTCTTAGAGGAAAAAAGGTGTTCCATCTTTTGGTAGTTCATTCATAAGGAAACACGAACTGAGCATGCGCACTGAAGGAAATATGGCGGCTCGGCAAATATCGTAATATCGATAAAAAATATGAGTATAAAGTGCATATTTCTTCTATAAAGTTGATTGAAATTTATTTTAAACAGTGTTATATGTTGTTAGAAACCATAATTCAACAGAAAAACGCCAAAACAAGGAAAATAAAACCGCTTTATATTGCTTTATGTTGCTTTATATTAATTACCACTATCGCTATGACATCGCTAGACAAGTGCTACAATATTGACCATTTCTTTTTGGATTTCTGGAGACGTATTAGAAATTAACGATATCTTCCTACATGTATTTCTGGATGAATTTTTATGAAATTTTCGGTAAAGTCATAATTAAATATGGCAAATAAATATGTTAAAAGTAAAATCATTACAGGTACCTTTAAGTCAAACATTTTTTTGACTATGGGCGATGCATGTGTTTTCGATCTGCATGTAGCACATAATCACTTGGAATTACAACTGACCAGGAAGACTAAATGAATTAGATTGCTCAAGTGCATTTCTGCATAGCATTTCTGGCTGTTGGTAAATGGTATAACAATTCTGTTTTCTGTGGATTCTTATACCATGGATTTCAAGAAGTACAATATAATTATAATTATATCCATAATTATAAATATTTTCAACCTACCCAATAACAAGTTTTTGGAAAGACTTTGATGGAAGCAATATTTTCCGTTTCCATGCCATTATAACATTGCGCTCGTGATCTCTTTCACCGAGTGGGTCATTCCACTGTGAAAATATGTATGCAATGAAAATAGCACCAAATCCCACAATCATTGTCTTTGGAATCATGTTTCAACGTTTTCCCCAACACGTATTGGTTAGTGCCGTGGAACTGCTATTTCGGTTTAGGATATGAGAGCGCAATAAAATATATCCCGATGATAGATTTTTTTTTGTACAATTATAAATCGAATGGTGCTATATTAAATTAAAATAAAAACAGATAATTCTTATCTTATTTAAATTTTGATCAAAAATCTATTTCTAGGCTCATACTATTGTAAACAACTCTACTTTCACTTTGTCGATTAATACGCGTTCAAGGTCAAATGCTTAAAAAAAATCAACATGGCAGACGACGTGGTTTTGCTAAATATATGGGACGGTGATTGGGGACTGCCGAGTGTCGATCCAGATTGTTTGGCGGCTGTGGTATTTTTTCATTATTCCTAAGTTTCATGGAATCGTTTCTAACTTTAGATTTTGGTGACAATGTCACAATTTTACTTATAACCAACGGTAACTGAACAGGTGCTTGGAAAGAAATAACATGTTGTTGCAATTGTTTTTGTGAATACCATCACCACTTGTTGTGTTACTGAATGCTAGAAATACTTAAATTTTGTTTACCATATTTAAAAGTTTTTGAAATTAAAATTAAAAATTGTAGGACCTCTTTATGAAAATATTTTTAACTTAAAAATCCCATGAATTTCATTAACAATATCTTAAAATTGTGCCATACTAAAAACCAGTATTGGTCATGTATCCTCCTTTACAGAAAGTTAATGATAGTAGATAATGTATTTGTATATAACTTCAGTAGATATTGCATTTGTATATAACTTCAGTAGATATTGCATTTGTATATAACTTAAGTAGATATTGCATTTGTATATAACTTCAGTAGATATTGCATTTGTATATAACTTCAGTAGATATTGCATTTGTATATAACTTAAGTAGATATTGTATTTGTATATAACTTCAGGAAGCATAACGTTTGATAACCTGCAATCTTTATTTTTCATTGCCGACAACATAACCTACATGTTGAACATTTTAAATGATACAGCAATTAGCTGCACAAAGTAAACTAAGTAGGAAAGAAAGATATAAATGTTGTATATTGGTGTACCTGTATACAGTATGCTTATAGTAGGGATAGTTCTGAAAAAAGGAATTATTACTTTGAACAGGCTTTGTTTGGTTAGCATTATGTCTCTTGTTTTCGGACTTTACTGTGTCATTTTAATATTGTATAGCACACATAGCTCATGGTATAGTATGTGCTGTGTACAGGTTAAGAAGATTATTGTAAGTGGTGACAGGGGAGAGGAAAACATTTCATTTTAACTAGTATTTAATATTTATGTTACAAGGTACCAGTAACTACAGTATATATTTAAAAAAAAAATTATTATGTTTCAGACCTACTGCAAATTTTCTGGCGTGCCTGTTAGACTTGTGAAATCTAACAATCCATTCAAATCGCCATCAGGTAACACACTATAAACTGAAATTATGAGACATTGTAATAACTGTTTGTACAAGTAAAAAGTTGTTTTAGACAATCACACTACAGTATTCACAAATTACCCCAAGAAATCAGTAGCGTGAATTAATTAAAGTCTACCTTTAATAAAAGGAGTCTACCTGTAATGAAGTGCTGCATTATATGATATGTAACAATACTGTAATGAAATGCTACATTTACATGAACTGTAATAATATTGGTTCTATATAGAAATTCTAAATGTAAATTATAGTGCTACTTTTATATGATGTGTAATAACTCTGTTTCTGTCTCTAGAATGTCTACCTGTAGTGAATTGCTACAGTTAAATAATCTGTAATAAAACTGTTTATAAGTACTTAATCTATAAAAAATGTAATAAATTTGTTTCTGTCTGCATGATGTCTACATATAATGAAATGCTATTTTTATACACTATATAATAATGCTATATCTATTTGTAGGAAGTTTACATGTAATATAATGCTTCATTTATACAATTTGTAACAATTCTGTTTCTATTTCTAGGAAGTTTACCTGTAATGAAGCACCAGCAAGCAACAGAAACAAAGTTACAGAATATATTCACATATTTTAAACATCAGGTAATTACACACACATATACTTTTATGAATATAAAAATACTCAGCTGATTTTTGTTCTTGTTTGTTGTTTATATTTCCATACAAACAAAATGTCGACACCCAAACGGAAAAGGAATTTGTTGGATTTTAAACAGAAAAAGGATATTGTGAAATATTATGAAAAACATACTAAAATTACACAGCAAGAAATTGCTGATTATTTTTTCAGTGTTATGGGGGATTGAAGTAAAAAAGAGATCTGTTGCTGATATTTTAGCGAGCAAAGAAACTTATACTGCCCTTGAATCTGACGACGGGGGCACTCCATGAAAACAACACTCGTTTTTAAGTCCGGACACTCAATAACAAGTCATGCTATTACGGGCGAAAGTGCAGGGGTTAACAAAAAGTTGGTAACCGACAGTAGAACAGAAGCCCTTGAAGTTATGAACAATTACAATCTTTAGGACATTTTTAATGTATATATATTATATATATTGTATTTAGCCTTTATCTGGTTGTTAAAGTTATCTAGTCGTGTAAGTGTTATCTGAGTTTGTACACCCAAGAAGCCAGTAAATGGCATGACAATGGCTAGTGACATTGGAAAAAGTCTAATGAACTATGGAAACAGTAACATTTGTATGTGTCTTTACAGCAGATATTCCAATATGATTTGCTGTATCCAGGTGATAACTATGATGTTGGTGTGAAAGTATTGCTATATTGGGACAAACATTTAGTTTCATTTGAGAAAATTTAGGATTTGGCAAACATTTCCATTATAAGGGGATTTGTTTCATTTTCAATTGTTCATTTGATATGATATACTTTTAAGCCACATATTTCCAAAACAATAATGTGATTTCATAATATTATTCAGAAACATGTTGGGGTTTGTATCCCATGTTATGCTGGTAGATGTAATCAAGGGATAGTTTATGTCCATTTCTGTTACTAGTATTATAGGATAATAACCTAAAATGTTTAAATGTTTAAATGCAGTGCTTTATTTACAAGATTGGTGATAAAGATTTTTGTTTAAACTTTGAATTTGTGATTCAGTCATAATGGAATATTTACAATTGCTATTATCTTTCTTTCTATAACTCTATTACTCTTCTTTGCGGTCATATGCTATGAACGCTGATGACCTTTCTGAACTTTCTGACATCATGAAGGCTTATCAATGAAGGCCGTTGGAATATTCCATTTTGACGATGTGGAGGTTGGCAGTAAACTGACATATTAAAAAGGTGATTTTTAGGATACATCATCTGAAATTGAACTGAAATGGTTAAAGAAATTGTAAACATAAGAAATGACATTCTTTTTGTCAGTGTCATGCGTTATGAACAACAGTGGGCTGTCGCAAATTTTACATGAACTGCAAAGCATGAACACTGACAAAAAGAATGTCATTTCTTAAATATATACATTCAGGACATTATTTTGTCTCAAAAAGCAGTGCAAAGTGGAATACAAAATAACATCAGATTTTTTGGTTAAAATTTTAGTAAGATTATTGATTATTTTATTTAAAAAGGTGCAATAAATTGAATGTTTTAAATAAGATGGCAATATGATGACATTATTCATCTGACATTTAAACATGTTACATTATTTTATGGCACATTTTAGAATAGTCATTGTTGTTATTAACTTTGTTTAATTTGTAAAATATTTTTTTTTTATAGAAATGGGGATCAGATCTGAATTTAACACCGAAGGAGCTGGCAGATCTAACTGCATTTTCCTCCATGATAGATGAAAGGTTACGTCCTGCTTTTGTAAGTAACGATACCAAAAACTGTGAAAAAAATGAATTTAGCATTTAAATGTTGGAACCATAATTATGGTACATATGTACTAAAACTGTCATAGCTGTTCCAGGCAAGCTAAATTTTGTGCATAAATATGGCAGTTATGGGATTATTACAGGATTACAGGATTTTCTCTACTCCTTTGCTAATATATAGTTGAAATAGTCTTAAATCAATTGTTCAAGATCATTTTAATTTCTAATTTCAGCCTTATAAAATATAACAAATTATATTAAACCACCAGATGTTGTTTACACAATGGCTGGACTAGAGTAATATTGCATCATGACAATCTGTGCATTAGGCATGGCCTGATGTATTCATTATATTTGATGGTTGCATGTTGCATAATATTTATGGTATGATAATTTGATGTTATTATTTTGATAATTTAATTATGTGATGTAAATGTATTACAAAAATAGTTGGGAACACACATTGTTATGTGAATATATGAGTGCAATAGATATCAGTAACTTTTACAACATTTACAAGTGACTAAAGCTGTATTTCGGTGAACATGTTATGAAAAAAATGAAAATGTTCACCGTTAGTTTAAATTGAAAAAACCAAGAACATGATACAAAAATGATTAAAAAATGAAGAAGGCTTTTACTAGATACACTTAAATATAATAAAACTCTTTGTTGTGCATGGGCAAGGGGTATGTTGGCAGGATTATGTCCAGTTTGTGGTTAAAATAATGATATTTGGCCCATCTTAAAACCAGTGGTACCAAAGAACTATACAAAACATTTTTGTTTGTTTATATGAGACAACATAAAAATTTCCATTCATTATTTCCCAATAATAAATTTTCTTGGCCATTAAAATTCAATCAAGAACTTCACATATAAATGTAAGTATTGTGACAAAGTTTTTAATATATGAAAACAGCTACTGGTAGGTGTTTAACACAATTTAATAGCCTCGTTGCCAGCTGGTTTAACTTAAATATTTATTTAACTTTTGTTTATGATTTAGCTACATACTTGGTGGGTAGATGATACAACATACAGAGATGTAACAAGACCTTGGTTTGCTAAAGCCATTCCATTCCCTTACAACTTCTTCATCCCTTGGAAAACACAGAGATCTGCATCATTTTATGTCTATTGTTCTTTTGAAAATACAGCATGTACAGAAGATGAAGTTCATGCAGTGGTAAGTTAAATCACAGACAAAGTATAATTTACCAAATGGATGTAAACAGGATTTATGTATGTGTTATGCAATTTTGTTTGAGACAAATGGAGCTCATATGAGCTTTAAATGTAACTGTTCATTTGCTGGGTTGTTCTAGCAACTGAATAAAAGTTTCTAAAACACCAGTATTTATTTAACAAAATAAGTGTCATTCTAAATTGTTTATTGGTGTCTTTGATACCAAATTTTCATGATTTTTCTACACATTTTCTGTATTTGACTAAAATGAAGACATTTTAATGTTTAAATGAAGGGGAGTACAAAGTGCTCTCAGACAGATATAACTGTAGGACTTACTGTTATGCTAATTTGAGGTTTAATTTGAATAGATCCTACATTGTGCTTTAAAAAAGTATAAATTTTGATCACTTGACCACACTTTTTTTATAAATGTTTGAAAAGTTGCTAAAACAATATTCTCTCTCTCTCTCTCTCTCTCTCTCTCTCTCTCTCTCTCTCTCTCTCTCTCTCTCTCATAATTGTAAAATAAGCTTAGTTTGAGTACTTAAAATTGCTATATTTGTTGTTAGATTTACAAAGAAGCCAAAGAATGTTTAAATCAACTCTCATATTATCTAGGAGAGAAAGAATTTTTCTTTGGATCAGAGTAAGTTATAGTTCTATACATTTGGTTAAATAAAATAAATATGGAGTGTTTTCATATTCATTTCACTGTTCCATTATCTGAATTCTAATTAACCAGGCGTATTTATGATTAAGACCCTATGAAAAATGTAAAGAAATACATGTATGTACTTATGGCCTTTATTGAAAAGTAACGAAAAGAATATGTTAAAGAAATATATGTATGACTCTATGAAAAAATTTATAAAGAGAAATATTTTGAAGAAATGCTTTTTTATTTCTCTAAGAAAATTTAATGGGAAAAAAAATCTATTAAAGACTTTATAAAAATTCATAATCAAAATGTTGAGGATTTATGGAAAATGTATAAAAAAAAAAAAAGAACATGCTGTATATTTGGGACCCTATGGAAAACATATGTGACACATCATATTTAGCTTCATTTAAGTCGTAGTTTAAGTTTATTTACTGGTACATAGAATGATGTTCTTGTTAAATACCATTGTCATTAAATGCTTTGATTTCTGTTTTATTTTTTTTTAACATAGACCTACATCATTAGATGCTTTAGTGTTTAGTTATGTAGGACCACTTATTAAAGCTCCCTTACCAGCCAATCAGCTGACAAATCACCTAAAAGGATGTGAAAATTTGTTTGCCTTATGTAATAGAATTTTAAACAGATACCTTCGACCATCAGCAGAAGGTAAGAAGAACTGTTATAATACAAGTTTTTTAAAACTTATTAATAGATATGATACTGATTTAATCATTAATATTCCACATGGAAAATATGAAGTTTTCTTGATAAATAAAATAAAAAACACCTAACCTCTTTAGGTCAGAGATGTACTGATTTTGAAAAAGAACTTTTTTTAATCTATTGAGAGCCCTGGGGACAGTGTCAACTTCATTACATGCACCAGTATTTTCATCAAGATTATTTCAGTACATGTATTATCATGCTTGTCATTGTGACATCTCATGTTTCTGCTGATATTGTCTTTTTAAAATTTCTGTCTGAAAATTCCCTAAATTTGTTAATAAAAAAATTCATGATACAAAAAAAGAAGTGGTATTAAAAATATTGATTTAGAAAAATATGTGTGTTCAAAACTAAAACAGTATTTTTTTACTAACATGAGTCTAGTTATATCGGCAAATGGATATGCTCATCCATGATTACTATAGAATATTTCTGATTACAGTATAAAACTATTACTATGGGCAATTCACTTGTTGGAAAACATGGCAAATAGTGAGTCCTATGTGCTTATGACATAATGTGTTACCAAGAACATCATTTCCAGTGCAAACATCACCATTTTGGAAATGTCAAATCCCGGTAGCAACAACTGTTTCCTTTTGACAAAAATATTTTATGATAATCTTGGATGCACATAGCAATTTTCTGTTATGACTAGACTCAAATGAGCGAAAAATACCAAATTTAATTCAAGTTAATTGGATTATTTACAGTGACTCAAACAGTAGGTATTCAAACACTAGGGAAAAATCAAAAACATTGTAACTGTAAATTGATAAAAAAAAACAAAAAAACTTAGGTTTTATAATAAATCCAGTTAACAGTTAGTAAATCTTTTTGATTTTGTAGTACACAAAATCCAGGTATTAGACATTGGCCTTTACCTCAACTAATTTGCTATTGAATTGGTCGCATTCTACTGATTGATTTATTGTAAAACAAGACATTTGACTCAGAGAATATTCTTTGTAGTCCAGTAAGTGACTTCTTTGTCAGCATTGTGATTTTTTGTAAATTACTTATACAACCTGAATCGGCAACTATTTCTTTGTAAAGACTCTCCGTCTCTAAGGCCAGAATACTTTACCTGTCTATAAAGCCCATTTCTGAGTTCCCAGGGATAATTTTTTTCTGTACAGATTTTAATGTGCTTGTAATAGAAATTTGAGGTTTTTGCTTGTAGAACTACCACCTAATTAAAGAAACTGTCGCATACAATGATATTGCAAGACATTGATTAATGAGTAATACTTTTTTTACAGAAATGGAAAAATTGAGGAAAAAGGCTGAAGAAGAAAAACTTAAAGCTACTGATGAGTTAGAATTTCCCCATCAGAAACGTGACATTATTTTAGCAACTGTATTTTCTCTAATTGGAATGGTTGCGTTCGCCTTCTGGTGTGGATTTATTGTTATTGATATACAAGATGATGATGAAGATGATTTTTATGATACTACCACAGCAAAATATGATCCCGATGATATAGACGGTGAAGGTGAAGATGATGATGATCAAGATGAATTTTACAGTAGTTAATGCAAGATAATTTGAATAATTTCTTGTTTTATTGTCTTGCCTGAAAATTACGAGACATGAGAGTCATGTGGTAATTATCACTGGTTATATCATCATTGGTTCCAACTTTTTGTTTTAGGTTTTTATTATCAACCTAACATTGCATTTTAGGCATGACTATTAGTCCTGTATATGTTATACAATGCCGTTCACTTGAGTTTGATAAATCTTGATAATACCCCTAGCTATTCTCTCAAAATATGTAGGGAAGAGAGTCTTATATCTATAATATTCCAAGTTACCCACCTCAATGAGTAGGAATAAAATCTTAATTTTATTTTTCAAATTTGATTGAACGTTTACGTAAGCTCTTTCAAATATGAAAATGTCAGTTAAGTACTTATGCAAGGAGAATGAAGTTTTTTCTTAATGAAGCTCCTTAGCATCATTTAACAATTTTTTAATCGTGTTACAACAAAATACATTGTATTGTGATCAGTAACTACATGTGCTTTAAATAATGCAATAATATAATAAATAATGGGGATCACTAAGTTTATATAATAATAAATGAAAATGTTTTGCCTAATGAACATAATTTTGTATTTGTTAATTTATAAGCAAAGCCTCAAAATTTTTGAAAAAATATTATATTTTTACTAGGTAATTTTCAATTTTTTGTTTTATTTCTCTTGCAGTTCATATCATATAGTTATACAAACTGATTCAGGTAGAGAATTGGACTAAGGCTGCTTTAAGCCCCAGTAAAGATTCTTTCACTTATATTGAGGTGGTCAGTTCTGTTATGGTAGTGGAAACCTATAGTAGCCAAAGAAAATCTCTGATTTTTTAGGAAAATGGACAAACTTTTTTTTAGCTCTCTAAAGTTTAGGATTGTGATTTCATTTGGAAAATTTAGCTTTAATGGTTATATACTGTCTTTTTAAAAAGAAAATGACACAAGTTGTTTTTAGTTTCAATGTTTTTAAATTACACTTCAGAATGGGGTCAATGTTATGACCTAAGTTTTTAACCTTGGAGCTTTTGGTACTATTTGAATTATTTTCTTGGAGATATTTTATTGTGAATATGGCTTAAACAATAAAGTTAAGCACTTACATCTTTCAGTGTTTTATTACAGACATAATAGGAATTAGTTCTCACTTGATTATTGATATATAGAAGAATATAATTGCTTTACAGATACTCTTTTTCTGAAGTATGAAAAACTGGTTTTCAAGGAATTTCTTTGATTTTTGTTTATCCACATACACAAGATAGGTCCTTTTTCCAAAATAAGCAGATTTGAACTGTTGTAAGTACTTTCAACAAATATGAGTCCTCATTATGAGTACCAAGCCCACTACAGGCATCAAAAGTAGTCATGGTGTTAAAGAACACTTGTGAAATTTTCTGCCCAATAACTGCAGGATAAATTACACCCTGCACTGGTTTTATTGTCAAATATTAATGGTTTGTAAAAAAAATCTTTGATCGACTAGATATGCATGTGACTTCAAGTACATGTTAATTTAGTAATATTTCAATAATATGGAATCACATAATTTTTTTTTCTGAAAATGATGTTACACCATGAATATACAACATTCATGAACAGTTAAAACAATGGTTTTACCCAAACATTAGTATAGATATAAAAGTAAAATAGTAAAGATCTAACACGGAACCCCAATTTTAATAACATATCCTCAGTGACAAAGCATGTCTTATAAACACAGCACCTCTCATTACATAGCTTTAACTATACTGGGACAGATCATAGCATGAGAAGTGTTTATTACTTCCCTTGTCTTGATGTTTTTGGGGGTACCTCAGTTTTCAGCACCTTTTCAGAACTGGTTGCCTCAATGAATAAAAGAAATCATTTTTGGGACTTAAAAACACCACTATTCCAATATCATTACCATGGCTCAGTTGTTCAAAGCTTAATTAGTTTTAAATTAATGTTAATCAATGATTAAACTAACCAGGCTTCATACAACTGGATTGAGTTATTAATTAACATCATAAAAATAAGTCTACCAATAATTTATTTTTTATGATCTTTAACAAATTAACAATGTGCAACATACTGATAAACATCACAAATACAAACAAAAAGCTATAGCATTTAAAACAACAGATCTTCTAACAAGAAGAAAAAATTAGTAAAACAAACAAACTACAATAACACTCTAAAAAGAATTTAAAATAATTAGATTGCATCAGAATTGGTTTTGGATTTTCAAAGGTTGCTATAATATTGTAGTTCTCCTTGTGGGGAAAAAGAATTGTATCAATCTGCCATAGAATTTTGGATTTTTACTTTACCTAACAATGTAATAAATCAGTTACATATTTTTACGTAAAATAAGAAGAAAAAAATGCATTAAAATCTATTTAATTCTGGCATATTTAGTTCAGAGTGTTGTTAGACAAGATGAAGCAATAAAAACATGATGGAAATACCTGACTCAAGTGCCTGAACAATATACAGATAAATCTTCATGTTCTTGGTGCATGTATTTAATGAAAATACCTGATTCAAGTGCCTGTACAATTTACAGGTGATCTTCATGTTCTTGGTACGTGCATTAAAAGAAAATACCTGACCCAAGTTCCTTTGAAATATACAGGTAAATCTTCGTGTTCTTGGCATTTAATGAAAATACCTGACTCAAGTGCTCATACAATATACAGCTGAATCTTCATGTTCTTGGCATTGAATGAAAATACCTGACCCCAGGGGCCTTTGAAATATACTGGTAAATCTTCTTCTTCTTGGCATTTAATGGAAAATACCCAACCTAAGTGCCTTTGAAATATACAGGTAAATCTTCATGTTCTTGGCATATAATGGAAATACCTGACCTAAGTGCCAGTACAATATACAGGTAAATCTTCATGTTCTTGGCATTAAATGGAAATACCTGACCCAAGTTCCTGTACAATATACAGGTAAATCTTCATGTTCTTGCCATTTAATTTATCAGAAATTTGTTTTCCATACCTTCATCAATCGCAGTTTTATTCAATCAGTTACTAACATATTTCTGAGTTTCTGTTGAATTAGAATTCAAACAATTGATAATTTGTTAAAATATTCTTGCATGAACTTGAGACAAGCGCAATATAACCAATAAAAATTCATGGAATTCATAAAACTGATTGGTTATTAGAATATATTTACAGGAAATTAAAAAAGCACAGAAAATCCATACTCAAATCTGACAAGTTATCTATAAATATCAATAAAACATTGTATAAATAGTATATAGTAAACATTTACTAGAATATAGTACATATACATTGTAATATGTAAAATTCTGAAGTCCAAACATCAGTACTGAGATTTGTTTGGAAAGTTTTAAACAAAAGAAAATCTTTTTTAAAAAACTTTGATTCCTAAAAATTTGTCGAATATAAAATGGAAAATGTTATCTTAGCAATACAGTAGAACCTGTGTAAATGGAAACCTGTCTAAAGTGACCAAACTTTTAGGATATAACTCCAATATTGTTTGGTAAATTAACCTGTTTAATAATAAAAAAACCTTTGTAATCCTAGGTCTTTGGTTGAGGAGTGTTTAGACAAATCCAAATAAATTTAACCCTGTATCTTTTATCTAGCTGCCTTAAGCCTAAGCAATGGCACATATTCATTATTCAGTTTAAAATGTTACAAAATACTCCCTTCCCCATCTAAGTATCCATTGTCACAAAGATCCATTTTTCTGTACTTTCTTCATCTAGCATAACTGATTGCGTAAATAAATCTTGTGTGTCATCTTCAGCAGCTGCATGCAGTAGTGGCTGTCTTTCTCTGGTTTCTGCCCAGGACTGTTTTTCTCCTGATGCAAATATTCCATAGTACACAACTCCTCCCATATGAACTGCTCCAGCAATCAGAAAGATTTTGTGCCAACTTTCAATTGTCTATAAATAAAGATGTAATGACAATTATATGATTATGCTAAATTGAATTAAAAATAAAAAAACAATGTAAAATTTTGGTAATGAAAAAACTAATTAAAATAAGGAGGATTAAATGGGAAAACCTTAATTTCACACAAATTTATTCCAGAATCTAGCCAAGTGTTACCAGCTTAAAGGCATACATGATAGTAGAAACTCAAACTCTTCTTAAAGAATATCAACAAGACATTTTAAGAAAATAGAAAATAAACAAGGTAATCAGACTCTTGTATAACATTTATTATCTCATAGAGACAACAGATCACCAGCTGGAATAAAAAAACATCACCCATTTTTGTATGAGAAGATGTTACAGCAGTTACTATAAAAACAAACAAAAAAAACAAAATAAAAACAAACTCCTTCCTTGCTTTTCTTTGGAGAAACATCACAAACCTTTCATCCTCTGATAAGTGACATTTATATGTACTAAGAATATTGCACCTCTGTCTGGGACTAGTACATGCAAAGACATATAAATGTCCTTGAAGACGATACAAAATGCTACATTTGAGCTGAAAAGCAACTATAATGTCTGTAGCCTATCTTAAAATGCAAAGTTAGATACTGAAGAAGAAATAATCAAGATCTTACCGGAGAATGCCCTGATATGTAAGCAGCTATAGATGTACTAAGAATAGCTCCAATACTTCCTAGTCTAGATAAACCGGTTAGAATACTGGCATATTGTGGTGCTAAGTCTAATGGGTTTACTTGATAACCTGTAAATATAATAATAATAATAATGATTTTTTATTTGTACACTGAATTGCAGGTTTCATCACAAAACATATTATATAGCATTTACTGGTACATAACATATATACATTGTATAACATACTGGAATATATACCAGTATACTATTTATAGCATTTATTTCATATTATCTCAAGAAAACTCCATCAATAAAGAGGAGGTGAGCTGCTTAGATAAATGGAAGTCTCTCATTCTTCTAGAATAATTATGTTGTGTAAAGTGTCTTTACCTCTGTCAGGTTTAGGTTTTCATTCTTTTCATGTTAATGTTAAACTTCATCATAGAAAATTACACCACAGAAAATAATGAATGCAAACATTAATATTAAAATAAAATTTATACCCCCTGGGATATGTACAAATACATGACAATTAAACCGGTTTACAGAAAACAAAAGTTGAAGATAAAGCACCATGATAATCAAAATACAAATGCAACTTTTGTCCAAATAGACAATACTTTAAATTCTAGGAAGCCCCTCACCCTATACCTCTACTATTGAGCACCAGGCCCTTAACTATTGCAACATGCCAGAAATGTTACATTTTACATATTCAATACCTACAAGATACTTATTTATTTAGCACATTTACATGCATAACATCGTATTCCTTATACTATAAATTGTGTATGCTCTTTAGTTCCTGCAATATATACCTTCAATATGGAAGTAAATTTTTCACATTGCATACTCATGAAATAATTCATGTAGTAGAATATTACATACCTGATATAGCGAATCCACTAAATGCCACGCCTACACAGAGTATGATACAAGCTAGTCTAGCATCTGTTACAAAACCCAGTCCAATAAAGCATCCAGCTTCTATCCCAAATCCTGTAAATTAAAAAAAAAATTTAATATGTACATTTAAATCAAATGGAAAGACTTTCTTTTTGTACCCTCCACATAAATTTAAATGTCAACTGAAAAGGCCTAAAATGACAAAATCAAGTCCCTTTTGAACAGTTCTGTCATATTATAAAGTTTTGAATTTTCTGAATGAAATATTCAAAAATTTAAAATATGACAACTAACTTTTGAATGTTTCATTCAGAAAATTCAAAAATTTATAATATGACAGTTGTATGAAAATATTTTTTTTTTCAAAAATTTTACATAGAATTAAAAAACGATTTATTAATCATGTATTCATGTATTTCGCACATAATCAGATAATGATCCAGCCAGTACGGTCAAAATACCTTTTTCTTAATCAAGACAGGGGAATGAAAACAATTTTTTTCCCCAATACTTAAAAGTTTTTTAATTTAAGGTACATTTTATAAATTTTATGTTGAGGAAAACTGAATATAAAATATCAAATTTATTGAATTAAGATAAAATTTTAAAGGCCGTTTATATTATAAGTTTAGGGTCCAATCAGAGTCCAGTTTGCTAGAATCAAGAAATTCTTTGCTAGAACTTATTTTCAAATGCAATAATGTAACTTGATTTTACCTATCCATGATCCATCTCAAATTAAAAAAATATATATATATTGAATTTTTTAGTATATTTACCAAAACATTCAGAAAACTTTCTACCAAATGTTGTGGTAATTTTTTGTGATTTTATCAATTTTTCAATAAGTGCACCAGCAAGTATAACGACGACAGTCATAAAAACATCTGGCAGTGCCGCTATCCATCCAATCTGTAAAATAAGAAAAACATATGTTCAAGTAACCGTTTTATAAAGGATATGAAAAAAATGTAACAGTTTAACTGGAGAGGCCCAATTGCAGTCTTCTGGTGGGATTGTTGTTTGTGCTGTTTGAATTGGTCCTTAACATTCATACTTGAATAGAAAACAGAATAAAGGTATAATTTCTTTAAATTCACAATTAAAAACCTAATTCTGTTAGAGAAAAATTACCCTACAAAAATTTTTGCAAATTGTATATGCATGATAAAATGACAATATAACCCAGTCCCCCCCCCCCCCCCACCCACCCACCCACACACACACATATCCGGAACAACATTCATTAATACATAAACATAAATCAGAATAATATCTCTACTATGAAAAATTCCCTCTGGTATTTGTGCCAGATTGTTACCAGAAGCGAAATGATGTTTTTTCATATTTATAGCACAGCTGATTGTAAAATTATCTATTTGTGATCAAAGTCTGTAGAGATATTTGAACCACACCTCTGATGCCTGACCAGCAGACGAGATTGTAAATGTCAGTTCAAAGCAGGGAGTTTTACAACCACTGGTCTAACACCCCTTGCACATGTGCATTATGTCTTTCTCTTTGTTGTTATAATATGCGTTCTTGGGTACTAAGCTTAATGGTAATTGCATCTTAATCATGCAACATTTCGAAATATGCTAGTTATCTACAATGACGACTGGTTACAACTAAAAAGTAGACGCCCTTCCAATGCGAACAAATGAATTCATCGCTGTTATTGGAAAAGAAGTGTGTGATTCACAAAAAAATCCTTATGATGATGATGTTGCCTTCAGCAACATAACTTGGAGCTTCTGCGTCATTCATAGTCGTTACCTAATCTTGTTTCAATATCTAGAAAACCATATGACATTTGCTTGGATCATAACACGAGCATCGCTGTCTTTTTAGATTTATACCAATGTGACAACTGGTCCTAAAATAGAGGTACTGTGGCATCGCCAATTTTTTAGGGAGTCAGAAGTTTTGATTTTTTATCGTGGATATTCGGACCCACTAATTTACACCCCCATCCCCGACACACACACACACACACACACACACACACACACACACACTAAAAGGCTTTTTTTCTTCTAAAATCAAGAAAATTGGAACTCACGAAAAATAAATTATTACAAAGTTCAGTTCACATTTTTGCAACATAGGAATAATAACTTATATGATTATTTACTCTGTATGTGGTCAAAATGGTGAAATGAGACCCGAGACTGTTCTGAGGCCTCAGTCATGTTGTCTCAAGGGTCACATGGTCTTTATTATACCTCATACAGAGTGAATCATGAATTGTTTAGAATTGGAAGCAAGAGTATATACAGTACCTCTGCTATCGGAAGGCCGTATGAATCCTGGAAATATTTTGGTAACTCTGTGATTAAGAGGGAAAATATCCAGTTTCTACAAAAGCTTCCCGCAATAACTGCTGACATTGGTAAAGATGTTAAGATTTGTCGCCAAGGTATATTTGCAGCCTAAAACATGACACATAAATGAAATTAAAAATCAACTAATACTGACATGCATTTTGGCGATATAAATATTTGCGATATGCTTATGAATTTAAAAAATTAAAAATTTCAAGAGATTCTCAACAAAGTCTGCTGTAATATTTTCATGTATTGTACCTATGTAAAACGATTCTGTTTTGAGGTACCAATATAATATGTTGCGGTGGCCACAATAAATAATGCATTCTGTTTCAAACCTTATATAAATATATATATATATATATATATATATATATATATATATATATATATATATATATATATGGTATAAACTGATAATAAATTGTCATCAAAGTAGACACAAAGATCGATTGGTTGGATGTAATGTTGTTTAAAGGCGCATAAGCAAATTTTCAGCTATTTGTGACAAAAGCAAGCAAGGTTTATCTTCACGGATTTATCTAAGATCAAGTTCGTGGTGTATGCGCAAGATGTGCAAGTCTGTCTTGTACAAACGCGCGCTTTGGTAAGAACGACTTACCCATTTACATTATCCTTACACATGATTACTCCGTCCCCTCTATCATGCCAGGCGAGGCAGCATTATTTCTAATATGAAAGTCTCATGTATAACTAGATCTTTGACAAAAATAGATAACGGTAATTTTTAATATGTCCAAAATTGTTCATTGGAACTTAACATATTTTTAGAGCAATTGACTTTTAGATGATTTATACTGTTAAAATATTTGTAGTGTATCATATTTCGTCCAGTACCGTAACTACCTATGAGGCAACCGAGGCAACTTCCTCGGTAACATTTAAACAAGTACCTTTTCTCACAGAAGTGATATGAAAAATCCAGGTTAAACGATAGACCTATTTTGTCTGATACCCGCCCACATACAATTTAAACTTTTAAACTATTCTCTAACCTGGATTACGATGTTTAGTGGTGTGGTTAAGCTAGTTTTCATGGTACAAAACAACCCCACTTATTTAACAACAGCTGGTCTAGTTTTTAGCTTTCCTATTATACTGTATTATAATACCTTTCTAACATGTGAAAGATGTAAAACATTGAGACTGTTGGTACTGTATGTCATTTTATATATAGATTGATCTTCAATTCTTGCCTCGGTTTATTTAAATGTCTAGTTACTTAATGTCGACTTATATTTTATCTAAAATACGGGTTATAGACATTCATTCTGGTATATCATTAGCACTGGACTAAAGTGTTCCAGAATTAGTCAGTATATCATTAGCACTGGACTAAAGTGTTCCAGAATTAGTCAGTATATCATTAGCACTGGACTAAAGTGTTCCAGAATTAGTCAGTATATCATTAGCACTGGACTAAAGTGTTCCGGAATTAGTCAGTCCCTATGGATTTAGTGAGAAATCATGAAAAAAAAATAATTTGAAAATTGTAAAGTGTTGCAAGATTATAATTTTATGCGAAACCTTTACATATATCTTGCAAACGTATGCGAAAAAATGTCTCGATATCCATTCATACTCGCTTAATGTTTGTCACAAAAGAGTCTTCAAGGCACATATTTTCGAAAAGACCTCTCAAAATAATATAATTCTAAGGAACGCGTACTAACTTTTTGTTTGTCACAAAAAAGTTTTCAAAGCACACAAATGCGAAAAAAAGTCTCGAAATCCATATGATAAGAAAAACATACATAATGTTTGTCACAAAAAGTTTAAAAGGCACAAAATCGTTAAAAAGGATTTATTAAAATTAATATGATTAGCAATGTGTACTCACTATTTGTCTGTTTCCAGCTCTAACATTCGATCCTTCCCTATCAAAAAGTGACCGTTCTCTGTTAGATAGTCCTGGATGATCAGACGGTGTATCATAAATACAGAACAACCAGATTAATGACCAGATGACCCCTAGACCACCTGTGCAAAAAGTTGATATAAAATTCATTATTGACTTTGTTTAGTTGCTTGACACTGAATGTACTTAGATGCATTGAAAATGTTCAGAGTGACACAAGACGGAATCGCATCTTTAAGCACCTTTAAGCCGAGCTTAAAGATGCTTAAAGATGCGCGTAAAGATGCTTAAAGATGGCTTAAAGGCACTGCCATCTTTAAGCCTGGCTTAAAGACGGCTTAATGGCACTGAAATTTTAAGCTCCTTTACACCATTTGGCTTAAAGATGGCTTAAAGATGGTATTAAATGATATTAAAAATAAATCAATGAATCACTTAATGGTCTATTTAAATCAGAAATCTGAAGTAAGTTGCAGACTACATTTTAAAAATGTAAAATATAAATAAATAAACGATAAAAATAAAGGTGAAATAAAAAGGAAACAAACAAACAAATTTATTTATTTATTTATTTATTTCTTTTTAATTAATTAATTAATTAATTGAAAAATCGGATTGGGAATTAAAATCAAACACTGACATATATTTAAACATGGCACAATACAGGTAAGTAACTTGTTTTGATAACCAAGGTATTATCTAGTTCTGTGCAAGTAGTATTAATGCAGTAACTATGTAACAGATTATACAAATCACGGAAAATAAAATGAATCTGGTTTGACTTGCAAGTAAATCGTTTACAAGTGATTTGTTTGAGTCGGCAAAATACAATTTTACTTGGAAATATCATATACATTTATTGAAGAAAATAAATAATTAGAAATAAATTAAAATAAAAAAACTAATTCAATAATACATAATTCAATTTAAAAATAAATAAATAAATAAATAAATATGGATAAATGCTTAAATAAATTTAAAGGGTGGATGGATGGTTGAATGCATGCATGGATGGATTAATGGACAGATAACAAATAAATAAATAAATAAATAAAGGATGGATAGTTAAATGGACGGATGGATGAATTAATAAAAAAATAAAGAAAGAGAGGAGAAAAGGAGAGAAGAAAAGAATGAATGATTGATTGAATAAATATATAGAAAATAATATAATTAAATAAATAAAAGGCTAATGAATAGTTAAATAAAGATTTAACGGATGGATGGATGGTTAAATGCATGAATGGATGGATAAATAAATAAATAAATAAATAAATAAATAAATAAATAAATGATAGTCGGTGGATTGATGGATGGATGGATTAATCAATAAAGATAGAGAAATAAAAATAAAGTAAAAAGGAGAGAAGGAAGGAATAAAGGAATAGATAGTTGATTTAATAAATAAATAAATAAATACATACATACATAAATACATAAATAAATAAATAAAATGATTTAATAGATGAATTAAGCAACGACATGTCGTTGGATTTAGTAAATTAATAATTTATTTAAATTAATAAAGAATGGATAAGCAATTAAATAAATACATAACCAGATAATGATGGATGGATGAATGGATGGATAAATGAATAAATAAATAAATAAATAAATAAATAAATAAATAAATAAAAACTTTTTAGTGTATTATTCATGGATGATTAATTCTCGAACTTTTTATAAATCTGCAGTTTCTCTCGAAAACAAAATACTTCATGTAATTATTACTTCAAGTTATTATTTAACAATCGCTTATACATATAAATTTGATGATAATTCGAGGACACATTTTTACACAAATATCAATCTATAGCTTATAAGCTATTTATAAATATTATTTTACTGCTGTTTCTTTATATCTTTATACTTCGATATCCCATTATACAGATCTCTCTCTCTCTCTCGATCTCTCTCTCTCTCTCGATCTCTCTCTCTCTCTGTCTTGAAAAGTATCTGTGAATCCAATATTATTATTCATTTCAATTAAAAACTAAATTAGAATTTTCAATTATAAACAAATTCAATTTACAAAATAGTCTCAATAACTTTTTTCTGTATCAAAATTTTAACAACAGAAGTGTACTTAGATAAGATTCTACAAATGCATATTAATGTCTAAAAATAACTATTTGTTGAATTTGCAATCTAATCAACTGATTTTGCCAGTCATATAAATAAGTATATTACAGGTGGGGTTTGACATTCCTGCCTTCCTTTGATATATGAATGATTTATTTTTCTTTAGAAAAAAAGATTGATTGATTTATACTATAAAAAAAATAAAAATTATCATAATATATAAAATGGAGTAAAGTTACATAAACTTGCATATTTTCTATTCAAAATTTGAGGTTTTTAAGAAATGGTCACATGATCATATTTCCTTAGGTTTATATAAACCATTTGTCCCCGTCTATACACCCTACCCCGTGGCCTAATGGATAAGGATGCAGTGCCTGGCAATCTGAAGATCGCGAGGTCCAGCCCCGCTCAGGACAAGTGTTAAAGGTAACATATAAGAAATTGATTTATGATGTAGTTAGTTTAGAGAACGACGACTAAATATAAATAAAAATAAATAATAAAAAAATAGTATAAAAAATAAGAAAAA
The DNA here is from genome assembly GCA_029721355.1 of Tegillarca granosa. NCBI lineage: Eukaryota > Metazoa > Mollusca > Bivalvia > Arcoida > Arcidae > Tegillarca > Tegillarca granosa. The sequence goes on from CM056600.1 coordinate 23,116,781, forward strand.
AAAATTAAAATACAAAAAAAAAAAAAAAACATAAAAAAAAAAATTTTGAAAATATACAGGAAAGAAAATGAAAGATCTTAAAACATATTTTAAAAATATCATTTCGTATAATTTTTTTATTATATTTTTTTATATAAAAAAATATTTAACAAAAAAAAAAAAAAACCAAAAAAAAAAAACAAAACAAAAAACAAATATTTTTATACCTCTAAAATAAATAAAGTAATTAATTAGGCAATTAATATTCATTTCTACCAATAATAATTTATCCGTGCTTAAAGATGGCTTAAAATTTCAGTGCCATTAAGCCATCTTTAAGCCAAGCTTAAAGATGGCTTAAAGACATCTTTAAGCAGCTTAAAGATAGCTTAAAGGTGGCTTAAAGACATATTTAAGCCATCTTTAAGCCACCTTTAAGCTAGCTTAAAGATGATATTTCGTCTTGTGTGACTGACTAGATGAACATCTTCAAACAAATGTTGCCAATTAATACTGTTTCAGAACCTTCTTTGGTAATAATTTACATGTATTGCCGTTGCCATGATTTGAAGTTTTTCAAATATAAGAAATACAATCTCTCTGAACATCATCATGTATGATCTCCAAACTGTTGATTGTTCAAAGTTTGTAGTTTTATGATTAATGGTTCAATTTTGTTAATTTTTTTGTTAATTTTTGTTTTCTTGGTTGTGACGTCTTTTGTAAAATGTATGATTATTAGCTACAAATTTTTAGCTTTGGTCTATTTTTTTGAACTATAAATGTTGTAATATTAAGCGTGTGCCTAATACAGACCTTTTTTTAATTTATTTTTATTTATCTATTTATTTATTTATTTATTTATTTATTTATTTATTTATTTATTTATTTATTTTTTGTTGGGGGGATAATTTACTACTTACCATATATAAACAACACGGAATGCCAAGATACATAACAGGCAGTGACTCCAGAGATAAACATGGCAACTGCCGGACTAATGTAAGCGCCTAAATAAATAGATTAAAATAAATAACATGTCCTTTGTATAAACCACATCAAAACTACTTTTTAAGAGAACACACGAAAACCAAATTACAGTCGAGCAGATCCTGTAATATGACAGTTTGTCAGTTCACTTGCCCGAAGTCGGTAGTATTTCTAGTGCTCTTCAGTTTACCCCCCACATCATTACCCAGCACTTTGTTTTTTATTTTGTTAATAAAAATGCAGTATAAAATGTCAAATATGACATAAGTTTACAATCAATCAGTGAGTAAAAATCTGAGCTATACTGACTCGGTGAGTTAACACCTTAACAGAAAATAGCCCTGAGTGTCTGCTATTGCAAGACAGGTTATAATTAACACTGCACATCTCACGTATACATAAACTTGTTCTAAGATGAATCCTTAGAGATTTTAAAATTCCCTTGCTCTCGTCGCGAATAGCGAAAAAAATTATTGATGTGACGTTAAACATTTTAAAAAACAAACAAACCAGCCTTTATCATTTGATATTTATTCACACGCCTTATCAAACGTATTTATTGGATTTCACTTGGTGATCTAATTGGTGAAACGCAAGGGGACCGGTATTGAATGCGTGATGAAATGAATTATTACCATATATGGTAGTGGGAAAAGAACAAAGGTAAGATTTAAATTGATTTCTTGTTTAATTACATGTTTATGCATTTTACTGTCATAATGACTGATCACGATGGATTTACCAAATGCCGAAACAATGGCATAGAAAGGATTGGTTTTTTACAAAGTTTGTATGTGGGAGGTCGGGATTCGAATCCTGACCGGGTCTGATCAAGACTTAAAAAAGGTAGTGACTGTTCTTTCGCCAGGCGCTCGGCATTTTTATATGAAAGTCACGGTGTCCTTTGGAAGAGACCTTAAAAACCGATGCCCCGTGTTACGACAGAAGTGGCACGCTACTTAAGCACTCTCCCTGCACATTGCCCTTACCGCACTGCAAAGGTCAAAATAGCTGCCACTTCACCTATAACTGGTGACGTCTCGATATAAGTGAAATTTTCTTGACTGAGACATAAAACCAAATCAATCATAAATCAATTATTACAAAGTACTGTTATAACAAACTAGTGAAAGTACTGTTACTTAACAGTGAACAATCTCTCTCTCTCTCTCTCTCTCTCTCAATAATTCAAATATTATATACATGTACATGTATATGTAAAAAATATTGTTATGATGCCGCCATATATTTCAATTTATATATATATATATATATATTGGCAATTGACAAAAAATATGTTTAACAATCCTACAGCGCAAATGGAAAGTGACAACAATTTTAAAGAAATAACGTACTTGAAATACTTATATAATTTAATGAGAATGTTATAAAATGCTTGACGTGCAAGGACCACAGTTGTTTAAAGTGAAAATCAAAATAGGATAATATCTCCAATTTATTTTGAAACATTTATCTAAAATAATTAAGTTATCCAACCGGAATCTTAACAAATAATAATAAATATTATGAATAAATAAGTAAATTAATTAATTAATTTAAAAAGATAAAAAAGTAATAGAGTATACATGTACATAAAATTAACACACACACGCACCGGACACACGCGCACGCGCGCGATTGAAGCAAATTTATTTATAGTAAACAAATATTTCATATCAACAGGAGTGACAAAATCTAAAAACAAAGTCATATTACCAGCATATGCAACCGTTATCATTCTTGTTTTCTCTGTCTTTGGCGCCCATGCTGATATAACACCATTTAAAGCAGGAACCGAACAGCCCTGAAAATAAAGATTATAGGCAAATTTGTCATCAAGTCCGTTTGGCAGCCTGATAAGTATTTTAAACCAATAGAGGTTCTACCCCAAATATATCCGTATTTTTGTTTGTTGTGGTTGCCTTTCGTGCTTGTATTTGTTGTGGTTCTGTGTCTGTATTTGTTGTGCTTGTCTCATATTTTCTATTAGTATAGATGTTTGATGTAGTTAAAAATTTCCTCTTTAAATTAAAGGTGTGTTTAGACACAACTTTCTATGCCAAGTTTGTGGTTGATCTACGAGAAGAAAAAAAAACTTGTTTAATGAGAGTTAAATGTTTTGTTTACTATTATCCACTGTTTCATTATATATATATATATATATATATATATATATATATATATATATATATATATATATATATATATATATAACACCTTGTATAATCCTTATAGCCATCACACAATCTTACCTCAACAACACCTTATGTTATCCTCATAGCCTCTATACAATCTTACCTCAACAACACCTTGTATTATCTTTCATACTATATATATACATGTATATCTTTACAGGCAGTCATACCTTAACAGCACCTTGTGTTATCTTTCATACTATATATATACATGTATATCTTTACAGGCAGTCATACCTCAACAACACCTTGTGTTATCTTTCATACTATATATATACATGTATATCTTTACAGGCAGTCATACCTCAACAACACCTTGTGTTATCTTTCATACTATATATATATATATATATATATATATATATATATATATATATATATATATATATATATACACATGTATATCTTTACAGGCAGTCATACCTCAACAACACCTTGTATGATCTTTCATACTATATATATATATATACATGTATATCCTATATATATATATATATATATATATATATATATATATATATATATATATATATATATATATATATATATATATATATATATACATGTATATCTTTACAGGCAGTCATACCTCAACAACACCTTTTATTATCTTTCATACTATATATATATATACACATGTATATCTTTACAGGCAGTCATACCTCAACAACACCTTGTATGATCTTTCATACTATATATATAATATATACATGTATATCTTTACAGGCAGTCATACCTCAACAACACCTTTTATTATCTTTCATACTATATATATATATACACATGTATATCTTTACAGGCAGTCATACCTTAACAACAACTTGTATGATCTTTCATACTATATATATATATACACATGTATATCTTTACAGGCAGTCATACCTCAACAACACCTTGTATGATCTTTCATACTATATATATATATACATGTATATCTTTACAGGCAGTCATACCTCAACAACACCTTGTATGATCTTTCATACTATATATATATATACACATGTATATCTTTACAGGCAGTCATACCTCAACAACACCTTGTATTATCTTTCATACTATATATATACATGTATATCTTCACAGGCAGTCATACCTCAACAACACCTTGTATTATCTTTCATACTATATATATATATATATATCTATAGTATTGTTGAATGTTTATTCTCATCAAAAAGAAAGTTATTTTGCGTTTTTATCGATTTTAAAAATGCTTTTGATAAAGTTTGGAGAAACGGAATGTGGTATAAACTCAGAAAATATAACATTAATGGTAAATGTTTTAATGTCATATAAAATATTTATGATAGTATTAAATCATGTGTTGTTAAAGGAAGTTTGAAATCTTATTACTTTTTCAGCGAGATTGGTGTTTGTCAAGGAGAAAATTTGTCACCTTTTCTTTTTTTCTATTTACGTTAATGATTTAGAAGAGTTTTTGACTCAAAATAATTTAGCAGGTCTAAAATGTTTAACGGAAATGGGTGTCGAAATGTTATACCAGTACGTAAAAATTCTACTTCTTCTCTATGCAGATGATACTGTAATATTTTCGGAAAATGAAATTGATATGCAGAATACTTTAAATGTTTTTTACGATTACTGTAATATGTGGAAACTAGAGGTCAATATAGATAAAACGAAAGTGTTGATGTTTAGTAAGAGAAAAACTAACCAGATGCCTGTATTAAAGTTTGGTAGTGCTATTCTGGATTACGTTGATAGCTATTGTTATTTGGGTATAGTCTTCAATAGAAATGGTAAATTTTATACAGCTAGAAAAAAATTCATATGAGCAAGCATGTAAGGCTTTATTCAGTGTATATAGAAAGCTAGAAAATAATCAATTGTCAGTCGAATGCCAACTAAATTTGTTTGATAAATTGATATTACCGATACTAGTTTATGCTTGTGAAGTTTGGGGTTTTGAAAAGTTAGAATTGTTTGAAAAAATACATATACAATACTGTAAAAAAATTCTCAAGCTTAAAACTACTACACCTACGTATATGATATATTGGGAACTTGGAAGGTTCCCATTACATGTACAAATATATAAAAGAATGGTTTCATGTTGGTATAATACGGTATTTTCTAAAAATTCAAACTATTGTTATAGGTTATTACTATGTCATCATAACGAGGGAAAAAATATAGTCTGGGTTTGCAAAATAAAAAATTTGTTGGATTCGGTAGGTCTAAGCAATATCTGGAATTCTCAAGCGAGTCAAGTCAACAAAACCTGGTTAATTAAATCAATCGAACAAAAGCTGAAAGACCAGTTCTGTCAAAATTGGTATTCACAAATAGAGCAGTCTTCCAAGGCTCTAATATATAGAAATTATAAGGATCAGTTTGGTTTTGAAAAATACCTTAATTTTTTACCTGTTAATTTTAGATTAATTTTTGTTAAATTTAGGACCACTAGTCATTGTTTACCTATAGAAAAGGGGAGGTGGGAAAAAATAGACAGAACTGAAAGGAAATGTAAACTTTGTGACAAATCATGTATTGGGGACGAATACCATTTTTTGTTGGAGTGTGAAAAGTTCAAAGATCTAAGAAAAAAATATATTAAAGAAAAATATTATATCAGTGGAAACAGGAAAGAAATCATTGATTTGTGTAAATTTATAAAAGAAGGTCTGAAATGTTATAGTTGATTTAAAAGTTATTTACTTTTTGCTTTCTTTAAACTTATTTTGTATAATAAGCATCACAGCTCAGTACTTTTTGGTTGGGGTTAGATTGCTTAGTTTGGGTAGTAGGCATTGTAGATCTGGACTTGTAGGTAGGGGACCTTCTCAATCATTGTCGCTCTACTCTGCTTATTACTCAAATGAGCACATTTATCTTAGTTAAGTTATTGACGATCATAATATAGTATGTATGCTACGTGTTTACTGTATCTATAGTATTGTGATATATACGAATGTATTGTCAAATTGTAATGTATTATGTTTATATTATATATCAATCGCCATAATATGTAATATATTTATTTTATGTATATTAACCTCACATACCACCCCCGGAGGTTTTGAGAGTAATAAAGAACTTTGAACTTTATATACACATGTATATCTTTACAGGCAGTCATACCTCAACAACACCTTGTATTATCTTTCATACTATATATATACACATGTATATCTTTACAGGCAGTCATACCTCAACAACATCTTGTATTATCTTTCATACTATATATATACATGTATATCTTTACAGGCAGTCATACCTCAACAACACCTTGTATTATCTTTCATACTATATATATACATGTATATCTTTACAGGCAGTCATACCTCAACAACACCTTGTGTTATCTTTCATACTATATATATATACATGTATTTCTTTACAGGCAGTCATACCTCAACAACACCTTGTATTATCTTTCATACTATATGTATATATACAGGTATATCTTTACAGGCAGTCATACCTCAACAACACCTTGTGTAATCTTTCATTCTATATATATATATATATATATATATATATATATATATATCTTTACAGGCAGTAATACCTCAACAACACCTTGTGTTATCCTTATAGCCTCTATACAATCTTACCTCAACAACACCTTGTATTATCTTTCATACTATATATATATATATATATATATATATATATATATATATATATATATATATATATATATATATATACACACATGTATATCTTTACAGGCAGTCATACCTCAACAACACCTTGTGTTATCCTTATAGCCATCACTAATATTTCGTGAAACTGTATAGCAAATGGAAGTACTATCATAAATATACTGCTTATTAGAATAGTCAAACCACATATCCTGAAAAATAAGGAAATACTGCTTATTAGAATAGTCAAACCACATATCCTGAAAAATAAGGAAATACTGCTTATTAGAATAGTCAAACCACATATCCTGAAAAATAAGGAATAATGCTTATACAAATAGTCAAACCACATATCCTGAAAAATAAGGAAATACTGCTTATTAGAATAGTCAAACCACATATCCTGAAAAATAAGGAATAATGCTTATACAAATAGTCAAACCACATATCCTGAAAAATAAGGAAATACTGCTTATTAGAATAGTCAACCCACATATCCTGAAAAATAAGGAAATACTGCTTATTAGAATAGTCAAACCACATATCCAAAAAAAATAAGGAAATACTGCTTATTAGAATGGTCAAACCACATATCCAAAAAAAAAATAAGGAAATACTGCTTATTAGAATGGTCAACCCACATATCCTGAAAAATAAGGAATAATGCTTATACAAATAGTCAAACCACATATCCTGAAAAATAAGGAAATACTGCTTATTCAAATTGTCAACCCACATATCCAAAAAAAATAAGGAAATACTATCAACCCACATATCTTGAAAAATAAGGAATAATGCTTATACAAATAGTCAACCAATATAACTTAAAAATAAGAAAAAAATGCTTATACAAATAGTCAACCCACATATCCTGAAACATAAGGAAATACTGTCAACCCAAATATCCTGAAAAATAAGGAATAATGCTTATTCAAATTGTCAACCCACATATCCTAAAAAATATGGAAATACTTCCAACCCACATATCCTGAAAAATAAGGAATAATGCTTATACAAATAGTCAACCCAAATATTCTGAAAAATAAGGAAATACTTTCAACCCACATATCCTGAAAAATAAGGAAATACTGCTTATTCAAATAGTCAACCCACATATCCTGAAAAATAAGGAAATACTGCTTATACTAATAGTCAATCCACATATCCTGAAAAATAAGGAAATGCTGCTTATACAAATAGTCAACCCACATATCCTGAAAAATAAGGAATAATGCTTATACAAATAATCAACCCACATATCCTGAAAAATAAGGATTAATGCTTATACAAATAGTCAACCCACATATCCTGAAAATTAAGGAATAATGCTTATACAAATAGTCAACCCACATATCCTGAAAAATAAGGAAATACTGCTTATACAAATAGTCAACCCACATATCCTGAAAAATAAGGAAAAACTTTTAATAGTTAAACCACATGAATGAAAACTTTCAAGAATTATCTAACCACGCATTCTACAAACTTATAAGATTAGTCAAACCACATATCCTGAAAATATAAGTAAATTGAAACTGAATAAAAATATTCAAACCACATATTCTGAAAACATCAATACAGTGTTTATAAGAATAGACATATCTCATATCCCGAAAAATAAATACACTGCTTATGAAATATGTTTAAACTAAACCAAATATCATTAATTTTCAATTTACCTTTATTCAAAAAGTTCTTACTACATGTATATATTACATTGTTTTATGTATACAATACTGTGTTGTTGGTACACAAAATATCTAATTGCTTGCTTCAAATAGCTCACAAACAACAAGAAAAATTAAAATAAAAGATTTAGTAGGCTGAATAATCGGACTAGTTTTCAATTCTCCAAATGCTTATTGACGATTAATGTACTGTAAATCATAGCTGGATGTACATCTCCAATCAAATAAGAGGTCGTTTATGGTATTTCATGTTACTTTTAGGTTGAAAATCTTCTTGTATATTTATATCGCAACCTGTTGCGGGAATTTCTTGCTTTTATAAATTTCAGGGGCGTGGCTACATAAGGCTGGTCTTTTTCATGTCTACGAATTAACAATTGAATGATTTTGTACTGATAAAAAAAATCAAATTAGCTAAATCGTTCGGACGGATTAGTAATTCATTCAGACGAATCATTAATTCATTCGGACGAATAAGTACTAATTATTATTTTTAATTGACCCTTCCCCGCCGCCGTATAACACTATGTACGATATTTTATCATTATATCCGGTATCTATTTTAAGTCATTGACTTCAAAATGTGTTGTGTATTGTCATATCATTTTTTAAAATTTATTTATTTATTTTGTTAGTTAGTTATTTTTGTTTTTGTTGTTGAAGTGAATTATTTGTTGACTGTAGACTTCTATTTTTAAATAATTAAATCATTTAACTGCGCAGTGTTATTCAGTTGCTACACACACGCGCGAGCACACACACAGCATTGATTGACACTGTTTACTCAGATCTCTCGTCAAGGAAGTACTCCTATTTTCACCCCTGATACACAGGGGCTTGGTGTCAGGATTTTTGTGATTTTGTTTTAAAGATCATTTATTTGTGTTTTGTTACATGCGAGGTTGATACAAGTTCGTACATATCGATAACTTTGCCTTAAATCCATTTTTAACAAACTTCAAAAAATTCCGAAATATATAACATTAAAAATCACGTGTGTTTTTTAATGTTATATATTTCGGAATTTTTTGAAGTTTGTTAAAAATGGATTTCAGGCAAAGTTATCGATATGTATGAACTAGTACCAACTCGCATGTAATAAAAACACCAATAAATAATCTTTAAAACAAAAATACCGAAATCCTGACACCAAGCCCCTGTGCCCTGATATTTACCTACTGGGAAATTTGTACTTAACGCCCTTTTGTTCAAACTTAAATGATTTTTCAGTTAACATTGAAAACGTTTCATTTTCTTGAAATGAAAAACAACACAAATTATTTAAACTTAATGAGGAGTGACAACATCGATTTTTTGAGTAAAGGTCATGCAAAATTATAAGTTGTTTATAAGTAGTTTCGTTAATTTCAGTTAGGGTTAAAAATAAGGACGCATCCTTTTATTTAATGTCTTTTATATCCAATGACTATCTGAAGTCATGAGTTTTTGTCATATATTGGTAAAAATTAACATTACCCATTTTCTGACATACTTTTTAATTATTAACTTGTTTTATTTATTTATTCATTTATTTATTTATTCATTTTATTGTCATATACCATTTTTTGAATGTATTTTATGATTAAATTCAAAAAATGGTATATGACACATTCATTCATTCATATTTATTTATTTTATCTTATTTTACAATGGTTTTTATGCACCATTCGACATCTAATAAGTGCTTCTTATAGAACGCCTATCCGTTTTTCTATCTGACACACTTATAAGGGCGATGGTTTTTTCCGCAAAACTAATCACAATTTTTAATTTAAAGCCTTTTTACCGTTCATACGATATGTCTGAATTTGTTTTGATTTAAGAATTTTCACCCGGAGACAATGATTTTTCTCTATACCTTCTATCATAATTGTTTAGATTTTTCACAACCATTACGACACAGTAGAAATATTAAGTCAACTCCATTTACAACGGCTATATCCGTGATTATCAAATTTTCTGTTGTAAAGATTGATTGATTGATTTAATGGGGTTTTACGTCCCAGTCAATAATATTTCATTTATATCGAGACGTCTCCAGCTATAGATGAAGTGCCAGAAATTTGCCAACTTTGCAGTGCGATAAAAGCAAAGTGCAGGGAGGGTTCTTTAACGTGCTACGTCTGTCGTTTTCATCCAAAGAACCCCGTGACTTTCATTTCAAAATGTCTAGTCCTACAAGTTCAGAAATTTAAGCTTAAAATAATTCGTAATATATAATTTTTTTGAGAATATCTGTATAAAAGAATAGTTAGAAAAGTTTCCAGAAAAATCAGTGCGTCAATGCTGGCTTTAAAGGGTCAAGTGAAAAGTAGTGTGTTGGCGCTGGCTGTAAAAGGTCAAGTGAAAAGAAGGGTGTTGACCCTGGCTGTAAAGGTCAAGAAAAAAGAAGTGCGTCAATGCTGGTTATAAAGGATGGTGGAAAGTAGTGTTGACGCTGGCTGTAAAGTTCAAGTAAAAAGAAGTGCGTCAATGCTGGCTATAAGGGGTCAAGTGAAAAGAAGTGTGTTGACGCTGGCTGTAAAAGGTCAAGTGAAAAGTAGTGTGTTGACGCTGGCTGTAAAAGGTCAAGTGAAAAGTAGAGTGTTGACGTTGGCTGTAAAAGATCAGGTGAAAAGTAGTGTGTTGACGCTGGCTGTAAAGGGTCAAGTGAAAAGTAGTGTGTTGACGTTGGCTATAAAAGGTCAAGTAAAAAGTAGTGTGTTGTCGCTTGCTGTAAAATGTCAAGTGAAAAGTAGTGTGTTGACGCTTGTTGTAAAAGGTCAAGTGAAAATATTGCGTTGACGCTGGCTGTAAAGGGTCAAGTGAAAAGAAGTGTGTTGACGCTGGCTGTAAAATGCCAAGTGAAAAGTAGTGTGTTGGCGCTTGTTGTAAAAGGTTAAGTGAAAAGTAGTGCGTTGACGCTGGCTGTAAAGGGCAAGTGAAAAGTAATGTGTTGACGCTTGCTGTAAAGGGTCAAGTGAAAAGTAGTGTTGACGCTGGCTGTAAAGGGCCATGTGAAATGTACAACTTGATGCTGGATAGGATGTGAATGCATAATTATGAATTGAATTCAAACCATTTGTGTACTGACAGAATTAAAAATATAGCAAGCGTAGTGTAGGCATTTGTTAGGCTGAATAAGAAATAATTTGACAATTGTCAGAGCTCCTAAAACACACTACAACAATAGGGACGAAATAAGCTACAAGACACACGCCTATTGTCTTGAGCAGAAAAATTGAAAACTGGTGTTTTACCCCCTCCCCCCCCTCCCCAAGTTAAGATTCTTTCACTTATACCGAGGGGATCAGTTCTAGGATTGTGATGGAAACCGGAGTGCCCGGATAAAACCGCAAGCGAACTGAAGGTAAGATCTGCCCGATCGGGATTCGAATCAAGATGAGAGGCGCTGTAAAACCGCGCGCTGTAGACCACACCGAGACCACAAATAAGCAACAAGAGGATAGTATATTATATAGTGATAGACAAAAGTTGCTGAAAATTTTTATAATCCAAACTTTTTCATCCATTTTACAGCCCAATATCCATCAATAATAACAGACTTCGCTAGGGAGCAAAACTTACCGTTTCGCTGAATATCTAACGGCCAGTATGCCACCGGGTACTTGTGTGAAGAAACTTCCAACAAAATATCCCGTGTTAAACAACTGTGACAGTTCTGAGCTCCAGTCTAACGATAAATCTCTCGATGTTCCATTTGTAGTACACTGTGAATATAAAAATTACAAAATTAGAATTCAACAATAATCAACTCTAAAAGATTGATTAGAATTATCTGAATGTTCTACCGAGACAATAAACGGACCAACAATTCCATTTATAATAAACATTTGGCGTAGCCTTCTGTTCAAATCCGGTAGGGACACGTGTTTGACCTTAAAAAGTTCATTTCTTATTATATATATATAATTAATTTTTTTTTTATTTAATTAATTTTTTATTTTTAATTAATTTTTTTATTTTTAATTAATTTTGAAAACGATAACCTTATGAGTTATCCATGCAAGTATTAGTAAAAGTCACCGAGGCAATCCATATTTTGCATGTTTTGTAGTCTTAAAGCTCTGACGTACATTTCGTTTGAATTAACAAGAACATGGACAAAGCGTAAAAAGATCAATAACTTACACATTTCTTAGATTATTCCCTGGACAGATAACGCATCTTTTCTAGCACTCAAAATTAGTGTTTTTGCGGAGGTTTTGATAAACTTGCGCACCCCAGTGTCTGTAATATTTAACGTTAGCTTATGAATCTATAAAATGTTTTATTTATTTATTTATTTATTTATTTATTTATTTATTTATTCAATACGTACATGTGGAAAAACTGCAAGCTTTTCATTTGTATTATTTGATTTGATGACGTGTACCATTACCATGGCAAAGACGCTGCGGTAACCAATGGAAACTAACAATCCACAAAATCCCAGAAAAACCACGAGGTATCTTCTAGCACACGACATGATATTTTTCACAACCACTGTCTAAAATCTAGATTATATTAAATATGTGTTACTGATTTAATTTACAATTTTATATATATATATATATATATATATATATATATATACTTGTGTTTTTGGTTCGGAGTGATCGAGCAAAGTTATTCATTCACCCTACCAGCGACATTTAAACTTTCATTTTTAAATATTGATGCTCGATATCGTACCATTTTAGTATGTTACAGGAAAGGAGTCGTTTAACACATTCTGTTAAAAATGTCTGTCTGCCACACGACCACAGTACGGTAAACATTTTATTGTTTTTCAGTTTCAAAAATAAACAAACAAATAAATAAAGTGCACAAACTAAGACTACGGACATCTGCTTGTATGGAATTATGAACTTCTATAGCGAGTCTACAAGATTATTTAATCTTTAAATTACTACTTGTTGTTCCATAAAGGGAAATCTAAAGCCGAGATTTAATATATTTGATCCAGAACAAATCTTAAGTTGATCCACAAAAAGTGATAGGTTCTCACTATTTGTTGCACCAAATCTCAACCAGACTTTATTTAGTCCAGAACGAGGCTTGTCAAGGCTGACACATTGAAATAGTGATAGATATGATTTAATCTTTCATCGCTTTTTTATGCATTTTTATTCCTGTAGTGCAAGATTTGATTTGATTTAATGGGGTTTTACGTCTTAGACATCACCTTTTTAGCAGACTTATCTCTATTTTTACTTATATCGAGAGGTCACTAGCTATAGGTGAAGTGCCAGCAATATTTTTAACTTTGTAGTGCACTTAGCGCAATCTGCGTTGAGGGTTCTTTAACGTGCCACGCCTTCCGTGGCAAGGGGATTGGTTTTTAAGGTCTCATCCGAAGGACCCCGTGACTTTAATTTCTGAATGCTGTGTGCTTGGCCAAAAAACAGTCGCTACCAATTTTCAAGTCTTTGTCAGATCCAGCCGGGATTAAAACCCACGACCTCCCTCATACGGCGGTGATAGAAATAACATCTTCAATCAAATCTATAAAGATTACATTATAAGCTTTAACTATGATACAACAAATAATTTTAGACATTCTTTAAATGTAAAATTTTCTGATATTAAAGAAAGAAAACTTTTCCTATATTACATCTTTGTTAAAGAAAAACCACGCCTACTTGATAGTGAAATGAAACATAGTTTTAAGGATGTAAATTTCCCATTCTTTTGGTTATAATGTTCAATTTTTAAAAGAATAGTAATATACTTACTGATTATGTAAACATATGTTATCTGTGTCCACAAATAAATTGGTAATGTTCTGTCTGAATGAACCCAATACATATTATATACTAGTATTAATGACGATTTTATAAAACATGGGTTTTCCAACTCGTGAAACTATTTTTGGAAAATCAAACTTTTCCTGGAACATTAAGTTAGTGTAAGTTACAGCATATCTTTAATTTCCTCAGGCTAAGTGGAGTGAATCACCATATATATACAATATACTAGTATATGTATATGTATATATAAACACTTGTAATGGCATTTTCCCCTTTTATGAATAACTTTATAAAAACGGCATATAAACAAGTTACAGTGTAATTAATTGAACTTGCTGCATCTATATGTAATATATTTTGCGATAAATACCTTTACTAAACATTTTGCCAATTCCAAGTGTTTGTCAGTTGAGGGTTGGTCAATCCGAGAACTATGCTCAGTAATCAGTTCCAAGTGCTTGTTGGTAAGGATTGGTCAGTCCGAGAACTGTGCTCGGTTATTAATTCCAAGTGCTTGTTGGTGGTGATTAGTCAATCCGAGAGCTATACTCGGTTACCATTGAAGAAGACTGAATTCCTGGTATGTTTTGTAAATTTAATAAATTGCCTTGGGTTTTTTAAAGCGTTGCCGTGTTTGTGCTTTGTTATCTGCTGTTTTTACAAGTTTACCTGTGGCTTTTTTGCTACTTTTTAAGTGTGTTTAAGTTATTGTCGTGTATGGGTTGCTTGTTTTCCTGTATTGTTTTTGCTTGTTGTCATGATCTGTTATTTATATTTATTTTACGCTATTTTTTGTAGTTTTCAAGTTCTGTTTTGCTAGTTTTCATAAATGTTTTTGCTAGTTTTCATGAATTGTTTTTGCTAGATTTCATGAAATCTTTTTGTTTTTGCTAGTTTTCATGAATTGTTTTTGCTAGTTTTCATAAATTGTTTTTGCTAGTTTTCATGAATTGTTTTTACCAGTTTTTATGAATTGATTTTGCTAGTTTTCATGAATTGTTTTTGCTAGTTTTTATGAATTCTTTTGCTAGTTTTCATGAATTGTTTTTGCTAGTTTTTATGAATTCTTTTTGCTAGTTTTTATGAATTGTTTTTGCTAGTTTTAATGAATTGTTTTTTGCTAGTTTTCATGAATTGTTTTTGCTAGTTTTCATGACTTGTTTTTTCTATATCATTAACAAGATGTCTACCTCTGTTGAGCCTCAGTACATTCCAACACTCAGAAGACATTTAAGACAGGTTCTGCTTCCAATGAGTGAGCCCCGATATATCTTCAGGTTCTACATCCAATGAGCCTCACTACATTCCAACACTCAGAAGACATTTAAGACAGGTTCTGCTTCCAATGAGTGAGCCTCAATATATCTTTCGGTTCTACATCCAATGAGCCTCAGTACATCCCAATACTCAGATGGCATTTAAGACAGGTTCTGCTTCCAATGAGTGAGCCTCAATATATCTTCAGGTTCTTCATCCAATGAGCCTCAGTACATCCCAATACTCAGATGGCATTTAAGACAGGTTCTGCTTCCAATGACTGAGCCCCGATACATCTTCAGGTTCTTACATCCAATGAGCCTCAGTACATCCCAATACTCAGAAGGACATTTAAGACAGGTTCTGCTTCCAGTGAGTGAGCCTCGATATATCTTCAGGTTCTACATCCAATGAGCCTCAGTACATCCCAATACTCAGATGGCATTTAAG
>CM056600.1:23132779-23287779 GCA_029721355.1 Tegillarca granosa
GGCATTTAAGACAGGTTCTACTATACTATGAACCCCGATATGTCATATTACTCAGATAATCTTTTAGGTTTTAAATGTAAAATTTATAAGTTATAAAGTTAAGACCAAAATAACTCGGATAAATTGGATAACTGATAGAAACAAGTACTGCCTTATACACATAATGCCAGTTTCCACGTCTCCAAATGGGTAAGGTAATGTAACAGATTTATTACCGATCCCTGTTGGTTTTAATGTTAATTAATTTATGTTATATACTAGTATATCATGACTCTATAAAACTTTACTTAACTTATGTCGTTGAAAAGTAGGGCCACATTGAAGATCTTGTCAAAACTAAACAAAACGTATCCAATATAAACCGATATATCAGGAAAACATTTATAAACCCGTGAAAATAAAACCATTTTACATTATATATAGGCTTTTTACATCGAACTTTGTCAACAACTTCACATTTTACATACAATTGTAACAGAATAATTTGTAATTTGTTATTGGCAACAAAATCGAAGTGGATTTAAGTCGCATGGTAAATACAGTTACATATATTGTGTTTCAGAAAATATATCCCAACCTTGCAAAAATTATCATGAAAAAGAATGTCTGAAAATTTTACGTTTTTAGAAAATTTATATTAAAAAAAAACCATTTGTATTTAAAACCTAGTTGTACAAACCCATATTCAACAATGTGGTAGCCATATTTTAAAAAAGTGTTTAACACATCAAACATCAGGGGGTTTATTAATTCAAAATTATATCCTTTTTTAAATCAATTGTTCATCTCTCTCAAAGAAATTTATGTCATTTTATATTTATATGACTTTGAAGTTTAAATATATATATTTTAAATGGCAAATATAGATATCAATATGTCATTTGTAGAGGAAACTGGCCATGGCACGTAAAAAAAATGCATTTGCAAAGATACCCATGTCAACTAGCAAAACACAATGAACACAAGCAAAACAGCAAACGACATCGGAAAAAAACCCAAGCAGAACAGCATATTACAAGTTACAAAATACATATTACAAAGAAAAGAAAATTATATCTCTTTAGCTATAGATGTTGACTATGATATGTAATACAAAATAATGTACCAAAACGGCACATGGTAATTGGCAAAAACAGCGTATTACAACTAACAAAGAACAGTACAGAAAAACAACAAAAAACACAATGAAAAAAAGAGCTAAAAGAGCATATAAAACCCAGCAAATCACACTGAAAACTAGCAAAAACAATTCATGAAAACTAGCAAAAACAACAAAACAATTCATGAAAACTAGCAAAACAATTCATGAAAACTAGCAAAAACAAGTCATGAAAACTAGCAAAACAATTCATAAAAACTAGCAAAAACAATTCATAAAAACTAGCAAAAACAATTCATGAAAACTAGCAAAAACAATTCATAAAAACTAGCAAAAACAATTCATAAAAACTAGCAAAAACAATTCATGAAAACTAGCAAAAACAATTCATAAAAACTAGCAAAACAATTCATAAAAACTAGCAAAAACATTTATGAAAACTAGCAAAAACATTCATAAAAACTAGCAAAAACAATTCATGAAAACTAGCAAAAACAATTCATAAAAACTAGCAAAAACATTTATGAAAACTAGCAAAAACTTCATGAAAACTAGCAAAAAACAATTCATGAAAACTATAATATATCGGGGCTCACTCAATGTTAGTAGAACTTGTCTTAAATGCCCTCTGAGTATGGGAATGTACTGAGGCTTAATGAAAGTAGAACCTTTCTTGTACATGATATTATATCAAGGCTTACTCATTGGAAGTAGAACTTGTCTTAAATGCCATAGGCTTTGTCAGTCCCCAAGTAAATATCGAAAATATAAAACAGACAGGTCATAGAGGCGTTAGAAATATTTATCTTCCCTTGTTAGTTATTTGTCATTATGGTATAATTTTGTTTTAAATACGTGTTTATCACAAAGATAATCATTTTTCTTATGTAATGTATGAGTAGTAAGAAGTTGTGTTATAATATCTCCGATGTGCCCATGCACTATATTGCATTTACAGCAAAACAAGTATAAAAAGACCAAGCATTGTGCCTATAATGTTTACTTTGTGGACAGGTGCCATTTCTATTGAAGTGCTTTATGTTTAACTTAAATTTAACACTGTGCTTAATGGACAGGTCGTCTTTATTCAGAGGTGGTCAATATATAATTGTTTACTGTATAATGCCGAATTGTTGGTTATTGCTTAGTACAATTTAATTGTGCGTATTTAGGAACCAGTGGTTGCAGAATAATTGGTACCAATTAAAACCAGACCACTAGAGCACAGGCGCTTGTTTCAATACTAAAAACGTTGACCCTGTTTTATGTTAGGGTCAAGGCGTGTGGGAGGGTTTTATTTTTTATTTAGTACGAAAACTAGCACTCTCGCATGGTTGACATCTACATCGGCAATAGGGCCCTTTTTGTCTTTATCGCCGCTTATTATTGTACACCTCCATTAACTGTTGAGTGTCTGCTATATTTGCCCCCGTACCATGCCCATAATTCTTTCTTTTTAATGTCTAAACAAACGCCACAGGGGCTTTGTGTCAGGATTTTTGTAATTTTGTTTTAAAGATTATTTATTTGTGTTTTTATTACATGCGAGGTTGATACAAGTTCATACATATCGATAACTTTGCCTGAAATCCATTTTTAACAAACTTCAAAAAATTCCGATATATATAACGAAATTCAAATGCTGATATACTATTTTAATCCTAGGATCAGTGTAACTTGAACTAGGGATATAATACGTCCCTTCTATTTAAACATTTGAAAAGAAATCCCACAAATTATAATAAAAAAATCCTTGATACAATCAACTCTAAATGTGCAAATTAGAAACTTTTTTTGAATAAATTCTACAGCATTTTAAATGAGTTTACTGACCTCTACGAAATAAGTGATAAACATTAGTTAAATATCAGAATGTTTACAACGACATTCTAGCTGACCTTGACATAATCGGTGGGTGCGTCATTCTCGACCAATCGGAATTTACTTTACAAAATCAGGGACAAGGTCGGAGTGTGAGATAAGAGACACACGCATACAAAAATTAACATTGCGTGTTTTGTAGGGGAGTAAGAAGGTCGGGTAGTGCACCAGTTTTGACGTAAATATTCAAAATGAGTAGTGGAAGCAGTGCAGCTATTGATACAGAACCCGTAACATTGACAAGATATGTATTAGAACAACAGAAAAAACATCCATCAGCAACTGGTGACTTTACAAATTTGTTAAATTGTATTCAAACCGCAGTAAAAGCAGTGTCGTCAGCCGTGAGAAAAGCAGGAATACACAGGCTGTAAGTGCATCATTACATGTACATTTATAATTCAACTAATAAGATGCTTTATAACATGTCCATAATTAATTTGTCATGCATTCTGTTTCACTCAGTTTCACTGTCTCCAGGGACTTGTCAAGAATTGAAAAGAACTTGCTTGAAAGTTCATCCAAGTTATTGGACTTGCTAAAGCTCGCTGTACAGTAATATTAGTTGGAGTAACTGTGCAGAAAACCTTCGTAATTGTGTGTGCATTGAATCGGATGTGTTAAGGTACATCAAACAGTAAACCCTGTCTAAAAAAATTTAGTACATGTAGTAGGATTTGCCTTTGTTTTTTAGTTAAATAGACCTGAAATACATGGCTCCAAACGGCTTTTTTATGATACTGATGTTGCCGTTTCGGAGCCATGTATTTCAGGTCTATTTAACTAAACTACTGTAGAGATACCATCCACTAGAAAAATTGTACAGTAGAAACTGTCATGATAGTTATCCATCTAATAGGACCTACCAAGGCTCATTGCAGAAGTATGAACATATATCTAAAAGTCAATCTGATAAATGTGTTGTGCCAGGTATTAGGTAACAAGAGTAACAGAATGTGAGAGGGCTAAGTAATGTGATAAACAGAGGCTCATTGTTTACATATCAAGCTTAACAGAAATGTACCTAGCCAGATATTTTACCCATAGCTTGGACAAGACTGCAGGGATTTACGGGACGCAGAAATCCTGCGTATATGACGCAAAAAAATTATGTAGGACTCCTGAAAAGTTTTAATATGCGTCCCTAGGGACGCAACTCGTTCCATTCTGATTCAGTTAAAAGCACTTCTTTTCTCAGTGTTCGCGGTAATCTTTAGAATATTCATGATCTAATCTAATAATGCCGACTCTGTCCGTAATTACTCTTAAGAAAAACGTAAATAAATTCCGATTGGCGATCACTCACTTAATACTGAAAAAACGAGAAAAGTTACGAACTCCAGTCAATACCACCTATAGGGGGGTTATACAATTGAACTGACCTCATTTTACTTTGATTTGTTTATATGTTACCATAGATAATTTGTCAGTAGAACAAAAGTAACCAAAAGTAAAACTGCTGACGTGGAAGTAGAGGCCACGACTGCCAAAGAACAACAAAGTGCTTCAAGTACTTATATTAATAAAAAATCAAGAAGTTTTAAACAAGAATGGTTGACCCGTTACACGTGGCTTCATGTTAACGAGCCAGACAAGTGCTAAATGTTTGGAAAACCCCTTTACGTCAAAAGATTCTGATGACTGTGTTTACAATGTTTACAAATTACATGTACTTAATTGTAAAATTTTCTGGGAATTAAAATTTAAGTTCTCTGAATGTGACAATTTCTGTTTGATTGGTTATCTACATTGATATTCAATTTTATGGTTTTTATTTTATATGATTTAATCAATTTCAATTATACTGTGAACTAACACATACACCACTTAACTGTAAGTCCTGCAAAAAACTTTAATTTCAAAATTTTTTTTAGGGGACTGCCAAAATTTTATATGGACTCCTTGAATTCAAATTAGGGAGTCCCAAGGACTCCAAAAATCCACAAGTTATGTAAATCCCTGAGACTGCATGATGAATAATGGGGCATGCTCCAGTCTATATAATATATACCAATTGCATGATTTCTGAGACAATGTTTAAAAGTTAAAAATGGTGAGCATTGATATTAAATTAGTAAGAACTTACTATATATTTGATAATTACTGTAGGATATGACATACCGGTATATCTATATCATCATCAAAGAACCATAATACATGTACTGTACATAGATTATCATTTCCTTATTAAATACTTAAAAGGAATTTAAATTTATATACGTTGTGTATATTAGTCTTATGGTGATACTTATTAAGATTTTTACTGTTTCATAACAGTAGATGGATTATTTTATATGATATTATATACAAATATTGTTTAAATAAATTAGTTTCAGGTGACTCAATTTTCTATTTTGATTAGTTTAAATCATTGATGTTTTTCACTATTTGATTAACTAATTTAAAAAGTATATTTTGCTGTGACCATAAAGAAATTTTAATACATGTACTTTTTTATTTGCTGTTAAAGCTGCATTATGTTTTCCAAGGAAAAAAATTAAAACAGTGCTGATCTAATTATGATGTTTTTAATCAACAATGTTACATTTGGTTCAATGATAAAAGCTCGAATAAATACAAAGACAACAATAGTTTCCCAGGGAGATGTAGCATGTGGGATCTAATATTAGAACATGCTTATGTCATAAAAAAACGGGTCATTTAAACAAAACTTACCAAATGGTGAAATATGATAAACAAACCATAGAACTTCAATGAATTTTTCATTTGTGCCTTAGTAAGGGATACATAACACCATTGCGAATACATCTGGATATTAATTATGGACAATTAAAACAATTTGTCAGGTTTCACTTTTGATTTATTGGAGTATCTGTAAGTCTATGCACATGCTCCAGGCTTATAATTTATTCATCAATAAACATTGGCCAACCGGTTAGAGGATTCCATTTAGTTACAGCTAAAAGAATGAAATTTTAGAAAATGAATCTCACAGATCGTGATTAGAAGTTATCTATTTTTTTAAAAAAAATATATTTTAAGAAAACCAAAAAAAAAAAAAAATTCAGAAAATTGAAAAACCTAATGCAGCTTATCAGAGAAAAATAATTGCACTAAAAGGTTATCAGCAACTTGGACATCATATTTTATTGAAATCTATAAATCAGTTTGATGAATGTGGAGTTATTGATTTTTAGGGTGGGGGTGGGATGGGGTGTTGGGAATGATACTTAGAGAAAACCATCATCCTTTGGCAAACAAACTCACAGACTTTCTCATATTAGGATCTGCACTAGTGGGATTTAAACCTGGGCAGCTATAGTGGCTACAACCATAAGTAAGTGCTTTAGACCAGTCGGCCCAAACCCACCCACCCACACTATGACATTGAGAACTGCAATGAAAGTGGAGACAACAAGAAAGAAACTATACATTGATGATTATAAGTAAATCTTTTTTTTATAAAAAAAAAAACAGATATGGAATAGCTGGACAAACAAATGTAACAGGAGATGAAGTTAAGAAGCTTGATGTCTTGGCCAATGATTTATTTATTAACATGCTGAAATCGTCCTATTTAACTGCTTTGTTGGTATCAGAAGAGAATGATAACTGTATTGCTGTAGAAACAGAAAAAAGTGTAAGTTTGTTCAAATTATTCTATATATTTTGTTTTTGAAGTAGTTTAATATTGTTTTATTGTCATCATTTGTTCTTTTAAGTCTTGGTTTTATAGAGAGGTTTTACTTATATATATGGACTTAAAGAGAAAAATTTGGGGAAAAAATAGACTCTAGGATTTTAAAATGATGTGGTGATAAATGAAATGGCTTAAAGTGGAATAATAATGTGATTTAACTCTACATTTATAATAAAATAAAATATTTATTGAGAATTAAAATTTGTAATGTAAATATTAGGTTGTTATGGAAGTCATTAGGGTAAAAGTGAGACCACCTGATCACCTTGTAAATGTACCTTCTTTGTACCAAGAATACTTGTAGCTGCCATACAAGTATAGTTGCTGTTTAATACCGTTTTTGGTTTTTGTACAACCACCAAGGTTCATTTTATTACTATTTTAGTTGATTTCATTGGTATTTTCAACTTCATGTTGCATGCTAAAACTCAAGCTTGTATGTTAAAAAGACTACATACTGGTTTAAAGTTCTCTGTGTGCCCTCTTATTTATACTTGTTTAACCACACCACCAGAATATCACAACAAGTGCAGTTTACCAGACATTACCATCCAAAGCAGTCAGTCACCCAGAAGGAAACAACTTATGCAGCTTATGTAACCAACTATCTGAGTGTTACTATGCATAATCTTTAAGTTCCAAGCCAAACCTGGACTTACTTTCAACTCTTAAAACAAAACTAAACCTACACATTGTGAATATTTTTTTCCACACATTGAGGCTGGTTGCAGCTCTACTTCAATAATAATTATGATTATATGTACTCTGAAGATCCACTTAGCTATGTAGCATCACTTACCTGCACGTGTGTTTAGTGATTATGTAATACCTGGGTCAAGTACATGTATTTACCATGTGCATAGGATGGAATGGCTATAGATAGAGATTAAATCAGACTATAGTCACTTTTCTTTTGATGTCTAATCCCCCACCTAATCGAAACAGTGTCGTTCTCCCTACTACCAAATGTTACCTAAAATTTAAAAAGTGGGGAAATTGGGAACACACTTTGGAAAGTGGCTGACATTACAATATGACCAACATATACATGTATATTAATTTATAGATGGAAGTGTGTTTATATATATATACATGTATTTATATATATATATATATATATATATATATATATATATATATTGTTTTTTCCTGTGTTTCAGGGTAGATACATTGTTTGTTTTGATCCTCTGGATGGCTCCTCTAACTATTGACTGTTTAGTTTCCATTGGCTCTATATTCTCTATCTTTAGAAAGGTAAGTACCGGTACTTAATATGATGAATATTCTCTGTCTCTAGCAAGGCTAGTAGTTACACTTGCAACTTGGTGAGTACTTGTACCATATAGGATATGCTCCATATATCCAGGAAGGTGAGTACTTGTACCATATAAGATATGCTCCATATATCCAGGAAGGTGAGTACTTGTACCATATAGGATATGCTCCATATATCCAGGAAGGTGAGTACTTGTACTGAAAGATATTTTCTTTTTAAGGGATATTTACTGTAGAATATTCAGTATCTTTAGGAAAGTGAGTACATATACCATAGGATAATCTTTATATATTTATGAAGGTGAGTATTGGCACTATAAAACATCGTCTGTATACCTTTTTTTTTTTTTTTTAAGTTGGGTACTTGTAATGTAGGATGTATGTTTAAATCTTTAAGAAGGTGAGTACTTCTTAAGGTCATATTTATTTCTGTTAGTTTATCAGTAGTCTGTGTACTACAGGTAGATAATAAATCTATGTCTGGTTAATATCGGGACATTTTATAGATATCATGACCTTGGTCCCCTTGTATCAATATAATATATTTTAGAAAAAAATGTATGACTTAAAGGCATATAAACTTAGTGTGGCTAAAATGGCTATTTCACTATTAAGACCTAGTTTCAGTTGCACAAAACAATGATAAAATCAGTACTTAATTAATTAGCTAATTAGTGTTTAATAAGTGATTCATTTGATTTCCCTTTTGTTAAATGGGGCCAAGAATGTTGTGGTATCTTATAGGAATCAACTTGCCCATAAGTTTCATCCGTGCTTCTGTCTGTTATGTCCTCTTTACTTGAACAGAACAGCCAGAAAACACCTCTGTAGAAAGACTACCTTTCTATTAAGACCTGTGTATAAAGATCCCTTTTCTTCTAATATCAGTCAGAATGAGTTTCTGTTATAAGGTTATCTGCCTATAATATATCTTCCAGTGTGAAAAAATTAGAACCCCCTTTAATTGATATACATATACAACATACTAACTTGTATCAATAAACATGTGATAGTTTAGGTTAATTTTTCTCTTGTTGATCAGGTATATTTGTCCCTTCTTTTCATTTCTAGTTGAACTGTATACTCAAAGATCACTTTTTTATAACTATGAAAGACCAGTGGTTAAAAGGTCACTTTCTTTTGTAACTAATAAAGGACAGTGTTTAAATTACCACTATAAAAGGTACACTTTCTAAGTGATTTAAATGTAACAATCAACTTCTTTGTGAAATGACATATTTTGGTTTTTATAAGCACATGTAGTTTATATTGAAGTGATGTCTGCAGCAGTTTTTTGAAGTGGACTTCCTGTAATTTATCTTACATACTAGTAAACTCCTTGGTTTCTTTGTAGAGGTTTTGCTGTATATTAATTCTTGTTTAATTTGGTTGACTTCTTGTAAAATCCACATAACCAGAATTTCCTGGTGTGACCTGCTTATTCTTGGTCAGTTGACAGTCCCACATGTGTCCTGCATGAACTTGATTTTTGGGGAAAATAACAATTATAATTAAAAAACTTTAAATTATTTTACAAAGCCATTCAACATTTCAAGTATTTATTGGTTAGATTTATTCTCTAACATCGGGTTTTAAGGGACAATTTCATATCTCAATACAAAATCATGCCGATGGATTAAAACTCAATTCTGGTCTGTTGCAGTTATTTTATTGGATTAAATTCAAGTGATATACCCATATTGATATTTATTTAGAAAGACGATGGTCCTCCAAAACAAGCTGATTGTTTACAGCCAGGAACAGAAATGGTTGCAGCCGGTTATGCCTTATATGGAAGTGCCACTATGATCGTCTTTTCAAGTGGGAATGGTGTTAATGGATTCATGTATGACCCAGTAAGTTAATGAAAAACAATAAAATGTTCGACCATTTATTGTCTGGTTGTACTTTCTGATACACTTTTGTAGACATATATACATGTTATGATGTATTTATATTATGGCATTGTTAGTCAATTTGTCCTTCCATCTCTCTGCCCATTCATACATATATACCTGTAATATTACATTTTCCTGTACTTTCCTTAACTCGTGAATGATATGGAGGATTTTAATGAAACTTGCTATGAATATTTATTACATTCAGAAGATGTGAAAAGTGCAGTGCATCAAAATTAAGGTCAAAGTTCAAGGTCCTGAATTTATCAGTCCCTGTTTGCTTCATAGCTCTTAATCAGAATGAGGAATTTTAATAAAACTTCAGATTTTGTCAGTATTAGAGTTTTTAAAGTATACAGGGTGTTTTGAACAAACTTCTGTGTAAAGTTCATGTATCATGAATAATGAAATATGCATGGCGCAGATGTATAATGCTCTGCTGTGCCCTTGTATAATGCAGTTTTTGTTCACCGGTATGTACAAATTACTGTCAGTAAAATGATGTAAATTTATCAGTTTTTGTTTATATCCTATAAAACTTTAATGTACCAATAGTAAACTGAAAAATAAAATACCACAATTTTGATCATACACAATATCTTTAACCAAAGATTTCTTGTACATGTATAATTTTATCTTTCAGAAAATTTGCTTTAACGAGACTTAAAGTTTGTCAAACATATAAAACAGACTGCATCTGTACTTGCTTAAATGAGGTGTTTATGATCTTGATAATTGTCCTTAGATATGAGTGACCATGTTAGCTGATTTGTCTAAAGCACTGGATTTTAGATACCAGTGCTTCTCAGTGCCAAGGGTTCAAATTCCACATTGGCTATATTTTTGTGTGAGAAAGTTTGTCAGTTTGTCTGCAGAATGTTTGTTTTTACCTCTGAACTCTGGTTTTCTCCACTATTTGAGTGAGAACTGACTGTCCTAATACAAGTGAAAGAATCTTGACTTTGGCACAAAAATCTTCACTATATTCCACTCCACTCTAGATATGGAAAAAATATATTACAGAAATTATCCTTTGACTTTGTTTAAAACATTTAGATAAAATGATGCTTACTGATTGTGACTAATGATCTGTTACACTGATCCAATCATTGTGTATAAAATTCAACCATTTCTTAGCACTGTTATATGTTTATACCACTTTGTTTTTTCTGGTTTTGTTTATTTTTTTTTCTTTTGAATTTTTAAGCTATTGTTTATTTGTTAAATTCTTAGGCTATTGTTAAATTTTTAGGCTATTGGTGAATTCTTGCTGACAGAACATAATATGAAAATCAAACCAAGAGGGAAAATTTATTCCTTAAATGAAGGTTATGAAAAATATTGGGATGAACCAACAAAGGAATATGTTAGAAGGAAAAAATATCCTGAAGTAAGTATGATTTATTTTAATATACAATGTAAAAGTTTATAAATATGTAATATGAACTTTCCATGACTTAAAAGACTTCTTTTTATTTCATTTTGACTGAGTTATCATTCTGCTTGAGTTTTCTAATCAAACAATCCCAAAGAAACCACTGGTATTCAGTGTTTCAGGTGGGTTTTGAAAAATGGTAACCACCTGGGTATTTATTCAAAAAATTAAGTACCGGGTAGCCATTTCAAGATTTTTGTTGCAAGGTAATATTCTTGGTGGCCAATCCATTACAGGTAGTTTCCAAAAGATAAAAGAAAACTTAGAAAATTGAATGATAATTGTCGTAAACCCCAAATCAAAAGAGTGATTATTGCTTTTTGGTTTCCATGATGTAAAATTAGATCATGGCTAATTATGTGCTTTACACCTTGTTTCAAACACTGTGCTGATACTATTGAGAGAGAGACTCATTGTTTGGATTGGTTATAGACAGAATTTCTTGATTTCCTGATTTTTACATTGACAAACACAAAAATTTTATTTGCCATGATGGTGACAATTTAAAGTTGCAATACAAAGTTCTGCTATTACAATTCTCCTTACTAATTTTACAACCGTGTTTATCACCTCAATAATTTTGTCCCGAAGACTATTCTTTTATGCTTTACTTTTTAGCCTCCTTGGTGCCAAACACCCTTATATTGCCAGGCTTAAGAGTTGGTTGCTCAGTTGGTAGAGCAGTCCCACTAAGAAGGTCCTGAGTTTGAGTCCTGGTTTGACATTGCATTTTTCTTTTCCTGATTTCCTGATAAAAATAAATAAGCAAAGTTCCTGAGTTTTAGACTTAGTCTTAGTAATAAATCTAATCAAAGAGCTTGAAACATGATAAGTTTTTATCCCACCAATTGTAAGGAGCTGAAGATACATGTATGTTGTCTGTCATTATCTTTATCTCAATAGTCAAATTTAATCATGTAGAGTACCATTCCATCAAAATCCTCTCTTTAAAAATAGTTTTCTAAATACAGAATTGCTGTTTAAATACAGTATATATATATATATATATATATATATATATATATATATATATATATATTATTTTATCAGACAGGTAAACCTTATGGAGCCAGATACATAGGATCAATGGTAGCAGATGTACACCGAACTTTAGTATATGGTGGTATATTTATGTACCCAGCAACTTCAGAAAACAAGAACGGCAAGGTAAGTGTTTATTATAAGTAAAGTAAAATTATCTCTGATTTCAATATCCAATAAAATTAGGTCATATAAAACCTAATTTGTGAGTTGTCAAAAATCAGAAACCTGAAATTTAAATCACTGTTTCAAAAATCTAACTTGAGTTTATACTGTCACACAGCCATTGCCTGTTTTGTTTAGTTAAAGAATCATCTGTTGCTGATGACAAAAAAAACAAGAATTCTTCTGTAGGTTGATAAATATCATCACACATTTCTGTTACCTATGTCTACACAGATTTTTTTTTAAAATGTAGGTCCATGGGAACATATCTTCTTGGAAAAATCAGGTTTTGAAAGATATATAGGAACACTTGTCCACAAATAAAAACTTGAATAATGTAAAAATAGATAAGATTACATGTAAGTAATAATAATTTGTTTATTTCTTTTATATTTAGTTACGACTTCTTTATGAATCTGCACCTATGGCATATCTGATTGAACAAGCTGGAGGAATGGCCATCACAGGTACACAGCGTATACTAGAAGTGCAACCAACTGATATTCATGATAAATGCCCAGTCTTTATGGGGTCTAAAGAAGATGTGCAAGAGGTGCTCGAATTGTACCAAAAATATCAAAAGTAAAAATTAAACATCTTATTCTGTGAATAAGAAACATAGACTGTTTTTTGGGATACTTGGATTTTATAGAATTTTGTGACATTTGTCACTGCAGGATATAATTGTTGGAATGATTTACATTTAATATGGTGCACAGTAAAAATAAATCAGCAATTTCTTATAATGCAATTTGTTGTAACCTCTGCTTTTGTTTTGATTTTTTTCAGAAACATTTTTTGTAATAAGAAACTGACATTATTATGCAAAGATTAACAAATCTAATATGCTTTGTTATATTGAAATGATTAGTTGTATGATTTGTTTTATATTGACCATTGTATCATGCAAGTTTCTTAAATTCACCTTCTTTGAAATAATAGAAAATAAGTTTGTTTTAATTTTAAATATATTAAATACTGTATTACAAAAAAAACTCCATACTAATATCAATTTTTATTTTATATACATTATATATATATATATATACATGTACATACATACACACTGCTTTTTTGTACAAAACATAGTTACTATGGTTTCAGTGTGTTTCCATGCAATGAGTCATTTTAAATCATTATAGCACAAAAACTTTACCATAAAATATAACCCATTTAAGCAATTAATTCTGCAGAAAAAACGAAATTATAAAATATGGCACCCAAAGTTCCACATTGAAATAAATTTTTATGTCTACTGAAATTTTAATAGTCATGTTCCCTTCAGAATTCAATGCACTAGCAGACTCCTCTATTTAAGAGTTAACAAAAAGGTTTGATTTTTTGTTGTCTTTTCGTTAATAGTAAAAGATATAATTTTTATGATTACTAAACTTTCAAAGCTTTTCATATATCATACTTAAGACATAAACCATTTCTAAGCGACATCAAGTGCTCAGGAATATCCTCAATGTGATTTGTTTTGTTAATTTTTTATGCATGTTTATCTACATGTATTTTAGTGATTGGGTTGTTATAACAATAAAGCAATATTCACCCTTCTCACCCTGATTTTATTATGGTACTTGCCATTTCTTTTGATATTACAGATGCTGCTACTTGCTTCTGGGGGTGGAAGCTTTATCTGTTGTAATATTCTTTTTTTTTTTTTATGCATTTGTATCATATTTCACCATACTGTTCAACCTTGGTGCTAAATTGAATAAGTGTTTATAATCAAGATTATGATATAAAAATCAAGTTTTTGTAAAACATATTTTTTGTTGTGCGTAAAATGGAAGCTTAAAGAGTGAAAAAAAAGTTGGAATGTTAGAGGCCTCTGGAACTACTTCAACCAGACCACTGGATACAGCTGTCATTAGATCCAGTACCTGACCAAATTTGAAAGTTTCATAATCTTTGGATTGTTTTAATATATGTTAAAAAAGTGGATAAAGACTACCAGATTGTGTACACCTTTATATCTGCTATATTTTATATCATATTTTATATATGTATGTGTTGTAACTACAGCAGATGTTCAATAACACTTAAAGCTTTGCTCACCCTCCATTTACATGTATTTACTGCATTTGAACTTTTGTCTTTCACTTTATTCTCAACCATTATACTGCTGTTATTTTCTTTACTATTTGTTCCTTTTTTTTAATTTTGCATAATAATTTTACAATAAGAATTAGAGTTGCTGAAAGATTTTGATTAAACTACCACAAAACTCAATGTATGTGAAAAGTTTCATTAAATGAAGTTAGATAAAATGTTTTCAACCAAAGAAATCCATTGTTCAGTTAGAAAATGAAGTTGAATTCAAGCGTCAAAGTCTCATCATCCATTATTTCTACAAGTGAGAATTTATGATAAAAATAGTTCCTAATTTTACATTTTTGATAAAATGTTTTTGATTTTGCTTATGTAGCAAATTGTAATCGTAGAACAAATTATATGTTGCTAGGAAACTAATAAGTAATTATTGTACTTAAGTTTGTAAAAATTTGGTGAAATGGATCCTTTAAGGGTATAAATGTATGTACACGTTTAAGAATATGTAGTTTAGCTAAGCTAAAAATGATTTTGTCTTAATATTTTAATTTAGAAAGTGGTTTAAATGTGTGATGCTGGCATAATTTTATTTTTCAATATAATTTTGTAAAAAATATAATCAGGCTGATTATAAAATATTTTACAATGGAGACAAAATTGTAAATGGTATAATGGACATAAAAAATTTAAACAAAATAATTGTTTTATTATTTTTAAGTTTCATTATTATTGCTTTTGGAGAAGTTGAAAGTGTTTTTGTTCATTGTCAAGAATCATCCTTTGTTAACTTTTACACTTTCAACTTCTCCAAAAGCAATAATAATGAAACTTAAACTGGTTGTTACTTGGTAAATGCAGTTTAAAGTTTGTGTAGTTACTGTGACCTTGAATAATTAAATGTTTAAACATCTTTTTGTCATGAATTGAAGTCAAACCACTCTGAATAATTAAAGATTTCTATTAAGGGCTACTAAATTGGTTGACCTTGACATTGATTCAAGGTTACAGTTATATCTAATTGTAAAACCTAAGGTTCTTTCAAGAGTAGTTAGCTTTTGCTTTGGCAAGCAAGCCTCTCAGGCATGATTATTTGCAAAAGTGTACGTGAGTGAACACTGCCACTATCTTAAGGTTGTTCACGTAGTGGAAACCAACAAGACTCTTGAACAGACCTCTTTAAACGTATTCTTGTCATGAACTGAGAGGCCTAGAAGCTTGAAACTTTAAACACAATATCAATGTATGATGGTTGTCAGGTTTAATTATGCAGTGAAAACCAACAAGACGCTTGAACAGGCCTCTTTAAATGTATTCTTGTTATGAACTGAGAGGCCTAGAAGCTTGAAACTTTAAACACAACATCAATGTATGAAGGTTGTCAAGTTTAATTACTAGACCTTTGTTTAAATTGTAATAACAAAAAGGTTGAGTGTCCACTTACGGATAACAGCACTGCTTGTGTGTACAGTTGAGACCAAATCTTGGAGATCACATTGTGAAATCGTTTGTCATATCACTTTCAGAAAGTCAATTGTTTTTCAGACCCTCTGATTCTCCACCATCCTAAAAATGATTACCTCAATATACCTTAAATACTGTTGAATGGGGTGTAAAACACCATTACTTCAATCTTTCTTACTTCTTTTCATTATTTATTTATTTTATTTTTTTTTTTATTTGCTAATCACTACCCAGAAGGAAATAATTAAAATTTTGTCACAGACATAGTGTTTTCAGGCCCAATATTTATATGAAAATAAATAAGAACAACATTAAGAATTTTTAATTTAACTTTATTAGAAATGTTGATCAGTGAAATATCAACCTATAAACTAATTTAAATATAGGATCACAGATTTCTCCTTCACCTTCCCAGCGGTGGTATTAAATCGGAGCAATAAGAAAAATTAATAAAATTATTAATTAGTGAAATATACATGTACATTATAATGTATTGAATAAATAATTGTACTACATATAAATGCATATAGTCAAGGAACCAGCCTTGATTGGATTATTTCAAAATGATTTATAAAAATTACATGTATGAATATTTTAAATCACAGGGAAATACTAGAAAAGATGGTTTTTATTCCTGTACTATATGATATTCCTTAAATGTTAACAATAATTTTAAAACTATAGTGTAGATTGCTTCAATTCCTGTTATATATATATTTCTAATAATTTGTCAAATGCATTATAAAATTGTGACTACAAGTTCAAATCTTATGCAAAATATTTAAATCACAGAAATTTTTATGTTGGGTTTTGCACCAACACTAAAGAAAAATTAACATATATTATTGTAAAAAATGTCCATTATATCGTCCAAAAGGTTAACATCACACTCCATCGTGGGGAATCACATCATAAAGAAAATACGTGCATTGACCCTATTTGATTTTTACCTGTATAATGATAAATAAGTGGTCATTTATCAGACAGAAATTTCATGTTAAAAAAAAAAAAACACTAATAGGACGGATATATTCTACTGGAATAAATAGATATATACTTAATAAATTAATTTCATATGGAATGTCAATCAAAATTTTTAAGATTTAAAACTTAATTTTAGTTTGACATATTAAACTGTATTTAAAAGTATAAAAAAGTTCAAAATTACACTTGTATATTAAAATGGACGGAAATTATAATGAAAATAATTTATATTGTGAGAAGAAAATATAAAATATTAATAACAATCAGTATCTGATTAAAATGATAATAATTAATTAATATGTGTATCATAACTGTTAACAATTGTATATACATGTATATATATATATATATATATATAAAATATATCAAAAACTTTTCCTCAGCCAAATAGTGGCAAGATTAGAATGATAAAAGCCTACTCCACTACTCTAGATGTGTGATCAGAAGAGTATCTGTATTTTATAACATAACTGTAGAATTTTTTAACTTCAACAACTAACTCAAAGTTAAGAATTTTTCTTGAAAAGCAAATGCAAAAAATGTAAGTTAGAAGCTGAGGTAATGAAAGATAAAAAACTGATTTAGGAAAACTTAATTTTGTGTATTTTTAAAATTTAGCCTAAACACATTCAAATTTTATAAGAAGAATAATTCATCAAATACTCAAGCTTAATTTTTTAAATGAATAATAATAATAACAATAATAATAATTAAAAAAAAAAAAAAAAACACCCTTGAATTTGATGTTCTGCCAAAAATTGCTTCAGTGACAAAGTTAAAAAATGTCCCAAAAATAACCAGTTAAAAATATAAATCTAAAAAGAAATTTAACTAAAAATCAAATTCCCAAAGAACCCACAAACAATTTAAATGAGGGAAAACAATAATTATGTAATAACTTCATTAAAAACAATTTTTAACTACTCGGTAGTACACATGGTACAATTAAACATTTATGTTTCCAAACTACAAACAGACAAACACTGTCTGATATGCAATAACTAAATGTATAATAACTAAAATTTTATAATAGTCCCCAGTAAATAATCTCTTTATTATTATTATTTTTTTTATATATTTTTTTTTTCTTAAAAACCAGCAGTTTTTATTTTCCACTTTTACAATTCTTCATCCACTACTTCTCCTTTCTTCATCTTGGAAATAATCTACAATTATTAAATATGATACTTTGTGTGACATCAACATATAAACTTTGTAGTATATTATAGAGTAAGTCCTGTTGGAAGTACAACAATTGTACTGTACATTCTACCAAATACAAATAGTAAATACACTACCATCCATAAATAGCTATGCAATTATGAATTTTGTTTATATTTTAATCATAATTTCATTTATAGAATTGAAGTATTTGAAAATGATATCTTAACTAAATGATCTAAATATATGCTAATTTGAGTCCCAGAATTGGCTTCAGGATGATAATCCTTCACTGATACACTATCATAGCAAAGACAGCCTTTAATCTGTATTTCTCTGAAAACAAATTATAATAAGTTATACATACTGCCTTGAGTCTGGCCACTTCTTTGTTTTCAGCATTCTTTGAAGCATCATTTGTAATCAGTTTGACTCTAGAAGCATATCTGTAACAACATCAAAAAAATTCTAATGATTTACCACTTCTTTGGAAAGTTAATGAAAATGAACATCTTAATATATTAATTCGATATTTTGCTACTGAATTTTTGTGAAAGTTTGGAGTCAAAGATGGACAGAGGCTTGGTGAATCATTGTTTATCTTGACAAACATAGGTATTTGGACATGTAAAAAAAAAGTTGGTTAAACTTTCATCCCTTATAACCTGAATAATTAAAAATATGCAAATATAAGAGCACAAAATATAAATTATAGATCTGAAATGATTACAGTGGAGAGTGGAGTAATGGTATTCTATGCCCCAGTCAAGATTCTTTTACTTATTTTTCGAGGTGGTCAGTTCTGGAATGCTGAAGCAAACCGGAGGGCCCAGAAAAAAACCACCGACCTTCAGCAAACGAACTGACAATTTTTTCAAACTAGGATCAGTCCTGAGTAGGATTTGAACCCAAGTGGTATAGGTGAAATAATACAAAACACTGAAAAAAAATACATAATAGCTTAGATCATTTAAAACAAAGTACAAATGTATTTTTACTTACGTGAGTGATATGACAGTCTCTTCCTGGTTATAATCTGCTGGAGATATATTGACAAACATAAGAGTTTTAGCATTTCCTCCCATAGAGTCCTGCATTAACATAGTCAACTTGTTGTTACGATATGGGATAAACTGTTGTTCACTGCTGAGGGCCGAGATGACATCACCAAGGGCAGATAATGACTTGTTGATGGACATAGCTTCCTGTTTAAGATGTAAATATATCAATTTTTATATTGTTATTTAAATTTATATTTTAATATTGTTTTTAATTACTATGAGTAGAGATAGAAAAAATAACAAAAATAAATAAATAAAAAGTTAATAAGATGATGCTTTGCATATCATACTTACTAGTATATAAAAAACAGACTGTAAATTTATACTTGTGAAACTAATTTTGACAAATAGCATTGAGAGTTTTCATTAAAATGCTTTAAGAGTTGAAACTAGAATTCTTTTTAAGGTCACACAAAAAGGAAACTATAAATTAAATTTCTGGGCAGAGAATGAATGGCAACAGAACAACCTATTTTAAGTCTTGTCCAGCCTGGCATCCTTACAGAATATGGACGAAGTTCACTACTTAGTAGATATTGGTGTCCTGAATCATGAATCTGTGACCTCATCCACTCAGTCACTCTTTTTCACTATTCCTATCAGGAGATCATTAGACCAGTGTTTTTGTATTGAAGTAAGTTACATCACCTTAAGTTGGTCTGCTGTAGCTCCAGTTTTCCCTACTCTCTCACTACCAGCTAAATCCACCAAACTTAACTACAATAAATATACACTGAGCATTTGATTTTTTTTTTTTCCAAATTATCATTTTCATCTACATGTACATAAAGTCCTTTTAAATGATGATTTTAAATGCAAAATAATGCCAAATTTATCTATTGAACAGTTCTAGTATTTGTTAATGGTTATTTGTATTTTTAGCTATATCAAATCAAATCAAATGTGTATGTATAGCTGTTCATTCTGATAATTCTGGTCTGGTTTTAGACAGTTTTTTAATGCTTGCAAAAAAGAAAGCAAAATCCTACAGCTAAAATCTATGTATTGCATTTCAAATTGAACCCATAACCTTTTTACTACAAAAATTAATATATTTTTACCACTTGATCAGTTAGTTCAGTATAGTTAGTTCATTTATTCCTTATTGAGTACCAGTCCTGCAGGGGTAATTTTGTGTGTACATGTGTGTAAATGTATCACGTGTATTTGCTTGTTTTTTTTTTCCTTTTACTCTTTCCCCTTAGGTACTTTCTTGTATTCCCCGTCTCTCTTTTTGTCTGCCTCTGTGTGTGTGTGTGTGTGTGTGGTGTGTGTGTGTGTGTGTGTGTGCTTGTTTGTTTTTCCTACCTTGCCCTTCAGTACTTGTCCTGTGGTCTTATTTGTACTTTCCATTGTTATACCAATAACTAAATGTGATCTAGAGCTCTCCTGATTCATCTCTGTAAAATACAACAAAATTGTTCAAACTTTTCATCAAGTTCTGTTTCATATGTTCTAAACAATTTCATAATGTTTAGAGGAAACATTGCTGATTAATTTAATCACACATGCACTTTATTGACCATAGTGCCAAGTTTTTAATTTTTAAATTTTTAAATTTCCCATCATAGGGGGCGCTTTGAAAATGCTTTCTATGGAATCTGATAAAGGCAATAAAGAATGGACTTGTGAGTTTCCTGCTCTAGAATGGACAAGTTTATACATGTATGTCGACTTACTGGTTGAAGCTGTGTGTCTATTTTTAGATCCTTCTTCAAATAATGCCATCAGCTCCTTAGCATTGTGAGCATCTTTAATCACAGATCCCTGAACATAAACTAAGCCTCTTTTATCTTTCTTTATCTCCATCTTCTCCTAAAATGAAAAATATAATATGTTCCAATGAATTATAGCAACATCCCTGAACATACATTAAACATCTTTTATTTCCATCTTTTACTAAAACAAAATATTAAGTACTCAGGATATTGAGAATAACATAACTGTATTACTCACAAGTTACTATAAAACAACTCACAATGTAAGATTACCAGGACTCACACGTAACATGTATCTCACAATCTCTTTTTTTTTTTAATCTTTTTTTTAGCAAAATGTACACTGTAAAATATTTGTGACCCCAACTATGAAAGTAATGAAAATTTTAAATGTACATCTTTCAATACTAAAAGGTGATTGCTCTCAACAAAGCTATCATACACTTTCTCAGTTCTTGAAGAGCAACTTTACTTTGTCAAAATATTTATGACATAAGGTTTTTAAATCCCAACTTGTCCTGGTGTGAAAAAAGCAAATCAATGCCACATGAATTATTTAAACCTATTACATACAAGCTGTCAGAAACATGAGAAGACAAGATGAGGTTAGAACCAACATGGAAATACATTTTGTTCAAGTTTCAAGCTTATTTAGCCTTTCAGGAATGTTAATTAAAAAAAAAAAAAACAAGAATTCCACGGAATTAAATGTCTCGCCTGGTTAGTTTTTGACTTTAACATAAACTTTCACATTTTGACATGCCACCACAGGCACCGTAAAAGTAACACCTAAATCTCGCCCTATGGCGATGCCAGGCTTGACAAAAATACAAATATCCAACCTTTTTATTACATTTTAAATAAAATTTTGTGGCTGCAAAAGTTTTAGTTTTGGTCATTGTTTTTTAAAAAAAGATTTATTGATGAAGTAGCCAGTACAGAATACAATGGTTGTCCCTTAAATAATTTAACCTCATCCGAACAAGATCTCAAGATGAAAGAGTTCATTTAAAATTTTCATGTACAGAAGTGGAGTAAATGGTGTTTTATACTGCAGTAAAGATTTTTTAAAACTTATATATATATATATATATCAAATCAAGCTTGTTACACTGAGGTCAACTGAAGATTTTTTCAATTATATCAAGCCTGTCAGTTCTAGGAAGGTCAAGAGAACCTTGAGAAAACCACTTGGACTTTCATTAAGTCAACTAACAATCATTTTTACATTTGGACATGCTAAAATTTGACTGTAGAAAATGGCACTGTGATAAAAGTCACATCAATAACAATTTTACAATCATAAAAATGACCTCATTAGATAGAAATGGTGTATTGTTTTAACTTTACTTACTTCATCTGACGTCCCTGGTTTGGCAAACAAATCAATCAATTTGTCATTATACAATTCCAACATATATGCCTGTACTACAATAGTGTATTTATTCCTAAGTAATGAATATATGTAAAATAAGACATTCTTTGTAATACCTAATGCAGACAAAGACAAAAAATAATATGTTTCTGAAAGAAAAGAAAAGAAATTCTAAACTTATCCGAAAAGACACACACACACATACTGATATAATCCCTGGCAAACAAATCAATAATCATATCTGGTTCCAGGTTCCTGATGGACATTTTTTGCTCTGTATAGTGTGATGCATTGACAATAAAACAGATCAGACATTGTTGAAATTGATGCTTTCATAGTAACTTTATGTCTTAAATTGAAAGCATGTATTGTTAAATCCGCAAAAGTATTTTTGCATGTTTATATATTAAAAATATACTTGGTGATGCAGGGGTATTTGTTATCAACTAGAGTTTTTTTTTGTTTTTTTGTTTTTTTTGTTTTTACGTATTTAATTATCAAAGGTATACTTTATGATACCAGGGCATTTGTTATTATTACTCATGTTTACTCTCCCTAAACAAGTCAACATATCATATTTGTTTTAGGAAAACAATCTTTTTTAATGATATGAAACATCCTTTTTAATTTGACCCTGATACTAATATTTTTGTTTATGCTAATACTCATCAGTTTTAAGTACTTGGTCAAGCCAAACTTGTAAATAAACCCCCAAAACAAAGAGATAATACTGTTGATTCTTACTTCTGTTCCTGAATAAGTTCAAATATGCCTTGGAAGGCTCTGGGAGCAATGCCTGGGAACCTTCTGTTCTCTGTCTCCTATCATCGTAAAGGTTTTACCAGAACCGGTTTGACCATATGCAAATATACACACATTATAGCCATCAACAGCTGACTGGATCAGATTCTACAAAATGAAACAAAACTCAGAATATATTTATACATTAATAGTGCCAAATCAATTCATGGTTTGGTGACTAGGATGTCTACAATAGACCTAGAATGGTCCTATACACAAGAACTGTCCTATACACAGGATACAATTTCATCATATCAATTATTCAGAGATCTGACACAGCTTATCTTATAACATTCATGTATATCTTTAAAGATATGACATACTTTAAAACAACTCACATCATATGTCAATAAAGACATGATTGCAGCTTATTACAACTTACATGTGTGTCTTCAAAAATCTTTTCTTGTGTAGAATCTTCCATAAACACTTGATCAAACTGGAACTCCTTCATACCTCTAGCAGTGTCTACCTGTATTGTGTACTCATCTGGTGACTTCAACACTGAATAGTTTTTCTGTAATATAATGAACAAGTTAATTAGTAATTGCAAGTTGGCTTATTACCGTAATTCGTATGTATGTGAAATGTCATTGGCTTACAAGTAAATTACGGAAAGTAACACACTCATAAGGTCTTGACGAGATGTATTTGTATACCAAGTATGAATGTTCTGTCTTGTAGGCATATATGGTAAAGATAACTAAAAATAATGAAAGAGGATATTAATCATATCTAATATATATATATATATAACATGGTGATATCACATGCCTGCATGGGTTGTAACTCAGACAAAAAAAGTAAATTATACATAAAATTACATAAAACTACCAAGTGTCCTAGCTCCACATAAATTCACATTTTTTTGTACTAACCCTCTCCAACTCTGAACTACTAAGTGGCCTGGCTCTGCAGTATACCCTAATCTTGCCTTTCATATCTTCAACCATGTTGTAATACTTCTTACGCAACACCTACAACAGTAAAAATGTACAATAAATAATATGAATTCTATAACACTGACAACTCATCTATGATTTTCTGAAACATTTATGATTACTCAAATTCATAACTTGTTCATATGGGATTTCTAAATTACTGGTTTGTATTTTCTGATTTATCTTTTGGAACTTGTAAACACAAAAAACATATAATCAATGTTGACTTATAGCAAGTAAATGCACTTCAATTTACTTAAGTAAATAAACAATTAAATAGTTTGTTCATATATTGTTTAGATAGAAATGTCAG
Organism: Tegillarca granosa; assembly: GCA_029721355.1. NCBI lineage: Eukaryota > Metazoa > Mollusca > Bivalvia > Arcoida > Arcidae > Tegillarca > Tegillarca granosa. The sequence continues at coordinate 23,157,108 of CM056600.1, forward strand.
CTGAATATTTCCAATACCCTTCCTTCAATGTTGAATTTTTTTGTCAGTATTTTTGATACATACCCTTTCCCTGTTGAATTTTTCTGTCAGTATTTTTGTTAAAGTTTTCATTCAGTATTTTGGATACCCACCCTTCACTGTTAAATTTTTCTGTCAGTATTTTTGATACCCACCCTTCACTGTTAAATTTTTCTGTCAGTATTTTTGATACCTACCCTTTCACTGTTTAAGTTTTCTGACAGTATTTTTTATACCTACCCTTTCACTGTTGAAGTTTTCAGTCAGTATTTTGGATACCCACCCTTCACTGTTAAATTTTTCTGTCAGTATTTTTGATACCTACCCTTTCACTGTTAAATATTTCAGTCAGTATTTTTATACCTACCCTTTCACTGTTGAAGTTTTCATTCAGTATTTTAATACCTACCCTTTCACTGTTGAAGTTTTCATTCAGTATTTTGGATACCCAACCTTCACTGTTAAATTTTTCAGTCAGTATTTTTTATACCTACCCTTTCGCTGTTGAAGTTTTCATTCAGTATTTTGGATACCCAACCTTCACTGTTAAATTTTTCTGTCAGTATTTTTTATACCTACCCTTTCGCTGTTGAAGTTTTCAGTCAGTATTTTGGATACCCAACCTTCACTGTTAAATTTTTCTGTCAGTACTTTTTATACCTACCCTTTCACTGTTGAAGTTTTCAGTCAGTATTTTGGATACCCAACCTTCACTGTTAAATTTTTCTGTCAGTATTTTTGATACCTACCCTTTCACTGTTAAATTTTTCAGTCAGTATTTTTATACCTACCCTTTCACTGTTGAAGTTTTCATTCAGTATTTTGGATACCCAACCTTCACTGTTAAATTTTTCTGTCAGTATTTTTGATACCTACCCTTTCGCTGTTGAAGTTTTCAGTCAGTATTTTTATACCTACCCTTTCACTGTTGAAGTTTTCAGTCAGTATTTTTGATACCTACCCTTTCACTGTTTAAGTTTTCTGACAGTATTTTTTATACCTACCCTTTCACTGTTGAAGTTTTCAGTCAGTATTTTGGATACCCACCCTTCACTGTTAAAGTTTTCAGTCAGTATTTTTATACCTACCCTTTCACTGTTAAAGTTTTCATTCAGTATTTTTGATACCTACCCTTTCACTGTTTAAGTTTTCTGACAGTATTTTTTATACCTACCCTTTCACTGTTGAAGTTTTCAGTCAGTATTTTGGATACCCACCCTTCACTGTTAAATTTTTCAGTCAGTATTTTTATACCTACCCTTTCGCTGTTGAAGTTTTCTGTCAGTACTTTATTCTCTGACACAAGATTTTTATTTTCACTTTCGAGTGTTTTGACTTTCGTGGCTGCCTCTATACCCTCCTTAGCTGCTGCTCCGAGAGTGGTTAATTCTGCCTTTACTTTCTTTAACTCATTCTCTTTATCATCTCTTTCCTATAAATTGATATAAAAAAAGTTTTATTAAAAAATACACATTTTACTTTCCATTAAACATGGTCAAATTTTCACATCATATTTGAAATGGTTTTTGTATTTTAAAACTTGAGTTTGAAAAAAATGTTGTTTATAAAAGCTATCAGAGTCATCAGTGTGTCAAACATATTGTAACATGCTACTTAGCTAGTTTGTATAAATGTATACAGCCAAATTTTGTGCACATGAACTTCACCAATTTTTCATGTGAAATTCATCTTATATCATGTATAAGCTTGATTCACATAATATTCAGATGAAAATTTTCACATGAATTTCACATTATTTGTACATGTTAATTTTACATGAATGAAATTTGCCTGTGTAGCACTTTTAAAGTAATTTCTAAACAGTTCACTGTTGATAAAAACATTTGTGTGCTGATGATTTTGAAACATTCTACATAATTTGTAATTTACATGTACATTAATTTAAAGCATAAACAGTAACAAAAACTGGCACTGCTGAGACAAAAACTGGTTTGATTATTTATAAAAAGTAGCATTAATGCCGAGACTAAAACTGGCTTTATTTGTTTGTCATAAACAACAACCACTGCTGTGACAAGTAAAGTAGCACTAAACAACCACTGTCAAGATAAGAACTGGTTTGTATTATTTTTTCTTTATTATTGTTTTTGTTCTTTACCTTTTTAGTAACTTTTAGATCATCTTCTGTTGTCTTCAAGTTCTCATCAAGTCTTTCTGTTTTCTTCTTCTCTATTTCATATTTCTTTTCTAGTTCCTTTAGTATCTTTTCCTTGCGTTTAATCTCATTTTTCTGAAACAAAAATAATCTTGAGAGAAGCATAATTTAATTTGTGATAATAAAAACAAATTTCTTTGATACAGATTCTGAAGAAAACCCTAGCATGCATAACTAATAGATGTATGATACAACTTACTTCTTACTACTAATACAAATATACTGATAAAATACTGGCATGTAATATCTATACTTACATCATCTGTACTGGATACAGCTGTCCCTTCATACAGCTTTGTTCAGAATCTAGATTTTTATACCAGTTTTGAAATTGTTTAGTACAACTTCAATGTTTACATACCAGCATGTATTGTTTATACTGACATCATATTTACTACTGGTAATTACAGCTTGTCAGTACAAACATACTGATAATATACTGAGATGAATTGCCTATACTTATATCATCAGTATTAACTACGGCTTGTCAACACAAACAAACTAGATTATAAACTGGCATATTCTGACTATACTAAAATCATCTGTACTGAACACAGCTTGCCAGTACAAACACAATGATTACATACAGACTGTATATACTGACATCATCCTGTACTGGATTTGAGCTGAGTTGAGTTGACTAATGGTGTTTTATGCCCAGTCAAGAATCTTTCACTTATATCATGGTGGTCAGTTCTGGTGTGATGGAGGAAGCCAGGGTGCCCAGAGAAAACCTGATTATATGCTGGTAATGTACCGACTATACTTACATCATCTGTACTGGATACATCCTGCCAATGCAAATACAATGATTATATGCTGGTATGTACTGACTATACTTACATCATCTGTACTGGATAGAGCTGCTCCTCCTCCACGTCTTAGCTTCAGTCTCTAACTGTCTGATACGAGTATTTAGCTCATTGTTCTCTCGTTTTAATGCTGCAATTTGATCTTTAAAAGCTTTGTCACTGGCACCACCTTTACCCTGTAATAAATATATCATACATGTAATACAATGAGTGATTGTTTGAATGACATTTCACACCTTAGTCAAGACTGTTCCTATGTCAACATTATCACTGTAAGGTAAAGTTGAACAAATTTATGTCTGCTATGTGGCAATGACTGAAAGTAGTAAAGGCAAGCTATTTATTATGCCACAGTTATATTTACACAGGTAATTGTTGGTTACATTAGAAATACTTAATATGCAACAACTTTTATTTTTCAAACTTTTTATAAGTCATAAATTTGATCAGTTTCAAAATACCAACCAATTTTGGTGAATTATACAAGAACAACATCAACAACAGTAATAATAACAATATAAATTTGACTATACACAGTATGTATATATCATGTATATATTAAAACATTTTCATACATCAAATTTAAAGGAAAAACAGAAATTAAGCTTTTGATTTAAATTTGAAATTGAAAGAAAAAAAAAAAAAAAAAAAAAAAAAAAAAAAAAAAAAAAAAAAAAAACTGAATACTCACAGTTGCTGCAACTGCAACCTGTTGAAATAAAAAAAATTATTGTTTTCAAAAGTATAACAAGAATTTGGCTGTCTTATGTGTATATCACAATAAAGGAACTAAATGTTTAGTCTTGTCAAATAGGCTTTCAATAAGTCTGAAGTTTTTGAAGAAAAAGGAATTTGCTTCAATAAATTTGCTGAGGTTTGAACCAACAACCCTTCTTCTGGTATAGCAGTGACATTACTATTTAGGTCAAGTGGCTTTTTAATAACATTATCTAAAATATTCTTGATTGTTGGAACATTTTTTTTTAATAAATAAATTTAAGTTTTCCTTTTTTATGAACCCATGTGAACAATACCAGAATGTTACTGCTAATGTTATGAAAAATATTTTGGTCATAAATTTCCAAAATAATTTTTTTTTTATACTCATGCTAAGTGGAAAAGTTCCAGTTGAAAAATAAGTTTTTTTTACAAATATCAGATGGTACAATGGTGATCGCCATTGTACAAATACTGACCCCTGCTGCTGGTTTAACACCGGCTGATTCTAGTTCTTTGATACGTCTTTCTAATGTACTTATTCTCTTCTTATCTTCACTTGATCTTTGTTGTTCTTTCTTCTCCATCTGTACAGCCATTTCTTTTACTGCCTTATCTTTCTCTGTTTTATTGTTCTTTACTTTGCCCTAATCAAACACAAATTATGAAAAAAAAAAAAAAATAATAATGTAATAATAGGTACAAGATAAAATGTTATAGTAATTGGGTATCTACATAGACAGTATTTTGCATTGTTTCTGATTTTTCTTAACAACATTTACCTCCCCTTGACATCACTATACTATTGTTTTTTTCAGACAGGTACTTTACTTCCACAAGGACACTATGCTATTGTGTATCCTAGGAAACTGATTTTCCTTTTGTTATGCTGTCACGATCCACCAGATGTGGCTCCTGATTGTCTGGATTTGGTCACATTTTATTGATGACTACTCAGATGAGTTCATAAGTGTTGAAAGTTTTAAGATTTTTATGAAAAAACGAAAGAAATATTAAACTTCATCATGTCAAAACTTTATCCCATATCGCAAAATGTCATGTAATGTACTATATACATAATTAAGTTCTCCTTTGGGACCTATGCAAATGCAGTACTATTTTGGGAAAATAGCTCCTTCATCTCTGGCAAAGGTTCCTCAGAACAATACAATAATGTAAAAATATGATGAGAAATCCAGTTTCACTGAATACACACAAAAGTCTCAAAAACTATTACAATAAGCCATTTTGAAAATTTAAAACCTACTCATGGTGGGTAAAGAATCATTAAATTAAGAACAATGAATGTGAAAACATGTAAATGTTAGTTTAAAGAAGAATAAAACATGTTTTTATGTTTGGGAGACTTAACAAGACTGTTAGAATGGCATAGACCTGCAAATATTTCTTCTTTAAAACACTTAGAAACTTTTATCATCTGAGGTCAATGCAAATGTTATCTCTAATTCCAGGAATGTTTGCCAAGAGTCTGACATTTGTTTATCCTTACTTCTTATAAGCAAGCTAAAAATGACATCAAATGCATGTTGATTTTTTCTTTCTTTCTTTTTTAAAAAATAATTTTGTTATATAAAGCAAAGATATTACATTACCTCTAGTTCCCTGTTGGCCGCTCTCTGTGTTTCCAGATTTTTGTTCGAAGCCTCTAATTTTGTCTTTAACTCTGATATCTGGTTCTGTAGTGCTGTCGATGCTGTGTCTGTTGTGCTTTTCTCTTTTTCTAACAATGCCTGCAACATTAAATACATCATTAATGGAATGCTGTCATGCTTCTACTTATGTTACAAATTACAGTAGAAATTTTAAATCTTGAATAATATAAATGATTAAACAGTCAATTTTTGATCACAACATACTGTGTTTCTTTGAAATCATTTCGATTGTATTGTGTTGTATTGCATTGTATTGTATTTGTATTGTATTGTATTGTATTGCATTGTATTGTATTGTATTGTATTGTATTGTTACAGTATTGCATTGTACTGTATTGGACTGTATTGGATTGGATTGTGATTTACACATCAGTCAAGTTTCTTTAACTTATAACAATGTGGTCATATGTGAGATCATTGAGAAAACCGAAGTGTCTGAAGAAAACCACCAAACTTTGTTAAGCCAACTGACAAATTTTTTCTTAAATTTAATCCACAAAAATGGAATTAAAACTCAACCATACTAAAAATTTGATACTATTCAATTGCAATGATAAGCAACAACAATCATAATACATTTCATAAAAAAAAGAATAGAATAGTGGTTTCTTTAAAAAAATAAAAATAAAAAATTAGCTTTTAAATTAGGCACTTTTGTAATACATGTAATATTTATATTGGAAGTCCATGTAAGGTTGCAAATTGATGTGATTATACATCCTTACAAATTTAACCTGATCAAAAGTATTTTATACATACAATTTTAGCTTGAAGGTTTTTAATTTCGTTAGCTGTATCGACTGGTAGATTAGCCAGTCTTTCTTTCTCCAGTTCATCATTTCTATATTTCATTCTTTCCATTTCCTGCAAAGAAATAAACCATATTGCTTTAAATCTACAGTAATTTATTTACAATCACGACACATATCATGTACATACCATAAAATAATAATGCTTTTAATGCAGGTTACCAAACATTTAAAAAAAAAAAAAAGAAAAAAGCATTTACATTTGCATTTCTCTCTTTCTCTCTCTCTCTCTCTCTCTCTCTCTCTCTCTGTACATGTGAACAATACCTCATCTCTAGCTTTGATTTCAGCAACCATGTTTTTCTTTAGAGTATCCATTTCAGCTTCAGTAGAAGATTTCTGATTGGCTGATTCTTCTTTAGTGATTTCCATTTGTTTACGGAGATTTTCCAGCTCATCTTTGGTGTTATCATGTGCTGCTCTCTCTTGTATCAAAGAAGCCTCTACAGCATCCACTTGTTTCTGCAAACTGGTTATCTGGCCTGAAAGCTCCTACAAAAATCACCAATATAATGTAAAACCTTGATTCATTGCTAATATTTGTTTACTTTTATTATGGCATTATATAGCAGTTATAAATTGGGTGAATCATTTGCCACATGATTGATACTGTTTTACATTTGGTTGAAACATTTTGTAAAACAATTGAACATTAATTCCCAGAAAAACATAATTTTAACAAGAAAATGTTAACTCATGCAATTTCCTATCTGATGGAAATCATAATTCCACACAGATGCTATTGGGTATTATTTGATTCACTAGTGAGCCCCTTTGAAGGAAAATAAAGAAAAAATTGTGTTTTGTTTAAAACTACTTCCATAAGCAAGAATGCAAAGTTAATGAGGGCATTATTTTAAAAAGATATGTCCCTTCTATTAAATGCAAATATTACATTTAGACTGTAACATGTAAATTAACAACAGAAATGCTTGTGAAATGAATGGTAAAATTGCAAAAATATTAAATTGATACAGATTCCATTGATGGAACTCTAAACTAAAATTTCTGTAAGGATTTGTCTTCACCTTAAATAATGACTATACATAAACATGTTGTCAGTTATGATGCCAATATATCACAATTTAGACACTTTTCTCTACTTTTTTTCTATATAGCAAGAAAACGAAAGAGGTTTTTGTAAGTCTTATTTTTCTCTAATTTCAAAGGGATTCAGTTTACAATGGTGGAGGGAACTAGAGTACCCTGGGGAAAAAACACCAAAATTCTGCAAGAATGCTTTCAGAAAATTTCAGACTAGGATCCGTCCCAAGCGGAAATGAGATGGTTCAATCTAGAAATGATGAATTTTTATCTGTAAGCCAGCATTTTTGACTACTTTTCAACCTGTCACCCCCTCCCATCATCATTCTATATCACAATTTTTACCTCAGTATCCTGATCACCAATAGCTAATGAAGCCTGTAATTCAGCCTGATTTCTGGCTTCTTTGACTTCTGCTTCAAGCTCCTAAAGATAAAATCATATCAATAAATATTAGTAATTTTTCACATATCAAGAATTAATGAAGCTTCACATATATTTCAATAACAATAATGAAAAAATACATTATGGATGACTTCAACATATCTTATGTTTTTGCTCCTAAAGATTCTGAAGAAGAAACCATACCATGTTTATAATAAATGAGAAAATATGGCTTTTTCAATGTTCTTTTTCAATTCTGAATACTTAATGCCATAAAAATAAAACACAAACATGCCAGTCCATGCTATTTTATGATTTAGAGATTTTGTTTTGCAGTCATCAAGGGTCTTTTTATTTTCATTTTTCATAAAATATTAATATCAACTCAGTTAAAGGACAAGAGATAAACAAGCTAAACATTCACCCATTTACAAATTTACAATTTTTACTGCAGGGAAATGGTTTCGGTAAATTTATTTAAATTGGCTGTTTTAGTAATCTTAATGCTGTTTTACACTTCAATCTATCCATAACTGGACAATAAAGAATAAAGCAGACATATGTAGATTGGTTACATGTGTTTGCCTTTTCTCATCTTGTTTTGTTTGGCATTTTTTAAAAGCATTACCTTCTTAATGTGGTGTGTTCTTGGTTGTATTGAGTGTTGCTAAGTTTATATTTTATTTGACAAATTTCTTCCATTGTAAACAACATTTAAATTCTTGAACATCAGTGACAAATAAACCTAATACATTGTATAATAAATAACTAATTTTTCAAGAAGTTTTGGGTGTCAGAGTCATCTTCAAAAGACATGTTTATTGCATTTTTATGTTTTTGTGATGTATATTGTGTATATAATATATGCATTCACAAGAGGGAAACTTCAAGCGTACATACCCTGATTTTGGACTGTAAGTATAGCTTATCTTTTTGTGATGTATACTGTGTGTATATATATATGCATGTCACAAGAGGGAAACTTTAAGCATACATACCCTGATTTTGGACTGTAAGTCTAGCTTATCTTTCTTCAGTGTATCATTTTCAGACTCCAAATCAGTGACTTTATTATCTAAAGCTGACATCTGAGTTTCAATCTTCTCAACAGCTGTTTCTTCTAAAAACATATCATATAATTTTTGTTAAATTCTGACCAAGTGTATAAGGTGCTCCAATCATAAAAGGAATATGCAGCTAGGTATTAATCTTCTATGACATATAACAGACTAGTGGAAAAATTGTGTTTTATGCCCCAGTCAAAATTATTGAATACAAATATGTTTAATAACCCAGTTAAGATTTTTTTACTTATATCTAAGCAGTCAACTCTTAAACGTCAGCAAGTGAACTGACAAAAATTCTCACTAGGATCTGCCTTAGCCTGAATTAAACCTAGGCAATGAGAGGCGCTGTGATCTGCAAGGATGCTCTTTAGACCACTTGGCTCACTAAGCCCTCTTTTATCATAGATGTGAATTTTGATGGAGGAAACCAAATAATGTATCTGCAGAAAACCATTTTTGGCAAGGAAAGAAACAGGAAATCCTTAAGAAATCAACCTTTGGTAGGGAACTGACACCATGAATACTGAGAATTATCACAGGTCTAATGACCCTTAAAGCTTGAAACAGACTATTATCATTAGGTCTGATGACCCTTAAAGCTTGAAACAGACTATTATCATTAGGTCTAATGACCCTTAAAGCTTGGAACAGACTATTATCATTAGGTCTGATGACCCTTAAAGGTTGAAACAGACTATAATCATTAGGTCTGATGACCCTTAAAGCTTGAAACAGACTATTATCATTAGGTCTGATGACCCTTAAAGCTTGAAACAGACTATTATCATTAGGTCTGATGACCCTTAAAGCTTGAAACAGACTATTATCATTAGGTCTGATGACCCTTAAAGCTTGAAACAGACTATTATCATTAACACACCTGGTTGTATGAGTGATGTTACAGATTTTCTTCTTTGTAATTGGTCAGCTTTGTAATCTCCTGTTTTCATTATCTTTAATGCTTCTACTTTGATTTTCTGATCTTGAAATTCTTTATTACTATCCTCTAATGCCTTGTACAATTTTTCTGCCTCACCATCTCTGTAAAATTACAATTGATGTGGTTCATACATTAATGACTTTATGAAATGAACACAAGAAAAAAAATTACTGAATTTGTTGGTTGTAATATGGATTAACATAGCATCAACAATTTTTCAGCTATTTGTGATGACACAAGTTTAATAATTTCTAATGATTATTCTTAGGACAAGTTTATGCTTGAAATGTGAAAGTGGGTATTATATCTACCTTGTACCTGCATGCTTTCAGGATAGGATTTTGTTAAAGTGCTAGCTCACAAGTCAGTATGCCACAGTCCAGCATACCTTTTTTATAAGCCATATTGTCCTGACTCTGGGTAAACCAGTGGTTTCTCTGTCAACCTAATTCCTAACACCAAATAAGGAATCAATATATCAAATTTTAGGGTCCTATGAATAATCAGGTTGGGGTTTGAACTAATAACCTCCTGCTCTTGAGTCAGACCCTTTACCCCTGAGCCACTGAGATGTTCTACTAAATGGGATGTATTAAATAGCTTTACATGTTAAGCATCAGCCTGACTTGTAATTTAAACTAACATAAACATACATACACATTAAGAGTGGAGTGGAGTAATGGTGTTTTACACCCCAGTCAAGAATCTTTCACTTATTTCTAGGCGGTCAGTTCTGGAATGGTGGAGGAAACTGGAGTGCCCGGAGAAAACCACTGACCTTTGGCAAGGGAACTGACAAACTTTCTCCCACTAGGATCTGTCACGAGTGGGATTCGAACCAAGGCGGTGAGAGGCACTGTGATCCGTAAGTGCATGCTTTAGACCACTTGACCACCAAGGCCCCTTCTTCACATTAAGAGACACCAACACTTTCAACACATGAGAGCTAAAACCTAGAAAAGAACTTTAGAAAAAGACATTAAAAGCTGCCCATTCCTTTTCACATTTCTTCAATAAAATGTGTTTAAATTATCAAAAAAACAAACATTTTAGCTATGCCAGGCAAGACAAAATCTTCATTATTTTTAATCCTCATTATAAATCTAAAGCTCACCTGTCCTTATTTGATGGATCTCGTCCATGTTTTTTCTTGAATTTTTCTACCCATGAATTCACAGCTTTTTGATCTTTCTCTTTCGCTGCTTGGAATGGCTTGGCTTCCTCATCAGTTTTAATAAGTTTCTGTGTGACAGCTTCGCCTGCAGGTGGAATGTCTTTGTGTATTTGATGGACCTTCAAAAATAAAAATACCCATCATTTATCTGAATTAGTTCTAAATTATACAATAGTGAATGCAAAAGCCTATAAAGAGTCCATTTCTGATAAAAAAAAATCGCAAAAGTTTTATTACAGATGGTTAAACATTATGCTACTTTGTGTTTATGAAAAACATGGATGCAAATACCAGTAAATTTTTAATCTGTATAAAAGCAACATTAAAAATTAAAATGTTAAACATTCAATAGTTTTGCTATAAAAATATGTAACACGATAGACAAAGTCTATCTGAGTGGTAATTAAAACAGCTACGATACATATGTAAATTAAGTCATCTAGATCTATGCTTCATGTAATTTGAAGAGAATTATACTGATAATTTAAAAATACATGCAGTTGATCAGACAAAATAAGACTGTAAATTGTGAATACTTTGCAATTATTTTATTTCTAATAAAAATGATAAAGCTAAAATTAAAATATCAATTCAATATAAATCAAGTACATGTATATGTGTATTTGCTGTAACCTGGCAATATAAAAATACATTAAGACTGATCAGTGGAACTTCTGAAAATCAAACCCTGAGTAAACTGAAGGAAAACTTGTAATTAGTACTAACATGAATAAAAATTTGTCATGACTAAACTAATTTTTAAGAGCTTACAGTTAAATATAACCTGTGTCATCATAACTTAATAAGACGTTTCATGGTACCTCTGTCCAAGAATGGTGGGGAATTGTTGTTCCCAGCAAAATTAAATGAATGTGGAAATAATATAATATTTAGTATTCAATGTTTTCAGTTGAGTGGAATTATGGTCTTCCACTTACATGTATATTGAGATGGTTAGTGTGGGGATGATGGAGAAAACTGGAGTGTCCAAGGAATACAACTGACCTTTGACACATGAAATAACAAACTTTCTCACACCTAGGATCTACAAGAGCAGGCACTGAACCTAAGCAGTGAAAAGCACCGTGATCTGTAAACATGTGCTTTAGACCACATGGCCACTGAAGCCCTCATTCAATGTTTGAATCATTTTAATGCGTTAAAATCTATTTATTTTTCTTACAAAATATACTACAGCTTCTAGCAATTTTCTGGTCCTTTCAAAATCATCTAGTTCTTTGAGTTTTTGAGTAAGTTTACTTTGTTGTTTTGCCATTTTTATCATATCTTTTCTCATTTCCTTGACCTCATCCTTCATTTTTTCCAGTTCCTGTCAAATTAAAAATGCATAAAAACTATATAAGAAAATCAAATAATAGGTAACAACAGCTATCAGATGACACCATAGCACAACTGATGACCTATTTGATATTAATAGCTCTTAGATTGGTTGGTTGGTTGGTTACATCTTACGTTTAACATCGGTAATTTTTCTGCTTATCATGATGAGAGCAAGTGTATTAATCTTTAAGTTCATGTTTGAGCTAGTTGTGCAAGTGTGTAATATGGTTTGCTTTGTAAAAGCATGCACTCAGGGTGACTTTTTGTTAAAGTGCTAGCCCACTGAGTAAGTATGCTGTAGACAAACATACAACTCCCTCAATCATATTATCCTGACAAAAGGTGAGCCAGTTGATACTCTGTTCTCTTAATGCTGATTCCAGACAAGGAAGCTGTATCTCAAATTTTAAAGTTTTATGTGGTACCTGAACAGGGTCCAAACATACAACCTCCCATTCTTGCTGAAGCCACTCAATCAATGAGCCTGTGAGGCAGTAAATAGCTGAAGGAAAAACATTCGCTCTTCAAAGTGGTCACACTGCATTACCAAATTAGGACCACAGGCTCAAGTTTTTACTGCCCAAGCTATGTAGCATGTCCTAGCCCAAAACATTTAATTTAAAAAATAATCCAGTAATATCAATGTTAGGATACTGAATTTATTTCCTGATCAATCATTTAAAGATAATAGGAGAATATTAAATCTCACACAACATACCCGATTTTTTTCTTCTATACGTTGATCTAGTTCTTTAATTTGTATCTCTTTCTCTTCAACTTCCCTTGTCTTGATCTCTAACTGTTTAACAAGATCGACATGACCAATAACTCCACATTCCTATATTACCAAAACAAAAATAAACAAATAAATAAATAAATAAATAAATTGGTGTTTGAAAAAAAAAATAATGATTTATCTTTTTTGTTGACTTTCTTATGTGAAATATTTCTGACTAAAAGTGTTTGCACCTCTTTAGATTCACATAGTAGGCAATGCCAGAAAACAATGGTGACACTTAAGACTTATTACAAGCCAATGCCCCTTTTGTTTAAGCTATGACTGATAAATAAAACAATTCAATACAAGATGTAATATAAGTTTAGTTAGTTGAAAAATATTGCTTTTATGTTGTATCAGCAATTTTTCAGTTATTACCAACAAGATGCATCTTTAATCAATTTCATGGATTTATCTGAAGACAAATTCATGTGATGAAAGAATTTATTCAAGTATTTCTGGTTTACTTTATACTAATGTAGATTATTTCATTCAGTATACTGATACCAAGCTAATGATTGAGGTCAATGACAAAAAATAAACTTTCCTAAGATGTCATGACCATTGTCGATTCTGCAGAAGTGTTAAGCTATTTGGCATAGATAAAAATACACTTTTTAGCTATATACTATACCTGGTCTCCTACACCACTTCCTGCTGATGATTTTACTGGTACAGCTGCTACTACAGAAGGGGAACCTGTTCCTGATGCTAACTGTTGTTGTAAAACCTACATCATGGCAGAAAACAAATTAGATTAGTATTAAATACAGGAAATATTCCTTCTAATCGTATGTTTATCTCAACCTAAAATGGAAAAAGACACCATTATTATGGCATTGAAGCAGAGTCAAGAGTCAAAGAAACCAGGGTGTCCTGAGAAAACAATCCACCCTCAGTAAAACAAACTAACAAACTTTCCGGTGTCATGGTTTTAATCCACCATCCCTTAATTGACAGCCTATATATAAATGTTAAGTGAAAGAATTTTGACCTGAGGTGTTATTCTCCATTTCTCAACTTTATTCAATTTCCAACACATTCAAATTACCAAAGTTCTATTGTACATGTTATGTATATCATGATCAGCTAAATGTTCTTTATTTATGTCATATATACTACGAAGTTGTAAGGACAGACATATTAACAATCATTTCTATTTTAACTTTGGTAGAGGCATCTTATATTTTATGGTAAAAAGCATAGGACATTTCACAGAAACCGATTTAATGAACATATCCAATTAAACAAGAGATCATAAACATAAGAAACTTATGTAAGTTTTGGTACTGTTCAAGCACACATTGTTCAAAATCTTCTTGTTTAGATATTTTTATTCTATGTTAATTTTTGTATGCACTCACTGTTACTTGTTGCATTAAGTTTTCCTTCTCTGTAGTTAACTTTTCTTGACTGTCCTTTAGAGCCTCATTCTCAGACTCAAGGTCAAGGACTTTATTGTCAAGTCCTGTAACCTTTTCTTCTAGCGTTTGAATGCGTGTGTCAGGATCTAAAATTTTACATTAATGAACAATTAAAGGTACATTAAATATGAAACAAATAATTGACTGTTCTTTAAGTTCCTTGTCACGTTGAAGATCCAAAGAGGTAAATGATTGAAAAAATCTCTCTTTCTCTCCCTCTCTCACAAAAAAAATTATTGCTTTCTTTGATATAAATGATGGGAACAAATTTCAATATCTTATAATTCCATAGAAATGGTTTGAATAGTTACACACTAGAAAAAGATACAGAACAAATCTAAATAAAACCTAAGACGCTCCAAACACAAAATTTTTACTCTATGGATTCAGCTAATAAGCCATCTAGTCAAGTCTGTCCTGTCACAAATATACCCCCCAAAATGTTAAATTCATATAATCTCTCTCTCTTCCTCTCTCTCTCTCTCTCTCTCTCTCTCTCTCTCTCTCTCTCTCTCTCTCTCTCAACAAAATACTTTATTACTCTTTTGCTATAAATGACAGCAAACGCCTTTCATTGAAAAATTGTATGATACATAAAATGGCTAACGGTAAATCTTAGTCATACTAGGACCATCCAAACACTCTATGAATCCAATTAATTGGTCATCTATCGATTCTATTCCACCACAAATAAACCACCATTTCAAAAAAGTTAAATTCAAATGAACTTTTCAGTTTATAGTATAATTGAGTTTTACAATATCCAGCTCCAAGTCTTAAACATTTTACGTCCATACTGTATAACTTGATTTCAAATTTTACAATTCATTTTCACTACATTTTCCAAAAGTTTATGATTAAAAGTCTGATTAAAACCTAATAAACTAAAATGAAAAAGAAATACAAAAGCCCTATCTAAAACTTTCAAAGTATCCTAAAGCTTATGGATACCTTGCATTGCTGTTTTTTCTTTCTCTTCATAATTTTCTACTTTTTTCAGCATTTTCTTCATATCCTTTCTCAACTCTCTATTCTCAGTTTTCAGATTCTCAAGTTCCTATAAAAAGTAAGGATATTAACAGTTAGTACACCAAAATGTATATACATTTATATATTGAACAGGATTTTATTTTATTTCTATGGTAACCTAATATTCCAGAATAAAAATCTCATCCCTTTCTGAGCAGGAGTCTTGGTGGCCGAGTGGTCTAAAGTGCTGTACTTACAGATCACAGTGCCTTCACTGCTTGGGTTTATATCCCACTCAGGACAGATCCTAGTGTGAGAAAGTTTGTCAGTTCACTTGCCAAAGGTAGGTGGTTTCCTCCAACATCCCAGAAATGACCAACTGGAAATAAGTGAAATAATCGTTACTTGGGTGTAAAACACCATTACTCCACTCCATTCTCTTTCTGAGCAAAATTCTAAGTTTATGATGTATGTTTGTCAGATCCTTCTTTTATCTTTCAAGCAGGATTCCTTCAATTTTCTCTAATTCCATCTCTTTGGTTGGAGAGTTCTTCAATCTGTTTACTTACCTCAGAAGAAGCAGCACTTGCTGATGCAACTACAGCAGCTGCCTTCAAGTTAGCGATTTCAACTTCAAGTTCTCTAATTCTATCTCTCTGGTTAGAGAGTTCTTCATTTTGTTGGGTTATCTGGTTGCTTTGTTCAGTGTTTTCTTGTTGCTAAGGCTAGTATCTGTGATCTAAGTCTTTCTATCTCCATTTGAGCTTTCTTCAATTCTTCTAAGAATCATTGGATCTGGAACTTTCACCTTTAATTAAGAAAAAAATCTTACATATCAATGATGCAGATAATTATAAAATTTCTAAACTTCTGTGGATTCTTTTCATTTCTTGTCACTTTTGAGAATTTTTATGACACTATTTTTTCTTTTCTTTTGTGGCTAAGTTCATCTCTTACCGCAATGACATGCCAATGACCACTTAATGAACTTTAATTCTGTAAATTGTAACTTCCAGAGGGGGATGTACAGAACCTGGTACATCTGGAATAGTGTCACATGAACATTGATCTGTAATCCTTAACTTTTTTTTTTTTTTTTTTTTTATAATTTAAACACAACTAACATTCAAATTAACAGTAAATTAGGATATATTTTGATGAAAGGGTGGTATTTTGAATTACAACTCCATCAGTAAAAGGGTAATAATGGTAATTTTTTTAAAAAAAAATGTAAAAACTTTACATCATGTTAACATTAATGACACCCATGTAAATAACAGAAAAGTAACCACTACGTCTTGCTTTAAGACTGCTGTCATAGTGGGAACAAGTGACAGCACTTCTTACTGCATGGATTGAATCACACTTTGAGCAAAGCAAGAAAGTTCATTGACCAAAGGTCCCAGATACTCTACTTTTATCTACCTTCCATAAACAGACCACATTGATGATAGCAAAAGAATATGACCAAGACTTAAAACACCAGTACTCTGCTCCACCTCATCATGGCCAGACAGAGAGACATAGAATCATTTGATTTATTATAATTGACTAATGGCATTACCTCTACAGTTTTAACTTCAGGTTCTTTAATATCAACTGGAACTGGAGCCACCTGTGGAGGATCTGGCACTTTTCCTTGTTCAATATTTTTATAAGTCTCAAGTTTCTGATCAAGGGAGGTAACCATTAAATTCAGTTCTTCTTTCTGAACATACATTTCTTTGACTGAATCAGACCTGTTTGAAATAGATAAGTTGTTATAGTGTTCCTTCTATAAGTGGGAGGTTGGGGCTTGATTTCCAGCCATTCCGACAGACTCAGACTTAATTAGGGTACTTTTCTTATTCTTCTTAGTAGTCAAAATCAAGAAATGCAAGGCCTGGGTCCAACTGTTCAAAGCTTAATTAGCTTGACCAAGTGGTTAATGAAATTAAAAATATTTAAAATTATTAAGTGTTATATTAAATTGAAATATATGTTTTTCTTAATGATAACAGTAATTGGTCAAACAAACTTTTCAATGTATGTAAAATCTCAATAAAATTACTTTATACAAAAGGTACACAAAATTAATATTCATTCACGAACTTGTTAAAGTGACAGAGCATTGATGATAGGTCTTAAACCCCTGGCTTGGCAAAGCATCTATCACTACCAAGGTATGAACTCTACTTATAATAAGCAGATTCTGTAGAAATTTGTCAGTTCCCCTTCTGAAGGACATTGGTTTTCTCTAAGTAATTGGTTTTCCTCTACCATTTCAGATGTGACTGCTTTCACATAAGAGAAAGAATAATTCAACATTACTCTACTCCACTCAGATGTTATGTTATCAAAACTTTAAAAATCAACAAGATATTATTCTATTCTGAAGAATAATTTAAAATATACAGTTTCTGACAAATTTTTTTAATCAACCTTCAAGTTGCTGGGTTAAGTCACTACCAAAGGTAAACACACTGTATAGGTATAAATCTTTACAAATTCACCTACAGTGGGTATTACCTTAATGCAAATGAATTTTTTTTTTTTTTTTAGATTTTTCAGATTTTTCAGAGATTCTTAAATCTATTTTCTTTTACATAATTCTACTCTTTATCAACACTTACTTGTCATCCTCTGTGGGTGGTCTTCCATTTTTCTTCTTGAAATCTTTCTCCCATTTTTTGATTTCTGATTCCAGATTTTGTTGTTCTTTCTCCATCATATTTTTATCATCCTGAGTTTTCTTTGCATTTTCCTGATAAATAAACACCAATTTCAATCTTACTTGAGGAACAAACACAAAAAAATCCTTATAATACTACAATTTATGCTGTACATCCACTGATGGTATAGATTAGACAACAACGGTAAAGTAAAGCATCTTACCCTCTAGTCAACATTTTTTACTAACATCAAGAAAATCAGTTCTAGAATGGCTGAAAAAATTGGAATGGCTGGTAAAAACCACAGACCATGGTCAAGCAAAGTGACAAAATTTCTTACAAAAAAATCTGCAGTTAGTGGGATTCAAAAAGGTAGTAAAGAGCAATGTGGTCCATAACTGTTTCCATTTCAATTCATCAAAAGCATATAAAATCATATAAAAAAGTATGTTTAAGTAAACCTTTTAATTGCTAATTCTCAGGTTTGATCTTTTTTCATGAGGAAAACATTAACTGGTGTGAATCAATATTCAAAGAAAGGGATTGATCTGCCAAAATACAAAAAGTTTTTTATGTGGTTTAGATGGCAAATGCCATACAAATACAAAATTTAAAATTAAAATGGTAAAAAATCTTCAAAATCTTTAACTTATTAATGATAAAGGATAGTTATCACCTCAACATTTTAATGATAAAGGATAGTTATCACCTCAACATATTGATGATAAAGGATAGTTATCACCTCAACATTTTAATGTTCAAAATCTTCAACTTATTAATGATAAAGGATAGTTATCACCTCAACATTTTAATGATTAAGGATTGTTATTACCTCAACATATTGATGATAAAGGATAATTATCACCTCAACATATTAATGATAAAAGATAGTTATCACCTCAACATTTTAATGATAAAGTATAGTTATCACCTCAACATGTTAATGAAAAAGGATAGTTATCACCTCAACATGTTAATGATAAAGGATAGTTATCACCTCAACATATTGATAATAAAGGAGAGTTATCACCTCAACATATTGATGATAAAGGAAAGTTATCACCTCAACATTTTAATGATAAAGGATAGTTATCACCTCAACATATTGATGATAAAGGATTGTTATCACCTCGACATTTTAATGATAAAGGATAATTATCACCTCAACATTTTAATGATAAAGGATAGTTATCACCTCAACATTTTAATGATAAAGGATAGTCATCACCTCAACATTTTAATGATAAAGTATAGTTATCACCTTAACATTTTAATGATAAAGTATAGTTATCACCTTAACATTTTAATGATAAAGGATAGTCATCACCTCAACATTTTAATGATAAAGTATAGTTATCACCTCAACATTTTAATGATAAAGTATAGTTATCACCTTAACATTTTAATGATAAAGGATAGTCATCACCTCAACATTTTAATGACGAAGGATAGTTATCACCTCAACATTTTAATGATTAAGGATTGTTATTACCTCAACACGTAAATGATAAAGGATAATTATCACCTCAACATATAAATGATAAAAGATAGTTATCACCACAACATTTTAATGATAAAGGATAGTTATCACCTCAACATGTTAATGATAAAGGATAGTTTTTACCTCAACATGTTAATGATAAAGGATAGTTATCACCTCAACATTTTAATGATAAAGGATAGTTATCACCTCAACATTTTAATGATAAAGGATAGTCATCACCTCAACATTTTAATGATAAAGGATAGTCATCACCTCAACATTTTAATGACAAAGGATAGTTATCACCTCAACATTTTAATGATTAAGGATTGTTATTACCTCAACACGTAAATGATAAAGGATAATTATCACCTCAACATATAAATGATAAAAGATAGTTATCACCACAACATTTTAATGATAAAGGATAGTTATCACCTCAACATGTTAATGATAAGGATAGTTTTTACCTCAACATGTTAATGATAAAGGATAGTTATCACCTCAATATATTTATAATAAAGGAGAGTTATCACCTCAACATATTGATGATAAAGGATAGTCATCACCTCAACATTAAAATGTTAAAGGATAGTTATCACCTCAACATATTGATGATAAAGGATAGTTATCACCTCAACATTTTAATGATAAAGGAATGTTATTACCTCAACATTTAAATGATAAAGGATAGTTATCACCTCAACATGTTAATGATAAAGGAAAGTTATCACCTCAACATTTTAATGATAAAGGATAGTTATCACCTCAACATTTTAATGATAAAGGATAGTTATCACCTCAACATTTTAATGATAAAGGATAGTTATCACCTCAACATTTTAATGATAAAGTATAGTTATCACCTTAACATTTTAATGATAAAGGATAGTCATCACCTCAACATTTTAATGATAAAGGATAGTTATCACCTCAACATATTGATGATAAAGGATAGTTATCACCTCAACATATTGATGATAAAGGAGAGTTATCACCTCAACATATTGATGATAAAGGATAGTTATCACCTCAACATATTGATGATAAAGGATTGTTATCACCTCAACATATTGATGATAAAGGATTGTTATCACCTCAACATGTTAATGATAAAGGATATTTATCACCTCAACATATTAATGATAAAAGATAGTTATCACCTCAACATTTTATTGATAAAGGATAGTTATTACCTCAACATTTTAATGATAAAGGATAGGTATTACCTCAACATTTTAATGATAAAGGATAGTTATCACCTCAACATATTGATGATAAAGGAGAGTTATCACCTCAACATATTGATGATAAAGGATAGTTATCACCTCAACATATTGATGATAAAGGATAGTTATCACCTCAACATTTTAATGATAAAGGATAGTCATCACCTCAACATTTTAATGATAAAGGATAGTTAACACCTTAACATTTTAATGATAAAGGATAGTTATCACCTCAACATATTGATGATAAAGACATATAAATTCTTGTGTACTTTTCTAAGCAAAACATTTATGCTTAATAAAACTGAACATTTTTTCTCTGATTTAAACTGAACAAAAGTATTTCTTAACACTATCAGAGCAATGTTATTTTACTTAGTTATAACATCTGGTAACTAACCTCTGCAGCTTGTTTCGTGGACTCATTAGTAGCTACAACAGTGGCTAAAGCAGCATATTGGCTCTCTAATGCTTGATATTTAGCTTGTACAGTAGCCACTTGCTCCAGTCGAGATTTCATACTCTCGTATTTAGCTTTCCATTCTTCTGATTCCTGAAAATGAACAATTACAATTAAAATAAGCAAATAATGACTAGAAAAAAATAATTTGCTGACTGAAAATTGCTAATTAAAAAGAATGTCTAAGGTTTGCAGACTGATGATTCAGGGGTCATGGGTATGAGTTTCAGCTGAGATGTGTGGTATATCCTTAAGCTAGATGTTTAATTTCATATTGCTTCAATCTACCCTACTGCCAAATCAATACTATATAATGGTGGTTAATACTGTGATAGAATGATATCCCTTCCAAAATGAAGTCGGTTTCTTTTTCCAGTGTTTAATGTCACTGAAACTGGAATAAGCCTGAGAAGCCTATAGCCTTGGGATACAGTTTAACTTAACTTGTTAAGCCTCTGCAACTACCTTGTATATCATGGAAATACCAATAGGTCAAGAAAACAGATACAAATGTATTCTGAGATTGAGATGCAGAAAGCAAGCAGTTAAAAATTCTGTGACTTGTAGTATGCCAATTATCCCAACAAAATTGAAAAATGTGCATGATTTTGATTTAAAAACTGGGAAAAAAAATCTGATCTGAAGGGAGATCTAAGATTGATGGTTAGAATAAGTACAGCAACAGCACAGAAGTCATAATTTGAATGTAATCTTTTCTGACAGTAAATCTATTCTGTCAAAATTGCAGTTAATTTACTGTAAATTAATGTAAAACTATATAACAAACATTTATGTACAACTATTTTACAACAAGAAATTTCACAATATCAAACCCATAATCCATTTGTCTACCATTTACCACTTATAAACTCCCAGCCCCCTCAACTCTCCCTGTGATTCATAAGTATATTGTGAAAATTGGGTAACAAAAGTGCTATAGGAAAAAATGTCAATTTACAAGGATTAAAAGCTTAAAAGAGTTAAACTGATCAATTCCATTACCATGTATTACCTACCTTAGACTGTGTCGTCAAATTTACTTGTAACAAATTAATTTCATCCATCCATTTTTTCCGCTCATCACCAAAATTTTTGCGGTCTTCATCCATCTGAAGTCTCTCCTCATTGATTTTGTTTCTTTCATCTTCCATATGACCTCGTTCAGATGACATTTTATCTTTTTCATTTTTATCAATAACAACAGCAGCAGCAACCACAGCAGATTTAGTTGCTGTTTCTTTGGTAACAGATTTTTTCCGCTCTTTTGTTGTAGTTGTGCTGGCCCCTGCTGCCTCGCCTGCCGCTAACAATCCTTGTAATCTTACAACTTCCCCTTTTTCTTTTTCCAACTGATCTTTTGTTTGCTAAAATTAAAAATTAAAATTTTATTGTATTATTTCAAGTATTTACAGAGTTTGACAAATGAAAATTTTGGTTTGATGACAAAGAATAACTCTTTGTATTATTGACCACTGCGGTAGCTCAGATGGTAGAGTGCTCGTAAGTGGAAGGCCGTGGGTTCGAACCCCGGCGGGGTCTGACCCAAGACTTGAAAGTGGGTAGTGACTGTTCTTTCGCCAAGCACTCGGCATTACGAAATGAAAGTCACGATTCTTTCAGGATGGGAACTTAAAATAAATGAGGTCCCGTGTTGTGGCAGGCATTGCACGATAAAGAACCCTGCTGTATAATGCCATCAGCGCAAGGCACAGGCAAAATTTCTCCACTTTCGCCTATAGCTGGCGGTGTCTCAATATAAGTGAAATATTCTTGACTGGGACATCAAACACCATTACTCAACTCAACTCTTTGTATTATTAATGAAGAGGTAATTTGTGCTGAAGATATAATATGTACCTTCTGTGATGAAATTTACATATAGTAGAATTGAAAGGAGTATTGGATTTTAATTCTCCAAGTCAAGACTTATTTTAGAGGCAGATAGTTCAGAAAGGTCAGAGGAAACCAGAGTGACCAGAGAGAAATTACAAAACCAGGATGCCCAGAGAAAACTAAACTTTTGTAAGTGAACTGACAAATTCATAAACAGAATTAATGATAATGATTACATAAAGTAAAACTTCCAAGGTTCTCAGGTGGTCTGATAATATAATTCTAAATAGAAACTACTTCATTTTCAACAGAATTTTAGAAAATGAAGCAAAATGAGTTAAATTTTGTTCAATGAAATCAAAGCCTTTGGTTTTTTTGGCATTGATAGGTGGTTTTTTACA
Source organism: Tegillarca granosa (assembly GCA_029721355.1). Lineage (NCBI taxonomy): Eukaryota > Metazoa > Mollusca > Bivalvia > Arcoida > Arcidae > Tegillarca > Tegillarca granosa. The sequence continues at coordinate 23,180,491 of CM056600.1, forward strand.
GGCAATTCAATTACCTTTACAATTCAAGAACTTGGCAATTCAATTACCTTTACAATTCAAGAACTTGGCAATTCAATTACCTTTACAATTCAAGAACTTGGCAATTCAATTACCTTTACAATTCAAGAACTTGGCAATTCAATTACCTTTACAATTCAAGAACTAGGCAATTCAATTACCTTTACAATTCAAGAACTTGGCAATTCAATTACCTTTACAATTCAAGAACTAGGCAATTCAATTACCTTTACAATTCAAGAACTTGGCAATTCAATTACCTTTACAATTCAAGAACTAATCACCTCATTATAAGAAAAAACAGTATCTTAACTGGGGCATAAAACACCAATTTTCTTCTCTCCTCTGTTACTTTATCAAATATGTCATACAATAATTTAAATTTTTACCTTTAGTTCTAATTCTAATTCAGAAACTGCACCTAAAATGTAGTAAACATGTCTTAGAATTAAATAAAATCACAAAAGTTTTGTAAATCGCTTTAAAGAGTAGGTACGGTAAGGTGTCTCTGATGCCTATGAAAGTTTCAGTACTCAGATATATTCCATGAATGGTGCCCCTAGAAGTTTCAGTGTTCAGTCATATACCAAGAATGACGCACCTGGAAGTACACAGTGATATACTGTGTAACAAAATGCAACTAAATGTTTCAGCACTGTCATAAACCATGAATTAATCATAATTACTTTAATTTCTGTTTGAATCATTTATGAAGTTATCGTGACATCCTTTAAACAGTGTTTAATGCTGTCTTGAAAGAAAAGGCTACAAAAAAAAAAAAAAAAAAAAAAAAAAAAAAAAAAAAAAAAAAAGCCATTTAATTTTTTTAGGTGAAAATACTGAGATACTGCTATATTTTGATAAAGTAATTGTCTCATATCCATATGTTTCTCAATTTGAAATATAATTTTTTGTCAAAACTGAGGTAATGTGATAATGACATCAATTTAACATCATACACATTAGGCAAGTTTGAATCTAAGATGCTTTTCAATCCAAGACAGCTATAGCTATGTATAATAAATGAATATAGATAATTAGCATTTTCACAAATGTAAATATTTATAATTTAGTATGTACCTGCTGCAGCAACAACTGCATTAGCTTTGTCTAATTCTTCTGTATATTCCCTTCTTTGTTCCTCCTGCAAATAAATTTAAATTTGATCAATCAATATTTAAACTTTTAAAATGGATTATAATTTTTTTTTTTCATTTGATAAAATTTTATTTATTCAAGCAACTGAAATGTAGGCTACTTCAAAATTGTGCCAAAGCTCTAAAAATGTTGTATGCAGTTACAGCCCAGCTATTAAATAAGGTACATTTTCTTGGCTACATACTCGTGACTTTCGGGATAAAGATTTAAAAAAGATTTTAATTTCACATTGCCTCCACCACAACCAAGCTGATGAATGAACAATTACTGCTCATGTTAGACTTTGAAATACACTTGACATCCAAGTGGGAGCTTTGTGTACTCAGCTATTGAAAATGAGATTAGCTGTAGCCTGATGAATGTTTTTGTTTTAAGCAAACAATTACATCCACTTAAAACTTCAATTTTCTGCAATAAGTTGTGATGTGATGCAAGCATTATAAATAAACAGCTGTGCCTGGAGCGCATGATACGCCCGTCAGATATTTAAACTTCTTTTTTAATGTCTTAAACAACTTGACATTTAGCTGAAACATATTTTTTTAAAACAAAAGTAGCAAATTTATTTTGTCAATGTTGATTCACAAACCTTTTTGATTATAGGACAAATATAACACAAAAGTTTCATAAAAAAAGTTCAAATGATTTTTGAGTTACAATATGCAAAAAATTGCCTAAAATTTGACAATTAAAGGCCAATAACTCTACAACAAGAAAACATACAAATCTCAAAAATAAAAGGGAGCTCTCTGCCATGGATACCAATATAACACAAAAGTTTCATTCAAATTGATCAAAGCATTTTTGAGTTATTGTACAACATGCAAAAAAAATGCCTAAAATTTGACAATTAAAGGCCAATAACTCTGCAACGAGAAAACATATGAATCTCAAAAACGAAAGGGAGCTTTCTGCCTAAGATACAAACATTTCACAAAAGTTTCATTAAAATTGCTCAAAGCATTCTTGAGTTAGCTTACGACGTATGGACATACGAACGGACGGACGGACTGCACCATACCATAATACGTCCCGTCATAGACGAACGTATAAAAACAGTAGCAGATCCATGGTTTTATGTTGAGAGTGGTGCACATGTGTGCCAATAGGATACAAGATGAATCAACATGATCCTTAAGCTTGCTTAAGAGTCAGATATATTTTTATGTAAGTTGTGATCCCTCCAATAAATAGTGCTTGTTGGATATTCCAAAAATGCAATATGGATAATATGTACAATTTCTTATTAAGAATACTCTATAATTTCATAAAAAGGGGTAGGGGCCACAGACTGGGTGTGCTTCTGTTTGGATCTTCACATGTAAAAATACTTTCTTGAATAATTAGGATGTTATATCCAAAGATAACCTAGTAAACAAACAACATGATATCCACTACTAAATATTAATTAAAGTTTATCAAACCTTTTCTTTTTCCAGTCTCTCTATCTCTTCTTTGCTGTGTATTAACAAAGTCTTTCTTTCTCTCAGTAATCTATTGTTTCTCTCTGCCAAACTCTGCATTCAAAATATAACAAGGCTTTTATTATCAAATCATATATCATCCGAATAAAAAATTATTATATAGAATTCTAAATTTTAGTCTACCATTCATGTAAGATGAAAGGGTGTGAATTAATCATATTTATGCCTCAGTCAAGATTTTTTTCACCCATGGATGGTGAAAAAAAACTTGATTTTCTAGAGAGAAACACTGGCTTTTGGCAAGTGAACAGACAATATCTTTTACATTAGAGTCTTTCCAAGTAAGCTTTTCTGTGTGAGGCAAGGTATGATCCATTTTTTATCAACTCTTGTGAATTTAAATCAAGAACCATTTCATGACACGATTTTCAATCATTAATGTAAACATCTATTACTTTTTACTTTAAGTTCATATGAATTCATAATTCATAAATTTTATCATCATAAATATTGGAGAAATAAGGTGCTTAAGAAAAAAGGGGTTTTACACTGTGGAATTGGATTTTATGAATTAACAAATCATATTTAAAATAATCAAACCCTCTGACTTTTTTCTTAAAAAATATTCCATATATAAAAACTTACGGCTAACATTTCATTCCAGTATGCTTCTTTCTTATCTAAATCAGTTCTATGTATGTCTATAACCTGTTTAAATGTCTGCACTTTGTTTGAGTAATGTTCTCTAAGTGTTATGATGTATGTGTTGAACTGGGACTGTAAAAAAGAAATATTTAAAACTACAGTCAAACCTGTCTATAGTGGTCAGCTGTCGGACCAGGCCAAAGTGGCCACTATAGACAGGTGACCACTATGGACAGGTTTGCAATATTTTGGCAAATTATCTCCCCTTGCATGAAAGTTTTTATCTCATACAAATTCATGATGATCCATAAGTTTTCATCTCATACAATCAAAATTCATGATAATCCATCAAGTTTCATGTCTTATACAAACACAATTCATCCTAATCCATTATGTTTTCATGTCGATTATAAACAAAATGTATCATAACCTGTCACTTTTATAGTCTCGTTTTTCCAAAATTCATCATAATCAGACATTTTCATATTTCACAATTTATCATAATTCATCACATTTTCATATTTCATATGAACACAATTTGTCATCATGTTTTATTATTCTATACAAACACTCTTCAGATTTCATGCCTCATTCGTTTCATGATATTTTACCTGTGTTTCATCTTCTATTGCTTTGTACTGTACTTGTATATCCTCTACAATCCTGACATGTGTCTTTTTCATTAACTTCATATCATTCATTATCCCAGCTATACATTTCTTGGCATACAAGTACGGAACATAGGCATGCTGTTCCGGAGAATCTTCCTCACCAGACTTAATTGTCCATGTTTCTAAAATAATATGACACAATTTTACTTATACTGAGATAACTAACCTATCATATTCTTAACTTTTGTTTTATTAAAAAATAATACTAGATAAAAATATATTTAAATTCCAGAATAATTTACTCTTTTAAATACATGTTTGAGTTATGGTATTTTTTCAAAAAAAAAAATAAATAAATAATGCAAAAAAAGGCATTTCCTTTTAAGATAAACCAAATTTAAAATTATTCCTTCATAATTTAATTTTAATTTGTATATACAACAAAACACAATACAAAACAATGGAGATCACGTGACTATTTTTTTTCTTTATACCTCAATAAAAAAAATTATCTAGGTTAGCTCCGCCCACATGACACATAGACTGACGTAGACTGATTGTTGAGCAGCTGCTGATCAAGCGTCATCTTAACGCTGATTGGCTAGTTATAAAAACTGTAACAATCAGGTCATATTTATCCGCCTCATGGCGAATATGGCTTTAATAAAATTGATTTCAATGTTTCGGTTTTTTTTGTCTTTTTTTAAAAAAAATATTTAATGTGTATAGGATGTCTTAATTAAATTATAAGGAATAACTGTGATAATTTTTTTTTATTGGTGTATAAAAGAAAAAATGATTTGCACACTTTTGAATAATGCGCTATGCGCATTATCCAGTGTGCAAATCGTTTTTTCTTTTATACACCAATAAAAAAAAATTATCACAGTTATTCCTTAAATAAAACCATTTCCCCTTACAATGTTTTTATTTGGAAATATAGTTTCTTTTGTTTCTGTTTTTTATATAAGGCATGAATGCAGCCAATACAGAAAGTAAAAATTTAATTGTAATGCTATGGGGATTGTGTGGGTTATCCTTTTCTGAGTCAAATGCTCATACAGACCTTATTGATGTAAAAAATATACAATAAATGATAAATTAAAAACGTAAAAAAAAACAAACTCTGCAATTATCATTGAAATTCTCAATAATACATTAGTGTGTAAATTTCAAGTCTGTGATTAAACAGTGAAGAAAAAAATTCAAGAACAGTTACAGTGAGAATCAGCAGTGTCTTTTTATTAATTATACCAGTATTGTACCTATTTTCACTATTTTTGTTGGATCTTTGTTGCTTATTGACGGTAAGACAATACTCTTTTTGAATTGCTTTTTTCCAAATTGTGAAATACTACCACATAAAAGATTAAAAGTTTGTGAAATCATAATATTCAAAGGTTTAAATCTTTGTGATTTTGAAATTGAAACAATTTCATATATAGAATTTTTTTTGAAATTGTTTTTTGTAAAAATAAATCCCTTTTGGGACCCATGGGAACCTTGGTAAGTGATAAATTTCATCAACATCAAATTTCTAAGTACAATGTGTTTACTAACTCACAAAAAAAAAAAAAAAATCCGAGATGAACATTTGTGATTTTATATTAAGCAAAATGAAGTAAGATAGGTTCCTTGGCAAGAAAAGATATGATACTAGATTTAGGGGTAGTTTTAAACATATGCATTTAAAATCATGTAATTCGATTAGACCTGCAAAATATTATATGTGAAAAAGAAAACTTAAGAAAAAAAAATCAGGTTACATGAGCTATCTAATTAAAAAGTGTTAAATCTAATGATAATAAATAAATAAAAACAGACAATCATTACAAGTGACTACATTTTGTACAACAATAAAACAACATTAAAATAAATGAACAGAGTTAACGTGCCAGATAAGACAACTAAGAAATTAATGTTTAGATTTTCATCACAGCCCAACCAGAGCTTAGAATATTCACTTATCCAGATGAGGCAATGTTCTGTTAGTATTTTTTTTACTTGTCATAGTGTCATATTTTTTTCACTAAGGACCAGGACAGGTTGATTTCAATATTCTCTCAGAGATCTGGATAAATCTATCTTTTATTTAACCCAGCCTCATTTTTTTATGTTTTAGATGAAAATCTAAGAATTAATTTATTATGGCCTTATATTGCATATATTATAAATATACGGTATTGATTTTACCTTCATTTTCTAAGCAACCAACTTGATTTCTCTTTCTACCCTCTCTTACGCTGACCATACTACCTTTAACACTGCTGTTACTGTTAGTAGTAGCTTTAGACTGTTTAATGCTGGCCATGCTACCTTGGACGTTACCTTCACCTTTTTGTTTAGTAGTACTATTATTTACAGTGCCACTAGTTACTGAAGCTGTAGTACAAGTGTTAATAGAATGAGAATTATAGCATGATGATACAAATCTACTTACTAAGTAAAATCTACTATGTATGTGTGATAAATCATTTTTTCTTATCTTTGCCCAGGATTGTTCAAAACTCCGTCAGCTTAACCAGCTGGTTAGTGGAAATGTGTGTCTTTTATAGAATGTAAATAAAATTCTATACATTTTACAAGGGGAATAAGTATAATATTAATTTTTTTATCCAAATACTGCTGGTGGCATGATGCCTACCACTTGGTGGCATGAATATATCTTGCTGTATATTCATGGGTTCATGTCAATTCCGAATTGAGGGATACCACATATTAATTTAATTTTTTCTTTGATATTTAATATAGAATTTTAATTGTAATTTCCTCAATACATCACAAATTGTAAAAGTTTGAAATTTCAGTTCTTGTACATTACAGAATGGTCTTGGTATGTGTAGAATAGTCAGTAAGTGTTGTAGTAGTGTTTGCACAAAGTAGGCAGTAATGGTATATTAGATAGTGAGTACTTTAAAACTTCTGTTCAAAAGTACAGGACACTGCATACAATAAGGTAAATCTGAAGTGAACAAAATTTAAATGGTTTGTCTATCATAAATATTTGTAATTTTAAATTAGTAATATTTTGAACTTTTCACTGACACTTTGGTAAAGCTAACAGAACTTTGAACAATGAGACCTGGGTCATTAGTACTGTGTCATTACAGTAAAACTTTCAATACTCTAATTATGTTATTTTCCGGAGCATCTGGATAATTTGAAATTTTTATTTGATCCCAATAGATTTTTTCATAATCTTTTCTATTTTGAGAACTCATATAAGCAGATAATTCAAAGTTAAACTCAAAACCAATTTGAAGTCAAAATCAATCATATGTCGTCTAACTCAAAGTTAAGCATGCTTTTCACACAAACTAAAAATTTCTGCTAACTTGAAGTCAAACTTGAACACTTAACCATTCTGAAGTCAAACTTATCAAACTGTTCACTCAGTCAAACTTGAACACTTAACCATTCTGAAGTCAAACTTATCAAACTGCTCACTCAGTTAAAACTTGAACACTTAACCATTCTGAAGTCAAACTTATTAAACTGCTAACTTGAAGTCAAACTTGAATACTTAACCATTCTGAAGTCAAACTTATCAAACTGTTCACTCAGTCAAACTTTAACACTTAACCATTCTGAAGTCAAACTTATCAAACTGCTAACTTGAAGTCCAACTTGAATACTTAACCATTCTGAAGTCAAACTTATCAAACTGCTCACTCAGTTAAAACTTGAACACTTAACCATTCTGAAGTCAAACTTATCAAACTGTTCACTCAGTCAAACTTGAACACTTAACCATTTTGAAGTCAAACTTATTAAACTGCTAACTTGAAGTCCAACTTGAATACTTAACCATTCTGAAGTCAAACTTATCAAACTGCTCACTCAGTCAAACTTGAACACTTAACCATTCTGAAGTCAAACTTATCAAACTGTTCACTCAGTCAAACTTGAACACTTAACCATTTTGAAGTCAAACTTATCAAACTGCTCACTCAGTTAAAACTTGAACACTTAACCATTCTGAAGTCAAACTTATTAAACTGCTAACTTGAAGTCAAACTTGAATACTTAACCATTCTGAAGTCAAACTTATCAAACTGTTCACTCAGTCAAACTTTAACACTTAACCATTCTGAAGTCAAACTTATCAAACTGCTAACTTGAAGTCCAACTTGAATACTTAACCATTCTGAAGTCAAACTTATCAAACTGCTCACTCAGTTAAAACTTGAACACTTAACCATTCTGAAGTCAAACTTATCAAACTGTTCACTCAGTCAAACTTGAACACTTAACCATTTTGAAGTCAAACTTATTAAACTGCTAACTTGAAGTCCAACTTGAATACTTAACCATTCTGAAGTCAAACTTATCAAACTGCTCACTCAGTCAAACTTGAACACTTAACCATTCTGAAGTCAAACTTATCAAACTGTTCACTCAGTCAAACTTGAACACTTAACCATTTTGAAGTCAAACTTATTAAACTGCTAACTTGAAGTCCAACTTGAATACTTAACCATTCTGAAGTCAAACTTATCAAACTGCTCACTCAGTCAAACTTTAACACTTAACCATTCTGAAGTCAAACTTATCAAACTGCTCACTCAGTCAAACTTGAATACTTAACCATTCTGAAGTCAAACTTATCAAACTGCTCACTCAGTCAAACTTGAACACTTAACCATTCTGAAGTCAAACTTATCAAACTGCTCACTCAGTCAAACTTGAATACTTAACCATTCTGAAGTCAAACTTATCAAACTGCTTACTCAGTCAAACTTGAACTACAAACTTGAAGTAAAAATAAATACATCCCTAATTTAAAGCGAAACTCGAAAATTCCACTTGAAGTTAAAATTGGTCATGCTTTTAACTTTAAACTGAACACACTGTTAACTTGAAGCAAAACTTGAACACTTCACCAACTTGAAGTCAAAATCGATCCATGCTTCTTCACTTGAAGTCAAAATGAACACACTGCCAACTTGAAGCAAAAATCAGACTTGCTGTCAATACAAAGTCAAATTTAAATGATTGGATAACTCAAAATTAAACACCCTGTAAACTTAAAGTCAAGCTCAAAAACACACATTTACTGGAACAAAAACTAATACCCATCATTAACTTGAACTTTATCACATGAGTTACTTGAAGTGAAAATTTAAGTTCTTTGTACTCCAAGTTATCAAAATATTACTGTAATTCAAGAGGCAAAGAAATCCATCCAATTTTTAGAACCTTCAAAATGCTGAGAGAAAAAGCTAAAAGGATCATTATTATATAAAAACCACACATACTGTTTACACACACATTTAATAACAGACTTATATATACAAACAAACCACAACAATAGAGTTTAACTTGTAAGGCTAAGACAACATAAAAGATTGGTAATTTGGGTACATGGAAAAAATTTCCAAAAATCTATAGTAAGGACCAAACAGAAATTTAGGGGTCACATACTGATAAACCCCTAGGTCATTAAACAATCAGAATAAAATGAACAAGAGGCCCAAAAGGGCCTGTGGAGCTCAACTGACAAAAATGGTTCTTGTGCCTTCATTTATATAAACTCAGTACAGGGACTTGAGCTGACGTTAAATGCTAAATATAAAAGCTGTAGGCCTTACAGTTTCAGAGAAGAATATTTTTAAATTTGACTTCCCATATAAGTATATGTAGATATATGTGCCCCTTGGTGGGACCAAAATTGGCCCAGGGGCCGTTATTTGTACAAACCTGGTAAAGGGACTTGAGCTGATTATGAAAGCTTAAAGCCTTACAGTTTCAGAGAAGAAGATTTTTAAATTTGATTTCCCATATATGCATATGTAGATATATTGGCCCTTAGGGTGGGACCAAAAATGGCCCATGGGCCACCATTTGTACAAACTTGGTAAAGGGACTTGAGCTGATGTTAAATGCCAAATATAAAAGCATTATGCCTTACAGTTTCAGAGAAGAAAATTTTTTAATTTGATTTCCAATATATATATATGCAGATATATGGACCCCGGGGTGGGGCCAAAAATGGACCAGGGGCCACCATTTGTAAAAACTTGGTAAAGGGCCTCAAGCTGATATTAACTGCCAAATATGAAAGCTTAAGGCTTCATGGTTTCAGAGAAGAAGATTTTCAAAGTTGATATCTCATTATAAGCCATATATGCATATGCAGATATATGGACCCCTGGGGTGGGGCCAAAAATGGACCGGGGGCCACCATTTGTACAAAATTGGTAAAGGGGCTCAAGCTGATATTAACTGCCAAATATGAAAGCTTAAGGCTTCATGGTTTTAGAGAAGAAGATTTTCAAAGTTGATTTTCCATTATAAGCAATATATGCATATGCAGATATATGGACCCCTGGGGTGGGGCCAAAAATAGACTGGGGGCCACCATTTGTTCAAACTTGGTAAAGGGGCTCAAGCTGATATTAACTGCCAAATATGAAAGGTTATGGCTTCATGGTTTCAGAGAAGAAGATTTTCTAAGTTGATTTTCCATTTTAAGCCATATATGCATATGCATATATATATGGACCCCTGGGTTGGGGCCAAAAATAGACCGGGGGCTACCATTTGTACAAACTTGGTAAAGGGGCTCAAGCTGATATTAACTGCCAAATATGAAAGCTTAAGGCTTCATGGTTTCAGAGAAGAAGATTTTCAAAGTTGATTTTCCATTATGAGCCATATATGCATATGCTGATATACGGACCCCTGGGGTGGGGCCAAAAATGGACCAGGGGCCACCATTTGTAAAAACTTGGTAAAGAGCCTCAAGCTGATATTAACTGCCAAATATGAAAGCTTAAGGCTTCATGGTTTTAGAGAAGAAGATTTTCAAAGTTGATATCTCATTATAAGCCATATATGCATATGCAGATATATGGACCCCTGGGGTGGGGCCAAAAATGGACCGGGGGCCACCATTTGTACAAACTTGGTAAAGGGGCTCAAGCTGATATTAACTGCCAAATATGAAAGCTTAAGGCTTCATGGTTTTAGAGAAGAAGATTTTCAAAGTTGATTTTCCATTATAAGCAATATATGCATATGCAGATATATGGACCCCTGGGGTGGGGCCAAAAATAGACCTGGGGCCACCATTTGTACAAACTTGGTAAAGGGGCTCAAGCTGATATTAACTGCCAAATATGAAAGGTTATGGCTTCATGGTTTCAGAGAAGAAGATTTTCTAAGTTGATTTTCCATTTTAAGCCATATATGCATATGCATATATATATGGACCCCTGGGTTGGGGCCAAAAATAGACCGGGGGCTACCATTTGTACAAACTTGGTAAAGGGGCTCAAGCTGATATTAACTGCCAAATATGAAAGCTTAAGGCTTCATGGTTTCAGAGAAGAAGATTTTCAAAGTTGATTTTCCATTATGAGCCATATATGCATATGCTGATATACGGACCCCTGGGGTGGGGCCAAAAATGGACCGGGGGCCACCATTTGTACAAACTTGGTAAAGGGGCTCAAGCTGATATTAACTGCCAAATATGAAAGCTTAAGGCTTCATGGTTTCAGAGAAGAAGATTTTCAAAGTTGATTTTCCATTATGAGCCATATATGCATATGCTGATATACGGACCCCTGGGGTGGGGCCAAAAATGGACCGGGGGCCACCATTTGTACAAACTTGGTAAAGGGCCTCAAGCTGATATTAACTGCCAAATATGAAAGCTTAAGGCTTCATGGTTTCAGAGAAGAAGTTTTTTAAAGTTGATTTTCCATTATAAGCCATATATGCATATGCAGATATATGGACCCCTGGGGTGGGGCCAAAAATAGACCAGGGGCCACCATTTGTACAAACTTGGTAAAGGGGCTCAAGCTGATATTAACTGCCAAATATGAAAGCTTAAGGCTTCATGGTATCAGAAAAGAAGTTTTTCAAAGTTGATTTTCCATTATAAGCCATATATGCATATGCAGATATATGGACCCCTGGGGTGGGGCCACCATTTGTACAAACTTGGTAAAGGGGCTCAAGCTGATATTAACTGCCAAATATGAAAGCTTAAGGCTTCATGGTTTCAGAGAAGAAGATTTTCAAAGTTGATTTTCCATTATGAGCCATATATATGCATATGCAGATATATGGACCCCTGGGGTGGGGCCAAAAATGGACCGGGGGCCACCATTTGTACAAACTTGGTAAAGGGGCTCAAGCTGATATTAACTGCCAAATATGAAAGCTTAAGGCTTCATGGTTTCAGAGAAGAAGATTTTCAAAGTTGATTTTCCATTATAAGCCTTATTTTCACTTTTTACGAAGTACGACAGAAAAACGTTAAAAACGCGTACTCTAGTTTTTGACAGAATTTCACGAAATGTACCACCTACATGTTTAAGGGTGTCTAGAAGCTAAATATCACATCAGATTTTGAATATAACCTATGGTTTCAGAGAAGAAGCTTATTTTAGGTTTTTTACATTCTAGGTCGCTGTGACCTACTTTTGGTTGCCATGGAAACCAATTGTAAAAATTTTCATCTACTCCTTCTAAGGATCATTCCTGCAAAGTTTTGCTAAAATTGGCCCAGTAGTTTCTGAGTTTTTGCTGTTAACGGACGCACGCACGCATGCACGCACGCGTGCATCATGCCATAAGCTCATCTGGCTTTAGCCAGTTGAGCTAAAAATGATATCCAATTTAGTAACTAGGGAGCTATAACTTAATTTAAGGTAGTAAATTTCTTGTCAATAATGTATAGCCTGGATGATTCCAAAATTGAAATTTTTGAAAATCAGAGATAAAACAGGCATGTGAAAAATACTTTAAAAATGATCTCTATGTTGCTCTATACAGAGGTTACATAGTGGCAGAATTAGCTACTAGTATCTCATATGGATGCAAATACATGTATAAAGCATGTACAAAAGATAAATGACAATTGTAAAAAGCTTTTTATGATAAAATGTTAAATGTCTACTTTAACAAAGACAGATTTTCTACAACACAAAGATAAATACATAAGCAGATTCAAATGACTTATATTCATGTATCTTCACTTCACTTTACAATGTTTGTGATTAGGATTTACACAAACATTGAGTTAGCAATGAGACACATGAATACAAGAGAAATAAAATTTTCCACGATCTGGAATTAATTTTTCTGAAAATCAAACTGTGGTACTATCCATAATCAAATTTTAAAACTGTAATGAATTAGAAACATCTTCAGACAAAAATTATATCATAATTTTGAATAAAATTTTGAGATATAATAGATGCTATGAAACTAAAAAAAAAAAAAAAAAACAAAACAAACAAAAATTTTGAGTAATCAATTCTTTTTAAGTTTAATTATATGTTCAAGTTCTATTTTTAAATTTCATCACATATTTTATCTTTTTCTATATTTTAATTATTTTAATGAAGTTTTATATATATATATATATATATATATATATATATAAATGAAATTCACATTTTGAATAAAGATTACCAGAAAGTAGACACCAATTAAAAAAGCCATGTGCACAAAAGCATTAGTTGAAAAGCTTGATACATCCATGCTTTTAAAATTTTATTTAAAAAAAAAAGAAGAAGCAAGATTACAGCTGAGAAATGTAAGCTACCATTACAGGGTCAGTAACTTTTATCTAAGCCATGATTCTCTACCGAAAAGAGAAAGTATTTCTTACAATTTTGTTTACAAAAATAAATGTTAATATTGTTACATGTCAGTTTTTGGTTGGATTTATCACCAATAGTGATTACCAGTGTACCTGTATTGTGATCAATACCTCATAAATTTTGTGCAAATTGCATTTTACTTAAGTTTTCTGGAATGATATTGCCTATACAGAAACATCCCTATCAGCCCATTAGACCATTCCAATGAAAATGATAATTAAAGCTATCACATGGTATGCTGATGAACTCAATTGTCTATGTACTAAAATATTTGGGTTGGTTATATGATAAGACTTAAAAACCCCCTATATGTAAGCTTACTAACATCCCGATGACACAATAAAATACACATCACAGATATAAAACTATGGTTAAATTATGGTTTGTGTCTTACCAACATCACTTTTATCTGTCCAGGCCTCTGTAAAAATATATATATATAATATTATGTTAAATAAATATCACTGTCTTATTTCTGTTCAATGTCTTAAAAACCAAATCTTTTAGAAATTCACACATGATCTCCCTAAACTATTGTTTTTGGAATTTATAATAATTTGCTGTGTTCTGTGTTTAATATTTAAAAAAATCCTTTAGAGAAATTCATACATAATCTACATTCATATAACCTTGTATTTTTGGTGAATAATAAATTAACTTTGCAGCTCTTATCAATAAGTAACAGGTTTGGTTTGAATGGTGTCAAGGTGTAAAGTTTCAGAAAGCACAGGAAATTAGTGTGAAAGAAACTTAAAATTTTCAGTCAGTTAACTTGCACAATTTTTTACAAAAAAGATCTGTCAATTTAAATCTAGATAAGTCACTTATCTGAAGTATTGAGGTTCACTAATTTACTAAGAATAAAGGAGAAATGGTGTTTTTTCCCAATCAAGAGTATTTTACTTCAGTGTATGCAGAGCAAATCAGAACCAAAATTTATATACAATATATATTTCTCAGCTGAACTTGATTGGTTTCAGCAGTTGAAATGAAATTGTGCAAAAATTCAAATCAAATTCAATTTCTTTGCATTTGTATTAACAGTTACCAGGCAATAATAATAATAATAATAATAATAATAATAATAATAATAATAATAATAATAATAATTTGGGACTAAAATGAAATGAAATGTCATATCTCATGAATATTGCTGGTAGAAAAATGATTTATATTACAGTATTACACAATACAATAGAATACCTTTAACTGAAGATGTATATGATTTAAGTGAAGCTGCACTTCCGAGGTTGGTGTTACTTCCTAAAGTGTTTGTTGGTTCAACTGCGTTATTACGGAATGGTGATGGCGTCCTTCTCTGTTCCTCTGTAACACTGAGTGATGGAGCTGGGCTGGGTGTCCTGTCTTTCTTTTCTTTTCCTTTCTTTTTTATCTTGTTGTCCTTGTCTTTCTTTTTTTCGTGGCTTTTTTCCTCCAGCTTAGCTGGTGGCTTTGTAGGTTCCTGGTTCTTTGTTTTCTTATCAGGTTTTTCTGCTTTACCAAATAATTTTGATTTTTGTTTTGTTTCTTTTTTCTCCTCTGAAGCAGATTTAGATGGAGGAGATGGATTGTCTACATTTTCATTTTTCCTCTCTTCATTGCTTTTGTTTTCCTCATTGGTTCTGTTTTCCTCATTTCTTTTATTGTCCTCTTTTTCTTGTTTACTTTCATCTTGTTTGAACTGAAACAAAAAACAGAACTTTCAAATGTTGAAGAGGGTAACAAGGTGTACCAAAACTCCTGTGACTCTTACATACAATTTTTAAACAAGGCAGTATGTGATCACAAACAAAAAGTAGAAACTTTTCAATAGTTCAGCAAATGGACACCAAGGTTTAAACTGCATTAAGTGAATGAGACAAGACTCACCATTGGATGGAAAACCAGTTCACTGTAAGGTAAATACCAACTTTCTGTCAATACCAACTTTTCTATCAGATAGATGTAATGGAGCAATTTGTAATCAAATAACTTGGTAAAAAAAGTGTGTATCATAAATAGCCATATGGGAGAATTTATTTCTATCGCAATTACTGGGTACTTTTTAGGTGAAACAGAAGAGCCTTTGATGGGTTCCATTTCCGGTGTAGGTAGAAGGAAAAAATTTCAGTATTCATTACACAAGGTGACCATGCTTTTGAATGGGACCCCACAAAAAAAGCAATTACAGGAAAGAGTCCGCAAAAAGTAATAATTATTATACTGTAATGATAAAAAGTAATTTTATGATATGTATGAATGGAAATGTCTTCAAGGGACAAAGGGGAGGGATGTAGTGTAGCATATAAAGCTACAAGATATACATGCTCTTTGTACATTTTAAGAGAATTTAAGACTGTCTGAAATTTTCATGCTTTAACTTTTCATGATTCGATCCAATCATGAAATACATGTAGTGAGAAAATTAGAATACCATAAAAATTTTACAGCACATGGTACTAGAAGACAGTAATATCATTTTTACCTTTTCATCAGTATTGTCTGTAACATTCTTTATGTCTGCTTCCTTCACGCTCACCTGACTTCCCTGACTCTGGGCACTTCCTGGTCGCTCATCTGTAAATGAAATGATACTTAAAACATAAGTCACAAATATTACATACAACATACAGTATACAGTTCACAAGCACAAGTACAGTAAAACATCTACAAATCTTAGCACAATAACTTAGAGACATATTAGAATGGATTTAAATTAGCTTACAAAATTACTGACTAGATTAGAAAACTAGATATGTTTTTTTGAAACAGATGTGTCGCCCGACACTGCATAAAAATCAATCAACGGGAAATAATTCAAAAACGGAACAAGAAAGAGTTGTGGTTCTTGTGCACTGCACTTCGAGTCATTGCCAGAAACATGTACACCAAGTTTGGAGTCATTTGAACATACTACACCAAAGTTATGCTCCGAACAAGAAATGCTCTATAAAAATCAATCAAAGGGAAATAATTCAAAAAAGGAACAGATAGAGTTGCGGTTCTTGTGCACTGCACTTCGTGTCATTGCCAGAAACATGCACACCAAGTTTGAAGTCATTTGAATGTACAACACCAATGTTATGCACCGGACAAGGAAATCCGGACGCTGCAGAAGCCGCAGACGACAATGCCGCCATCAAAAGTAATCCCTATATGTTGCCTAGTCAGGCGACACAATAAAGTATAAGTGTAGTGAAAAAGAGTGTTTTTTACCAAGTCAAGACTATTTCATCTACTTTAAAGATGGTGGAGGAAACTGGAGTGCCAAAAAAAACCAATGAACTTCTGCAAGCAAACTGAAAAACTTTCTTACACAAGGATCTGATTCTGTAGAATTTGAACATTGATGGTGAGAGGAACTTTGATTATGAGTCAGTGTTTTGGCCACTCTGCCACAGAGGGCCCTCAGGTATAAGTACCAAAAATCATAGTGTCATTAGTAGTTAAAACAATAAGTGAAACTTATTCTAAATCTAAAATTGAAAAAAAAAAATAAAAAGAACAAACATGGACAGAAAATTATATTCTTTATAACAAGGAAATAAATTACAAACCTTTTAAACTAACTTGCTCAGCAAGTTTGGCAACATCTTTCTTCTTCTTGATTTTTTCTTTGGTTGCCATATTAAGAAATGTAAGTTCCCGACCAGCAGGACTCTACAATATTCTCTGAATATGAATCAAAATAAATTCAAACAACATAAATGTGTTAGTGTATTAGTGTTTGCATGTCATCTTTTCTTCTACTCTTGAAAATACTGAACAGTACTAGATAGTAGCTATATCTAATTTATTAATTTAAAGTATTTTATAGTAGCTTAAATTATATGTGTATATTTGGTGCTTTGTAGTCCACAAAGCTACTATCAATTTTTTTTATTTATTAAAAAAAAGGGCATTATGTGATTTTTTGTGATGGATGTTTATGATGAATTTAAAAGTATGCATCAATAATTTCATTTTGTAGTTTGTACCAGGTATTAACTATTACTTTATTTGAGAACACCTTTAAGGATTGGTCTTGAATGCAACTTGATAACTGGTAGTTCCCTTTAGTTTGTTGATTATGCTATTTAAAAAATTGAGGTGTTTATAAGTGCTTCAGTTTGTTTTGAAAAACCAGGGGACCAAAAGGCCCATTCTGTGCAGGAATGATGGGCCTTTTTTGAAAGTTATTGGCCAATTATTTTTTTGTTACCAAAAGATACAGAATTTAATTTCGATGCCATCTTAGATGTTTTTCTTATAGTCTATAAATAGACTTATAGCATCGCCATGCATGGGTAAATATCCCAGTATTCATGCGGCTATGATCAATCACACCTTTCAAGTTTCAGTTAGGTCCACATTTTGATATATTTGGATTAACGAAGAATTAAAAACATATACATTTCCCATTAATACAGAAAGCAATTAGACTAATATGAATAATAATAATAATTAAATGTTGTCACAAACATTGTCTAACGTTACATTCCCTAGCAAATGGCTTGAAGATGTCTGAAGCTGAGTGACCATGTGACAGCTCTAACAAATGTTTACAATAAACAATGGCTTAAGTGGGTGTTTGAATTCTTTTTACTATGTCTTGACTTAAATGTTGTTTAATAATTACCGCTTTCTTCATCAACTCGGGCCTTTTTGGGCAAAAATGAGAAGATGCTATTTCGCTTCCTTTTTGCCATTTTCGATTTCATTTTACAACAACCGTAAAATCAGAGGTATTCCGAGTTACAATAATTTTTATAGACATTGCTGTTTCCGCCGTTAAGATGATCGGAAGAACTTGTGCTTTAGATCTTATATTGTTCATATTTTAGTGCCCCCAGAGGGGTGCACTGGTAGAATTTTCATGTGTCATTTTTAAAAATTATGCGGGATTAACGTGGGCGCACTGACTATCTGAAGCACTGTGTTTATGTTGTAAATGTTAGTAATATTCTGTAAACTTTGAAATCATAACATGAAGTTGGTAGGAATAATGTCCCTGACTATATGTATCAATATGCACAATTCATCTAAAATTTGAGACTGGGTGCATAATTCTCTTCTTAATTACTAAAATGTCATATAAAAATTCCAATAAAAAGATGTATAATGGCATCTTGTTCTTCTATAAGTACACTTTAATTGACCAACATATAACAAGAAAGAGTAAAATGTAGCTTTATCTGATAACTGAACTCAGAACTAAGTACCTGTACTATAATCGCTAAAACTTGGGAAAAAACAGTTTTATAAATCATTATTAAATGAAGTACTGGGTACTTTGATTTAAACAATTTAAAATTGTATGAGATTTTTCAAGAAGGATCAGGGACAATAAAGGAAGAAGAAATAGGAACACAATCTTTCAAATAATACAGTTTGCACTATTCAATTCAATAATGAAGTTGTACGAAACTTTATGCGTTTCCTGTCAACGTCAACTATGCTTTATTGACATATTTTCTTTTGAACATATTATTCACTGTGTATGGTACTTTATAGACATTTATTGATATATAATTCCAAAACTATTGAGGAACGGTAAGTTGGTCTTATGAATCATTGTGTCAATTTGTGATATTTGGCGAAGCTCGCCACTTTGTTTTTGTAGCGATTTTTACCATTAAATTGCACCGACAATGCATTATATTATGTAACTACAATTTAGTCGAGATAATTCATCTTATGTTTAAAGAACTTGTGTTAAAATTTGGTGACAGAACTTACAGACTTGGTTAAAGTTTTTGGAACAGGTGCTTCCTTCTTAATTACGTCGCCATTTTGAAGCTTTGTAAACAACTATGGTGATTTTGACGTCACACTTATTTTTCGGAACATATGCAATGATATCGTCCAAGGAATCCCGAAATTATTTAGCAGACGAATTTTTTTTTACTGTAGATCCACAACTCCCGAGATGAACAGCGAAGATGCCGATGATCAAAGTTATCAAATACCATTTGCAAAGTAAATTACATCGATTTTACTCTGGTTCAACGCCTGATGCCAAAACATTTTATTTTAACTCACTAGTCAATATTGTCAGTGTCATGCCTCAATCCAACAGACAACACTTATCCTTGTGTTATCGGCGTATTACTATTAGGCCTAGTATCATTTAAATTGAAAATGAAGAAATCCACTGTGATAATATAAAGAAGGGGTTGCCACAGTTTCATGTGTAGGGACCTAAAGTCAAGATTTATAAAATTTAATACTACTTGTGCTAATGTGCTATGGATGCTACATATAAAATACCTACAGTAAGGTTTATAACATTTTGTCATTTTAAGGGTATCGCAGACAGCAAAAAGGAGAGAAAGTTCAAGTAACTGGTATAACAGAAATATAGAAGAATATAGAGAATATAACCAAGATGATAGTACTGAAGATATATGTAAATCTCAAGATTTATTCATGTCCCTGGAAAACACAAACCCCCTTATCAAGTAATTCTTTTTTTAATTAAATTACATCATTCTTGAGCATATTTATATCATATTAGATATTATTATTTTGATTTTCAGTCAGTTATTTGATATTATGATGTATCACATAATAAAATAAAATAATGTATCAGGCCTATGATAATGTAGCACTTTAATTACTTAAAAAAGCAATGTGCATTATATAATTTCATTTTGCAATAAATTTTACAAATTGGTAAAATATATAATTTGTGGTTAAATTAATATGTCCAATTCTATTTACGTAACAAGATATACTTGAACACTTTTTTTATCATCATCAAGCTTTATAGTTTTGTCTACTGTACATATAAAGTTTTTTTTTTTTCAGCTGTGGTATCAATTCAACCTTTTTTATCATCAAGACTTATACATTTTTCTTAATGTAGAATTCCACTTTGGTATTTATTTTGATAACATTTTACTAATACATTTTGGGCAACTTTGGGTGAGATGTTGTTAGATCAAGAACATTGTCCTTGTGTAAGAATTTCCCCATAACATGAATGTGCACAGATGCCACCGAGAACATTACTTGTCTAGTAGTAGCATGAAGAACAAAGATAGTGGAAAAGTGGTGTAGTCAAATTAACATGAAAATCCATTTAGTATTTTGATTGTGAGGATTTCAATAATGTCTTTAATAAATGTTAAAAACTGCATGTAAAGTAAAAATTTTGTATTCCTGCTGATATAATACTAAGCTATAATTGTATATACAATAATGTCAAAGTTGGAGATTTGGTCAACAGGTCCTGAACTGTCATTTAAATAGT
The DNA here is from genome assembly GCA_029721355.1 of Tegillarca granosa. NCBI lineage: Eukaryota > Metazoa > Mollusca > Bivalvia > Arcoida > Arcidae > Tegillarca > Tegillarca granosa. Next base: position 23,201,183 of record CM056600.1, read on the forward strand.
GACATTCTCCAGAAAACTTTGGATCTTTGTCCTGCTTTCATATCATACATAGGGCTGAGCAGAATATGATATCAATGTAGTTTTCATAAAATTATAGTATAAGATGCTGTTTGCCTCCATGTTGTTTACTAATAAACATGTTCTCTGTATATGGCGATTTTACATGAGAACAACTTCCTTGCAACTCTAACATTAGAGAATATATCTCCGTCCAAAGACACACAAATGCTTATAGGTCGTTGAAGATTATGGAACTCTTCTGTAGTAAAAGTTAAGAAAGTTTAAGTGTTTTCACTGTTCTTATATTTTCAAACTTGACTTCAATGTTTTGTAGAAAACCAGCAACCCAACAGGATCACATATTACAGACCAAGCTTGGCATGGTGAGTTTACAACTGTTTATGAAATTATTTGTACTGGAAGCATTCATCAGTCAACAATGAACAATGGGCATTTTTGAAACATATTCTGGGGAAACAAAATTTTTAACAATTCTTTAGTCTTTACTTTTGTTTCATAGTCTATAAATAATCACTTTCCAGTTACTGATTTTTGCAAGTCCTTCTGATCTGCTGTATGCTACATGTTTTTTGTACTACATGTACTAATAAAAGTATGATTTTGCAAATAATATGCAGCAGAATTTTTATAAACATTTATCTTTCATTACAGACTTTACTTCAGTAACTTTTTTAGTGTGTATTTATTTTTTTTAAATTTATAAAGCACTAAAATATTTTAAAGAAAAACCAAATAAATGCAAAGTTTTAGAATAATGAAATCATCCAGTTAATGTTTGTTTTGTTCAGAAGTGTGGACTAACAGTGGTAAGAAATCACAGTGAACATGATACATTAATATCAACAGGAAACTGGAATTACCATGACCGAAGAGTTGCCACATCCAAGGAAACTTTTAAATCGGTATACATATACACTGTAAAATCTTATTAGAGTCTGCATTTCATGCCTTATCTTGAACTTATCTCAGTTCTCAGTTGCATGAAGAGAATGATTGTGAAAGACACACCTTGAATGGAATGCCACTTTCCAGTCAAACCAAGGATTGAAGATTTCTATATCCCAATCTCAAACACTAGAATTCAACTTTGAAAAGATAAAAAACAAAATTTTTAGTGTCACAGCATCATAATTTGAAAAATGTCATCTAATTTTTTGTATCATTTATGTCTAATACTGGGTAAACATCTGGACATTCAGGTAAAAATTCCAAAATTGAGATCGAAATAAATAGGGATTCTATCTACTTTCTTTTTTGAGCTTATATTACATCAGGAAAAGGTACAGTACTTTTTATAAATACCTATTCAATAGCTTATAATGTGAAATCTTTAAGATAGCCTTATTTTCTTAGTACAGCCTGCATTATCATAAACAGAAGTGATTATTTCGAACTCATATTAACATGGTGAGTAATTTCAGAAAGAAAAGTAAGAAGCAATTATTACCTTTGAAAGAAAGAAGGAAGAATAAAAAAGATGATGAAGGACAAGGTATTAAACACCTTAAACAGCTTATGGTCAAACAATCTAGAAGAAAGTCAGATAACCACCTCATCATCAAGTAAGTAAAAAGATTGATTGGTTTGATCATAAATATTTATACCAAAGTCAGGGTTATTTCACTTTCAAAAAAGATGGCAAGTTTAGGATGGTAGAGAGTTACCAGATAAAACAAACAACCTTTAACAAACTAAAAACCTCTCTAAAATTCTAAAACTAGAATCTATCCAATGCTTTAAGTGTGGGATTCAAATCTATTAAAAGAGTGGAGGGGCGTAAATGTGTTTTACACTCAGTCAAGATTATTGCACTTATATTGAGGTAGTTATTTCTTTGATGGCAGGGTTAACCTGAAAAACAAACAAAAAAAAAAAACAACAAACAACACACACACAAGTGAATTTACAGATCTAGGTAATGAGGGCAATGATTTGTAAGTAGTGCTTCAGTTTAGAGGCTTAAACTATCAAAAAGATTTTTTTTTTCAAACTTAAGCTTTCGAAGTAAAACTTGTTACTGATCCATTTTATGTGCTCATTGATTATTATTAATAAAATTATAATTTTCTTATTAACTCTTTCAGGTTTCCATTTTCAAACAAAAATGAAGAGAGTTATACAACAAATGAAAATACTGACCATCTAACCAGTATTAGTTGTCTCTCTGAGGTAAGAATCTTGTATATATACATAAAGATTTATAAACATGTAAAGGAATATCACTCTGACATTTTTAATTTAATCTTGTCTGGCTTTTAAATATTATATAAAATCTGAACATGGATTTAAAAATTCTAAAATGCATCCATAAATATTTAAAATAAGGTTTTATATTACTTGAAGGATTTTTGGTTTAGTGTATTAAAAATAAGGAGTCAAAATCTTTGAAAACCAATTTTTTGTACATTAGAAAATAGTATCCTGAGAGAATACCTACTTTGAACCTATATAACCTAGACCTTTGTCACATTGATCTCAAAACTATCCCAAACAAAATCTTTTTTGGAAAGTATATATGCAAAGTTATCTTGAAAAATGTCTGTAACAGTAAAGTTACCATCTAGGAAACAACTTTAATGTTGCCGTTTGCCAGCAATGGGTAATCTGCAAAAACTTGGTTAAAAAGATTACCTCAGAGCCATTAAACAAAAAATTTTTCATGTAAACTGCAAAGCTTATCAATATAAACATGTTGATTTGATCACATTTTCAGTGAAATCATTACCTGAATCAGTTTGTAAAGTCAAAGCCATATATGTTACTGTAGTTCTTTTTTAAGAAAATGTCATGCTGAATGCTACAATTATTTTGTTTCCTTCAGATATGTTTAATTTGAACATTTTCTTCATTATATCTCAGTGTCCTGCCAGTGTATCAAATAAATCTCCATCAGGAAATGACAAAAAGATTATTCTTCACCAAGAAACTGTAACAGTGTCTACTTGGGATGAAGTTGAAACATGGATACATAAACGTTGGAAAAAAGCTAGCATTCCAGTCAAACCCATTGAAGAATAAAGAATACTTAATGTAAAGAATTGTGCGATAAAACATTTTCTATTTACATGTGGACTTTTATTTTATATAAAACATTCAGAAACAAATATTTTCATGTTGTTTTAACACAACCATATACATGTAATTCAATCATCCAACATTTTCACAGATTACAGTATTGCATGTACATGTATTATATTTTATGGATAAGTATGTGCTATAACCCACACCATCTAGTTTGAATGACTAGACCATTATACAAACTCAAAGATGATCTACATGTTGTTAGTTGTTTTTATTTAATCTTAATTTGGGCTTAACATTATCCTATTTCCAGCATATGGCAGGCTATTCAAAGCTGTGTTAGTTTAACCAGTTGGTTGGTAAAAATAAGTAGCTAACACTTTTAAAAAGTTATGTCAATAATTTAGTGAATGTGTTTACTGTTTATAGTACCAGTAAGTAATAAGTTATCTTAATACAGTGAAACTTGTGAAAACCGGACCGGCTCCGTTCCTTGAAAAAAATCCGGTTTTCACAGGATCCGGTTTATTAACTTAAGGTTATTCGCTAGAGTTCACTGCCCTTGATAATAAGTAGCAGATCCATTTGTTATCTCCCTTTGGGATGTGTAGCCATGGGTAACACAGGTACATGTGGCTTATTGGAAACAATAAACTTAAAATACAACGTAAAGTGATAATCTAAAAAATTTTTGGGTAGGTTGCTTGTATTTTAATGTTTTATTTATCTCAAATAAACTATCATGAAATGATAGACGGGTGGGATCAGACATCATCATTATGATGTATAAATGTCTCATTGAGATAATAAACTTGAAATACGACGTATATCATAAAGTTATTATGGTAAGTAATGTGTATTTTAGGTTGTTTTTATTTCAATGCAAACATATCGGCAAAAATGCAGGTGCGCCTTCCTCTGCAGAAGGATGTAGGTCAACGTAACTAAGACTCAGCCAAAACATTAAATTGCTTGAATTTACTGACATGGCACATAATCGATGTTTGGTTTATGTCGATTAATGATAACAACTGCCATTCCATTGTTAAAAACTTGTTTTCCTTATTTTTCCATCATCTGACTGTGCAGAATGTTTTATCTATACAAAGCGCATTTCAGTTGTTCGAATTGAGAGCCGAATAAAAATTTCAGGATTCAAGGTCATCTTAACTGCGACTATTCTATTCAATTCTTTTCTTGACTGAAGTGTAACCTCAAAACTTATTAAAATATCAATCTTGACTGAAATTTTGTCGATTTAAGATAGCGGAGAAAGTTGTGAATTATCACTGTGATATCGAGTCATACCAGCGAAATGAACCAACAAAGATGTTCCTTTAAAAATTAACACGTTACAATCGAACACAAGCTAACCTTGATTTCGGTTGACTGATCTCTTTAATCCGATAATTATTGTGTATATGTGACACCTTTCACACGTGTTAATGTATACTAAAGCCATTTGATGACGGTAATAATTTGTATTTCTTACAGTTTTGTTTTACTTAGAAGTTAAATGATGTTTTTTATGATAACGGAAATTACTTTTACTTTTATTTGTACGTTAATGTTTTTATGATATTGGAAATAACAGTCATTTTGTTACAAATTTGCAAGTTTAAAAAATTTCAATAAAATTCTCGGTTTCGGTTTCGGTTTTTTTCATAATCAGAAAATCGAATCCGATTTACAAAGGTGAAAATATATAGGTTTTTTATGATCCGGACGGTGAAATAGCAGTCCGGTTTTCAGAATTCACAGGATCGGTTATTAAGGTTTCTATCATATAGAATAAAGAAGAGAGTAAATCGGGACAAGCACACACGTCCGGTTTTCACAGGATTCCGGTTTTTCCAGGGTCCGGTTTTCACAAGTTTCACTGTAGTATCCCAGTACATTAACACAAAGATGTTAATGTGATGCTTAAATTTTTACTTAACCACTTGATTAAGCTATTGAAGTTTTGAACAAGTAATCCCTGGTTTTATGTAAGACACACAGGTACAGACTTTGTATATTTTCTGGGATGATAATTGATGTAAATTTTTATTTCTGCAAATCAGGTTTTACACTTGCAAGCTCAATACAATCACTATCAACTTGTTCTTCATACTTTTAACCTCTATAAAAATGGCACAAAACTCCTGTGTAACAGATGGTAAAGAACTCCTGTTTATCCTAAAGCACTTTCATTGTGCTAAATCTGATGATGAATTTCATTTAAATACAAATCATAATAAACTACATGCATTACCAGTATTCAGAATCTGATTTTGTTCTTGTTTGAACACAGTCCTATATTGTTATACTAACACCAATATCATATTAGAGATTGTCTCTAAAGTTACCACACAAGAAAATTAATTAATGTTCTGCAGTTCTGTATTCAAATCATAATATACTGTTTCTATACTTCATGTCATATGATTACAGTTCTCCAATGCTCACCAAAGAAACACTTTCCAATGCAAAATACCTAACATGATGCACAAACTTTTGAAAACTCAGCTGGATTGTTGTTACTAAGAGTTATTAACTGCTTTTTCCCTTCTTCTGTTTTAGCTAAAAAAAAAATGCTTCACAGTTAACAAAATAAATAGAAAAGTCCTAATGCTGATTTGTAATTAAAGCTGTGTATATGTAGAAGTAGGTAGATCCAGGAGATTACAACTGTTAGTTATAAAATCATTTATTTTTGTTGGGGCAGTGATATCCACAAATTTATGACCACAACAAATAATAAACCACAATAAGTAAAAGGAAAAAATTATATCACTAACTATATTTTCATGTATTATGAATATGTGTCAATGTTTTATTGCATTTATCTCGCCCTTTTCACACCTAAAACTTACAATAAGTTTCTTAATACATGTATGTTTGAGTGTGATGAAATTGTCAGATGAGCAAACCCCTGATCTTTAAATCATGATCTTGGTTCAAGACCATGGTGATTTTTCTTGTGAAATCCAGTCAAAGCAGCAATAAATTATGGCTTGGATAATTTTTTGAACATACCCTTTTCAATGAAAATGGCTTTAAATATGACCTTGATTTTAGGTCATGAAACATCATGGAAATAATTTGAAGTTTCATGAAATTTCTCCAGAAACTACATTTGTATTATGTACTGCAAGGACATAAATTTAAATAGAAGAAGACATAGTGATTCTCCTATTCCCTCCAAAAACTGCCTAAAATTACGTCTATAAAAACTATAAAAATGCAAAAAACATTAATGTTTTCTCCCTTCCAAGAAGTTAACAATATGGATGCATTTAATTGGCAAAAATGCTGTTTAACCTAGGCAATTTTCCCTGCTTGCATTTACCTGTTTTATTTTGAATCCATAATCTGTCTATATAGTAATCATAACAACTATCAATTTCATAATCACTATATATGGGTACTTCAATGGGTATAATTGGTTCCAGTTCTTCAAACCCCTACAGATATAAAAACAAAACAAAATCCAATTATGATCTTTAAACCAGCCAGTAGATGAGAAAAGGATCTGTTGGCACCACACACACACACACACACACACACACACACACACACACACACAACAAAAGGTCCATAGGCCTTAACACTCACCTAAGGATAAAAAATTATTAAGTACAGAAACTTTCCACGTTTCTCAAGTTAAGATCTGTCACAATAGTTTTCAATATAATTAAAAATTTCAGTCTTTTTATGCTGATATGACCTTGACCTTTGAACTTATGGCCTTGAACCATATATCAAAATGATTGTCATGTCAATACCTACACTATTCTAATATACATGCCTTTATAAAAGGTTTATTGTTTTCAAGAAAAATAACAGTTTTGGTTTCTTATGCTGCTATGACCTTAACATTTGAACTTATGATCTTGAACCATATATCAAAATGATTGTCATGTGAATACCTAAAAGACTATATAAAAAGTCAATGGTTTTCAAGAAAATAAGCAATTAAAGTTCTTTATGCAGCTATGACCTTGACCTTTGAAGGTATAACCTTGAACCATATATCCAAAATGATAGTCATAATGCCTACAATGTTTTAATATACATGCCTATACAAAAAGTTAAAGTTTTCAAGATAATTAACAATTTCAGTTTTCTTTTGCAGCTGTGACCTTGACCTTTAAACTTATGAACTTGAGCCATATATCTAAATGATCATTGTAATAATACCTGCAATATTCTAATATACATGTCTATATAAAAAGATAATACTGGTAGTTTTCTTTGATATATTGACAAATATATAATTTTTAGCGATTTTCCCCTTAAGTACCCTGCCATTTCCACATTTTGAGCCCCACAGCTACCGTTTGGACAAATTAGAAATTAGGTGTCCTAAGGATGTTATGAATGAAATCTCTAAGCTATATCTCTTGTATATTCAGAGAAGATTTTTAAAGATTTTCACCATTTTCCCCTTTATGGGGCTCTAAGGGAACATAATCCCTTCATTTGGGCAAATCTAACAGGCCTCTACCTAGGCATCACTACTGCCAAATATCATCAAATTAGGGTCCAGTAATTTTTGAGGAGAAGATTAAAATGTAAAGTTTATACATGACACACTATGGACAGGGATAGATTGCAATAGCTCATCTGAGCTAAAATACATAAATAAATCAATAAATATTGAAACTGACAGCAGGGCAACAACATATTTCAAGTGCTGGGATGAACTGGAAGACACATGAAGATACAAGCTCATGGTCATAAAATGGAAAGAAGACTATAACTTTCTTGATATAGCGATCCTATTATGTACAAATATACATATTCTAATTGTGGTATTGTTAGTAAGAAGGAATGCCTAATATAAAGTAAGGTAAATTATTGTACATCTTTCTTAAACTGAAATAATAGTAACATACAGACTAAATTGGAGAATATCATCATTGTAACCAATCTAATAGGTGGGAGGGGGGGGGGGGGGGGGTTGTAGGCAGATACTGGAAATAATGACTAAGTAATGTCTGGCCCCAGTGTGGGGTTAAAGTCTTTTGCTTGACCCAAACATTTACACTTACTTTTATTAACAAATGGTTCCTAAAAATTCTCAAACAAATCTAATGCATTTTTATTTACAAAGCAAGTTATCCATAAAAACTTGCACAAAAACAAAATAATGATTATTATTAGCTTGGAACATATGCAACAATGTACAGAGACTCCAATGAATCAAAGAGAAAACCTGACATTAATTGCATTAATTGTCCATCATTAATATCCAAATGTAACTGCAATGATGTCATTTATCCCTTAAAAATGCACAAATGACACATGTAAAGAAATTCTGTGTTTACATTTGTCATATTTCACCATTTTGTAAGTTAAGGTTTTACATGAATCTGTTTTTTTTTATGATGTAACCATGTTCTAAAATTAGATCCCACTGATCTACATCTGGCTGGGAAATTACTGCTATTTCTACATCAGTCGAGCTTTTATCATTGAACCAAATGTTACACTTGTTCATTAGAAACATCACTAAGTAAATCAGATTCATTTTAATTTTTTCCTAGGAAAACTTAATGCAGCTTTGAACCATATACATGTACATACATAAATATATATATATATATATATAAAAAAAAGAACTTCGAAACCACTAATGCTTTTCAAATATGATATATTTTTTTGAAACATTTATAATTGAAGCTACCCTGTGATTAAATCATTGTTATATGAAAACCATGAAATCATGGTTTGTCAATTATTTTTATCAATACTTCATACCTCTTTTCCAAGTAAATGCACTGGAGTATATATAGATCTTTGACCCAGAGGCATTACATTAACATCGACTGTACACAAAGCTACACTGTTCTTCTACAAAGGAATGAAAAGAGAAATGAAAAAAAAGAAAGAAAGAAATTGCTAAATTTTTCATCTGTTTCCATAAATGACATACTGCTGATACTTTTTACCTTGTTTTAGATTTATTTTTTTTTAATGAAAACTAATTTATGAAATCTTGACAATAAATATGTTCTGCAACTAAAATGTTCTATATAGAAAAGATCTTGTTCATCAAGAATTCCACGGAATTAAATGTCTCATCTGGTTAGTTTTGATTGAGTAGAAAATACATATTTAAGATTCAGTTTTACTGTAATATTATTTTAAATTTGGTGAGGTATATATGATTTAAGACTGAGATGTTGACTGTGAATTATACATTATAATTGATTATATTTTACCTCTTCTTAGTTTCCATAAGTTTTATTTGATAATCTTGATCATTTGGTGACTCAATATATTCTATATTGGGCCAGCTTGATCCCATAAATAGTCAGTATGGAAGTTATACTTCCCTTTCTATGTTGTCAATGTATACAACATGGCAGCCACAAATTGCTTCATGCAGAAGATGAAATTTAGTTTTAAGATTCTAAATTGTATTTTTTGAAAGAAAAATATATTTCATCAAGATATAATTGTTGACTTATATGGTTTATACAGGTTATGTAAAATGAAATGAAACAAATAAAAACTGAGATAGGTTTCGCTGAGAGGCACAAGCGATCATTAACAGGCTCTGAATAGTATATATCTTAATGTATTAAGCATAATTCAAGATATTTGAACATATGTTTCATAAAAATATATACCTGATATTCATAGTGGTTTATTGTACATAACATGAAAACTTAAATCTCATCAAATTTGAAGAAAATATTCATGTTTGTTTAAGTAATTTTTTTCCTCAAAATATGTATATTTTTATCCAAAATCTTGCATCTGCCCTAAAACTGTTCTTTATTGTGCCACACCATGACATGGGACCTCATTTATTTTAAGTTCCCATCCGAAAGAACCATGACTTTCATTTCATAATGCCAGGTGCTTGGCAAAAGAACAGTCACTACCCACTTTCAAGTCTTGGGTCAGACCCGGCCGGGGTTGGAACCCACGACCTCCCATTTATGGAGTGAGTACTCTACCAACTGAACTACCACAGTGGTAAACAAACTATAGGCTAAAAACTCTAAGGGATATATCATGCTATGCCATAGGCCTTCATGGTCCTTGATCAAGTGAGCTAACAATGACACCTAGTAAAATTGTTAATTTGAGTTACATGAGGCTACAACACTAGAAAAAATGGGGTTCGGTTATAATAAATAGAGTTAAATAGATATTTGCTCACCCAGTTTCCTATATTTAATTCCTTGGACAGCTTTTGAGTGAAGAATTTACAATTATGTTAGAAAATTAGAAAACATGCATCAAATAATACAAATACTATTATATACATACTGTTCCACTTGTAAGAAACTTCAGGAAATGATGTATCAAGGACACCTTTTTTGCAGGAAACTGAAATACATGACATGGTGTTAGTATATGAAGCAAATAATTATTATTTTTTTCATTGAAGTGGAGATGCCTGGGATGCTGTTTTAAACCGCAATCAGTTCTAGAATGGTTAAAGCCCCCGGGGGTGAGAATCTCTACCTTCAGCAAACAAACTGGCACAGACACCGACGTCTACCCAAGTGGAAATCTGAAACTAAAATGTTGCAGACATTAAACTGCTATAGACTAAGTAAAATAAATTTGCTTAAGCCAATGATGACATAATAATGACATGATTACCAAGAAAAAACCACTTAAGTGTCAGCAAGAGAACGGACAAAATATGATCAAGCCCAAGTAAGATTCAAACCAAGGCAGTGAAAGAACTATGATCCCTATGTAGGCAATAATAAAGAACTCTACTATCAAGGCCAAAGCAACCAATAAGGAATAATGGGTAAGGTACAGTAAACAACAATGACTCAAACACTGTTTTATAGAAAACTGACTTGGAGTACCAGTAGTCAGTTTTGTAGTAAGCTCAATAGTATTGTCATGTTTATAACATATTTAAATGCAAGGTTGTGATTTTATATTAAAGGTATCTGTGGTTGTAATATGAAGCACTCTACTTATCTGTCTTCTAACTCACTACAGGTAACACTAATCCAACTTACTCACTACTACAGTAACAATCTATATAACTCACTACAGTAACACTAATCCAACTAACTTACTACAGGAAACACTAATCTATATTACTCAATACAGTATCATAAATCTATCTAACTCACTACACTAACATTAATCTGTATAACTCACTTACTACAGTAACACTAAGCTGTATAACTCAATACAGTATCACAAATCTATCTAACTCACTACAGTAACACTAGTCTATCTAACTCACTACAGTAACACTAATCCAACTAACTCACTACAGTAACACTAATCCAACTAACTCACTGACAAAAGAAACACTAATCTATATAACTCACTACAGTAACACTAGTCTATCTAACCACAGTAATGTTAATCTATTTATCTCACTTCAGTGACACTAATCCAACTAACTACAGTAACAGTAATCTATCTAACTCACTAACTACAGTACAACTAATCCAACCAAGTAACTACACTAACACTAATCTGTATAACTCACTACAGTAACACTAATCTGTATAACTCACTAAAGTATCACAAATATCTAACTCACTACAGTAACACCAATCTATCAAACTCACTACAGTAACACTTATCCCACTAACCACAGAAACAGCAATCTATCTAACTCACTACAGTAACACTAATCTACATAACTGACTACAGTACACTAATTTATATAACCCACTAAAGTAACATAAATCTATCTAACTCAATTACTACAGTAAGACCAATACATTTAACTCACTTTCTACAGTAATATCAATCTATCCAACTCACTTACCCATTTACCACAGTAACAGTAATCTATCACTTACTTACCACAGTAGCATTAGTCTTTGACTTAACAGTAAAATCAGTCCAAAAGGTATTAACCCCATCTATCACTAACAATAGTTTAAACCTGTATTGAGAAAAAAATTTAAACTCAAAATAGATTGTAGTAAATAACATAGAATCTTACAATTGAGGAATCAGAATTTATTTTTACATACATAATTTGAACACTTTCCTGTAGTTATGTTTAGTAAGCCCTTATCAATATCGCACTTCAGAGTTGTATATTGATACATATAACACCCCTAATACTCAAAACCTATCATAAATAAGACAAGTTATTGTGCACACTTTTATTCAGAAATTTATATTTTTCCCATAACAGAAATAAAATGGCTGCCATGCTTACACAAACTGTATTTCCAGAGCGAGACTATTCTTTTTCTTTATGGAATTCCAGCTTCTTGTTTGGCTCACCTTAGGTTAGCAGAAGACTTAAGATGTGCAAAGCACAGGACAATGGTAGCACTATTGGATTCTAATATACTACATGTACATCAATAACTAATCTAAAACTGGAATTGTGGAAAACTATTCTGCTATCTAGTAGTAATTAAGCGATACAGTGTAGCTGTAACATTAAACACAATGTTCCTCATCACACAGAACAATTTGAAAGACCTCCATATTGACTTTTCCCTACAGATTTTTCATTTTAGAATTTTTTGTTTTCAGTAATGCTGAACAAATGTTTTATTTTTAGTAACAGCAGTCATCTTTTGATTTCCAATGTGCACCTTGGACTTAATTTTGAAAGAGCTCTGCGTATCTACATACATTGCTACAAAGTTTCAATAAAACTGGATTTGCAGTTTTGGAGAAGAAGATTTTTTGTCCTTTTGCTATTTTTAGTAATGGCAGCCACCTTAGTTGATGTGGCCAAACAATTAACATACTTTTGAAGGGCACATGGAAAACGTCTCTGTCAAATTTCACTTCAATTGAATCAGCAGTTTCATAGATGTCAAAAATAAATGTTCATACATGTACATGCATGGACACACATACACATTATCTCCAGCTGCTGTAGGTTTATTGATGTAAGTGTTTTATTTTACACATTATGAATTATTATGCAAAAAAACACTGTTTTTCATCCAAAATTCACAACCCCCCCCCCCCCCCCCCCCCCCCCCAATTTTAATGTTTTTAGTATCCTAAATTCAAATATTCCATCAGATTTTGCCTGCAAGCTATAGGTTTTGGAGATTTTGTTGTCTTTTGGCTATTTTCAGTCACAGTATCTTGTTAAGCATAGCCAAACTCCAAACACAATTCTGAAAGGCCATAATCTGAACTATAACCTTGCCAGTTTACATCGAAACTGGATCAGCAGTTTCAGAAAAGATGGTGAAAATAATGTTTACACATGCAGAGACACATGCATGCAATCTTATTGCAATACAATATAAATGTCTTTTTTGGCCAACTCACTATAAATGTTTAAAATAATTCTAATTTATTAAAGAATGACATCTTTTTTTTTCTCTCAATACAGCACAGATACAATCATCACTTACTTATCTTGTGAAAGTTGATATCGTATTTCTTTTAGAATAGCACCTACACAGTCACTGCTTAATTTCAATCTGTTTGTACCCTGTAAAACAAAATAACATATATTCATGTGTTTTAATATATATACATATAGTATGTAGTGGTTAACACTACTGTCTATTCAACTTAATTGGAAGATTCTCATTCCCGCCATTTCCACCCTAAATGTACTGTTCCAAGTCATTTTATTTCCAGTTTCACTTCCTGGGCATATTCAAATTCTGTTTCACGATTTATGTTGAGTATGTGGTGTTTTAAAAGAGTTTTATGCATTACTGTAGAAGTATGAGGTTGTATATTGAAAGAAGCTTCATACATGTTACGGTTTTACTTAATTTTGCATCTCGCCAGTGGTGCGAAAGAATTATGGTCATGGTACAGGGGCAAATATACATGTAGACACTCAACATTTAGTGAAGAATTTCATAAGCAATGTTATAGAAAAAAGGGCCCTATTACCAATGCATTGTACACATGTAAAAAAAAAAATAATAAAACCTTCCAAACTGCCCCAAAACTTTTGTCCAACCTGTATGAGAATACACTATTTAAATTGAATTAGCCTTACCAATATGTCAAGCATTTAATTTTTGGTATCTGTTTTCCCTTCCATGTTAAGATCTCACATTGCTGATAAAAGATAATGGCAGGTTAACACTGGTAAGGCTTCATACACTGATGTTACATATATATATATATTTCAGTCTATGATAGTTTTTTTTACCTCAAGTCACTGTAACCTTGAAAGTAAGACAAGGTCATTCAGCTTCACAAACTTAGTTTCATGTCCAGATGCTAAATATGAAATTTCAAATCTCTATGACTTTCTGTTTGTGACAAGTAAATGTTTTAAGGTTTAACTACTTCGGGTTTCTGTAACCTTAAATTTGGCAAACCAAGGTAAAACAGCTTTGGCAGAACTCCATGCCCTAATGCTAAAAATAAAGCTTTTACAATCAATGGCTTACTAAGTAACACTTTATACAATAAAGTTGCATACTTACCAAATCTATTAAATTTTGTAATGATGATCCAGCTTCTGTGCTATCTCGTTTTGACCAGGTGTAAGAGTAATTTGTCTGAAACAAACAACAAGCACACATATAAATAAGTTCTTAGGAATTTAACTCATAATCACCTGTTGGATTTCATTAATTCAGAAGTTTTCCACTTACTAGTACATGTATATCACAATATCATCAGTTACAGGTAAAGCTACAGAAAATAAATATTCATTCTAGATACTATTAAATTACATACAAGATCCTAGGTGTTTAGACAATATGCTGTACAAAGGCAATATGTAATGTGTACTCTAATACAGGGCTCCACAAACGCCAGTAAGGTCAATCGGTGGTCAACAAAGAGTACATCAACACCCTCCCCCTACCGATCAGCAGTGGGAAACTCCTCTTCCCACTCCACACCACCCCACCCTCAAATGATTGGCAAAGGTTACTATCTTTATACCGCTTATTAATATCTTGCAAAATTCTAGTCAGCTCTTGTATATAGAGATCAGGGGAGGGAATTAACTAGAATCAGGCACACATATGACTGAAATATATATTCTAGTAGAAACGATGTGAACAGGTGAAGCCACTAGTAATCAATAAACTGGTATTAGGTAATTACCTGTAAGTAGGGAAGTTCGCCTAATCATGACACTGCCCTCTGTACTTTTAATTGTTAACAAGCCGGCATTCAAGAATTTTTAATCAGATTTTGTCTTACTATTAGGGGAAAAAAAAGCTGATTCCAATATTTTTCAATCAGCTTTTTGAAGTTTAAATCTGTGTTTTTTGCCAAAATTGGTGTTTGTGAAGGCCTACTCTACTATAGCATGATAACACCTTGCACAATCTGGTTGATGATAAGGTTGAATAGCCCTACACAATACGTTTCAAACAGTATATACACATGTCTTCAGGTTCACAAAGTTTTAAAATTATAGCCATTTTTATAGAAACAGTCATTGATCATGTGTTGAGAATATTGAAGAAATTAGAGCTTATATAAAAGTTCACACAAAACTAATACAGATTTTTACCGAATTGGGGAAGTTTGTGGGTCTGATAAGGTATCTTATGAGAGAGTTTGTAGATGGAGAAAGAAATTTTTGACTAGCACAGAGTCCATCGAAGATGCATCAAAATTTGGCAGACCTGTGACTGTAACAGGCAAGGCAAATGTCTAAAAGTCAGGGAAATAATTGAAAGTGATGGCAGATATATGATTCTTGATATTGCCAAAACTGTTTGCATATCGTTATCACAGGCTAATTTCATTTTGAAGCATATTTTGAAAGTACGTAAGATTTCTGCCAGATCGATCCAGCATATATTGACAAATGACCAAAAATTGGTATGAGTACAAATAGCTATGTTCTAAATGTGTCCCAAATTCAATCAAAGACAATTTGCAAACATTGTTACTGGTGACAAAACAAAGGATTCACCATTCCAAACCAGTCAGTAAGAAAAATTGGAAACAAAATATGATGAACAAAACACAACCAAAGGCCTGTAGTTGCCAAAAGAAGCATAAGCACAAAGAAGATTCTTTATTGCATATTTTTCTCATGTGATGGTATAGCAGTACTAATTTCGGTTTAGAAAGGAAAAAGTGTTACAGGATGGTATTACCAAGATGTTATACAAAAAAAAAAAAAAAAAAAAAAAAAAAAAAAAAAAAAAAAAAAAAAAAAAAAAAAAAAATCAGGAAATATATCTTAACCAATGCCCTGCGTCAGGATTTAGGCATGCTCTTCTACTTCATGATAATGCTCCATCTCAAACATCTGAGCTTGTGAAGCAATTTTTTAAGTCAGAGAAGGTTGCTGTCTTGCCACACCCACCATACTCTCAAGATCGAGCCCCATGCAACTTTATCCTATTTCTAAACCTTAAATTTTTTTATCTTGTTGCTATTACCACTCCTGGTAAGCCCTTGGCTTAACCATCAGTCAGTGTCTCAGAGATCTACCTAAATCAGTGTACTGTCACACATTTCAGGATTGGATTCAGAGATTAAAATGCGTTTTTTTTTAACTGTGGAGAATACTTTGACAGGGAAGTAATGTTCATTTTACTATTTGAGTCCATTGCTTTTGAGATATCGTACAATACACATTACATATTGAACAAACCTCGTATATATACAGGTATCGTACTTACACTTTAAACAAAGGTAGAATGGAGTGGAGAAATGGTGTTCAAAGTTGCACTTAAATTTCTTTCATTCACGTATAGAGCTCAGAGAGTCAGTTCTAAGATCATGTTACCTGGAGAAAACCACCAATTACATTTTTCACATTAGGATCTGCCTGAATAAGATTTAAATCTAAGGCAGTTAAAAGTGCAAGAATATGAAAATGTTTTAATTAAAATTTTACATTCCAATATCCAATAATCTGAAGACATTTTTACAAATCTTTTCATTTTGAATGTGTGTGTGTGTGTTGTGTGTGTGTACACAATTTGTTTATATTGAAAAATCACAACAGTAAAAAAATGAAATGCATATATATATATATATACTGTAAATCAGGAAATGAATGCGAGCAAGAAATTAATGCGAAAAATGCGAGGCCTGTTTAATCGCATTAATTTCTTGTCGCATTTTTTTCCCCGATTTCTGGATTCTGTATATTTGTTGTAAATTGAGTTACCTCCCTTAACCTGGAGGTTGTTATCGTAACTGATTTATGAGAGCACATTCTCATTTAGCTGTAATTTTTTGCTGTTTCTTTCCTACTGGAAATTTTGCTACGAGTGAAATCGTGACTGATATACATTTTAAACCTTGACTGGAAAATCAAATTGAAAGTACTGTGATTATAAGTAATCTAACATTCTAAACTCGTGAGTTAAAGACGAAGATCAGTTGTACACGTCCTATTTTGAATGCTTGATTTTAATAAAAACTCCAAGCGTTATATTTGAGTATGTTTGTTTTTGTGTTTGATTTTTTTTTATAAACCACGCGTTTCTCTTGTTCTGATAATCCTTTACCACCCTGGTTAATTTTAAAAATGGGTCATCAGCACACTTCACTGTTTATTTTAATGATGTCTACCGAAAGTTTGTTTATAAATGTCTTAAGGAAGACATAATATAATAATTTCTGAGTCCATAATTTAATGTTTATAATTGTAAGATAAAAAATAGGCAAAAATTTTAAAAATTGAAATTTAAAAAATCGCATTAATTTCAATACGCATTTTACTTCAAAATCGTCAATTCGCATTAATTTCATGACTGCATTTATTTCCTGATTTACAGTATATATATATATATATATATATATATATATATATATATATATATATATAAAGTTACCTTTATATCTTTTATTAAATGTGTATTCATCATTGCAAAGTATTCTAACCAATCCTTTGCTTCATTAGGTAAATCTATTCTATCTGTTTTAAATGTTGACAGTGACATTTCCGTGTAGTGTTTTAGCCAAGCATATGCTGAAAAAAACAAAAACAAACAAATGCATCATGTGAAATCAAATAACAATGAATGTTTAAACATTTTAACTTTTATTTTCATATTTGTTTAACAATTATTGACTTATGAAGAGGTTGACATTAAATTTATCAACCTCGGAGACGTGATATTCATCCTAGCAGTAGGCTAAGGTGAATATTTTTTTTCTGAGGTTAATAAATCTCCATAAATCACCAATGATTTTTATGAATTCTTAAATGAAAATAATTTTTAAATTCCAAGCTTTATGAAACAGTTATGCTGACATTTCTTTTCTGATTTACATTATAACCAGGTTTTTATTTCTAAATATGATCAATTGCATTGTTGTTTTAATGTTAATTATAAAGAATATCTCAGTCAGGTTACTGGGAAAATCCTTGCTTGTGCTAGTTTTGGCAAAACTATGTTACATAAATATGGTGTGTGTTTTTGCAAGGTAAACATTACCCAAAGACATTTGCATTATCATTATTATCATATTCAAATATGCAAAACACATTCTCAGCCAATCAGAAAATGGCAAAATCATTAATCAATTCATAAATTCAAATCTTCCAAGAAAGGGATGGTATCTCAGAAATTTGGAATGTCAATATTTTTTGTATCTCATAAAAATAAATTTCTGCACACTCCTTAAGAGTATCCTTTTAAACATTAGAGAACCCCCTTTGATATTAAACTCAAATTTCTATTAAAATGTGTTGAACTTGATACAATAGAACTAACTGATTATAATTTCTTGATTTTGGTGCATCTTTTCTTAAATTAATTTTCTTAATTTTTTTTTAAACTAGAGCCAAACAAATTTTCTAATGATCATGGTGAAACTGTCTTTTAGGAGATGTGCAAGGGGCTGTATGGTTCGGCCTTTTTTATTTGCTTATGCAATATATAAAATACATACGCCATGGTAAATGTACAATCATCCAATTTTGATTGTAACAATGGTGAATGACATGGAACAGGCTAAAAGACTTCCCAGCTCCATTTTCGCCATCTTAAAAAAGTTAAAGATCACATAAAAAAGTATTAGTGCAACCTTATCTATATATCTTGCTATTCTATCACTAATCATATGACATGGTGGTTGGTTGATCGTAAATGTGTTGTTTTACTTCATATCAGTGTTTTTTTTCACTTATTGGAGATACATTGTTATCATTAATCTTTTCTTGAGATAAATTTAAACCTTAATCCATATGATGTTAAGTGTTTGTAATCTTCTTCAAAAATTGTGCAAACTTAAGTCAGCTTCAACAGTGATTGTACACTGCCAGAAAAGTCCCAAATAAACATCTGGTTCTTTATTCAGGTACAGGCCCATCCAGAAGAGGCATTCTTTTCTCAGATGAATTTAAACATAAATCAATATGATGTAAAGTGTTTATGATCTCTGGGTCCTTAATTTAGGTACAGTCCCAACCAGTAGAGGCATATAACATTGAAAAATTCCTTTCTCACATATGGCCACACTTATGTATGTTGGTGAAAAGCTTTGGGTTTGAAAGCTACACAAAAAGCTTAAAGTTATTAAACTATATGAAATGACGGTGCAATGTTTGATTAGTAAAGGATACAAAACATAATTTTTGGTGCTGGTAACTCAAAGTTAACATGATTCTTTATCAGGTTTATAACTTCAAGACCTGGCTTCCGAACCATTATACATGCTTCCTGAAACGTTTGTGCCTGTAAAAGTATAAATAAAAATCTAGTTAACAGAATTATAACTACAACATTTGTTTGAAATACTGATAAACAAACAGTCTGAAACTAGGGCCGTCTCTTAAGAAATAAATATCCCTCTCATTCTCAATACCACAATTGTTTTTTCCTACCTATATTTGGTGTGTGACCCTTGTATACACTTGTTGTCAGTTTGATCAAAATCCATTCAATTATTGAAAGTAAATGAGTGAATACAATTTTTTGTTCCAAACCTGTTTTGATCTTGGAACCTTGACCTTTGAACTTATGTTGAAACTATGCAAAGAACACCCGTTTTTTGGGCAAATCTAATATTTGACCTTAAGATTTCAACCTTTCAAATTTACACTTAAATTAACTACCAGCCACATTGTCCCATGTTGGTTTATTTGTGCTACTCCACTATGGTTTTGAAGGCTATGGAGTTCACTAATCATAAGCCAAATGTAAGATTGAACTTGTGACCTTGATCTTTGACATATACCTAAATTTGCTATATAACTTATTTTCTCGCATATTGATAGATTTATCTCAATGAATTGGTGGTACAATAATTTTTCTATATTGCAACCCATGTGCGCACATATAGTCTATCTTAATTGAATGGAGGCTACCTTTTCAATTGGCAAGGGTCATCATTTAGTGGAAAAAATTATATAAAAAACGACAAAAAGATTTTTTATGTTGAATAATATAATTTCCACAAAAAGATGTATATATTTTAAGGAGAAGATTCATTGTTTTGTTTTGTCGCGTTCCCATGCTGTGAGTAAAATGTTGTTATTGTTGCATGTCTTGTATTGATCCGCTAGCAAAATCTTGCATCGTAATAGTATGGATTCTGGTATTTTTCATAAATTATATGTGAGCAAAATATTCAATTACTCAACTGAGGTCAAGATGAGGAAATTCCAAAGTCATGGTCAAATTTTTTTCATCTCAAACTCGGCACAGACTCGTTTGAGGTGAAAAATCTGACCACTTGATCGGAATTTCCCCGTCTCAACCTCAAACTTGTAATAGATTCACTTTATCTCATGTCAGTATACATTTATGTTATGCTTGATAAAAAACCCCAAATTATAATAATGGGAATGTTTCTTTTGTCAAATCTAGGATTTGAGATGGAGACCTCAACTTTTGACCCATACAACCAAATTTGGTATGCTACAAATTTTCATAAGCTAGTGTTATTTGTCATGGGGAACATTTTAACAATGTTTTGAATTCATATATCTCTTAAAATATGTAAGAAAATTGCCTAAAACTGCATAAATCACAAATTAGGTCATGACCTTGATTTGTGACCTTGACCCTATTTTAAAGGTCATTACAACAAAAAGTCAAAGCTGAAAACCCCACGTCAATATCTGTTCAAATAGTCAAGTTATAACAATTTGAAGCCATTTTACGAAATTTTAAAAATTAAACGCAAAAACGCGTACCCATTTTTTGACCGAATTTCGAATTTTAAATGAACAAACCATAGGCTTAATACCCTAGAGAAGCCAAATATCACATCAGATTTTTTCTCTCAACATCAGTTTTAGATTTTTTAAGATTTTTGGACCCCTAGGTCACCTTGACCTAGTTTTGGTAGCCATGGCAATGCCATGAACAAATCTGAATTGCACCGGCCCATATACACTTCTGACCAAGTATCATTGAAATTTGTGCAGCAGTTTTGGAGAAGAAGTCGAAAATAGGTGTTAATGACACATGCACACACGCATGCACGCACAAACACACGCGGCGCCATGCCATAAGCTCACATGACCTTTCAGTCAGGTGAGCTAAAAAGGTAGATGATATTAAAATTTTGCCAAAAAGTTATTAGTATATTGTAATCAACACTTATCATAACTATGTCTATTCCATGATGTTGAAAAAAAAATTATAAAGTAATCTAAAACACAAAGATGGTTTATTTGACAGGGATTTTTCTGGCCATTTTGGGAAAGGGACCTTGGGATGAAATTGGGAAAATCATTGACAAAATCGACATTTTGGGAAAATTTTTTCCATTAAACTTTAAAAATTTTCACATTGTCAGCACATCAAATATTTTGCCTAGAATATTTACTATTTCGATACATGCTTGTAGTCACTCATTTGTACCAAATCACTCAGACATTAACACAATATCTTCATAGACTGGCTTCAATACAAACATCTGAGAAAGTTGTTTCATAAGTTGCTCCCATTCTACCAGATCCTCATTGAGTATAAATCAAAATGTGCATAAATACAGGTTATTATAAAGATATACAAGCTACACCAAAAATATAGAGTTTATTTCACTTTTTCCTAAGTTTCTCAAAGCAGGATCATTTGGGAATTTTTACCTACAAAATTGGGAAAAAATGTATGCTTTTTGGCATTGGGAATGGGTCCCTTTATCGAACCCTGTGAGTGGCCAGAAAAATCCCTGTTTGACCAGTAAACATTACATCTACCTGTTTTCTTAAATTTATATTATTTTTTTTCTGCTTTGGTAAGATGTGCTTCAAATCATCTGGTGGTATAGTATAAAATCGTCCTGCGTCAATGCTTGTATGTTTAGCCTAAAAATACAATAACAATAAATTATGAGGCTGTAATTATGCTAATTGGTCAGTTTTTTGTCGTGTGTGTGAGAAGGATAGAGAGTGTGTGTGTGTGTGTGTGTGTGTGTGTGAGAGAGAGAGAGAGAGAGAGAGAGAGAGAGAGAGAGAGAGAGAGAGAGAGAGAGATTGTTTTTTTTCATTTCAAAATAAGTAAGGCATAAATTAAAATGTCAACAGTAATAGGCTCTATGTTGAAAAACAAAATGGTGTCAAGTGTTGTGGTAAGTATATTAGATGGACCACTGACCTCCAGTCATCCCACATATATTACAACCAGTGGATCAGCTTTGATTTGGGAGGTCTATTAGTACATCTTCTGAAGGTACTAGAGGCCAAATGACCTTTATGCTCCTAAGTGTAATATGTTATTATATGTAACATACAGGAGCTTTGAAATGTACTGACTAAACTAGAAAGTAGAGTAAGCAACTCCAACTTGTACACTATATACACGCTTTATCATAAGTATACTTAACTATTTGAAGTCGTTGCAATCTTGAATAAAGGTCAAGGTCAAACAACTATGCAAACTTAGGAAAGCTATGGCACAAATACATCACTTGATTCACTGCGCTCTTCAAAGTGAAAAGTCAATAACAATAACACTAATGTTCTGAAATTCTTGATATGTCTTACTGAACACCTCTCTCCAAGACACACTTGGTCCGAGATCTCCAGTGATATTTTTCACTGGGATCACTATATATTTCCAGCTACTGGACCGATGGACCTTATTTTGTGCAGATTGTCATAACTTACTTAAAGTTTCTTTCTTTCGGTATGTTAAAAGCTGTCAGACACACAAGAAAAGTTACACTCATATAACTGGTATATATAAAAAAGAAATACTGGTATGTACTGTTAATGAATGTAAACTTGAAGTGGTAGACTTGCCCTTCTAAATTTTAACTTGCCCTCTTGATTTACGTAAAAAAGCCAACCATGCCAATATACGTTGTAAGTGATCATTATAATCATATGGCATAACATGTGTACTGCCGAAGAAAAATGATTCGACATGTTTGAATGAACAGTGGCATGGTTTATGCTAATCAAATGCTGGCCTATAGACAAGAAGGCATTTGATGCACCACTGTTTTATACGAAAAGGTCAAACTTTGGGTTGATTTTGAAATTGCCTGTCAAAAAGCCTATTTCACTTTTGACTTTGCTGACCTCGTTTTTAACTTTCACAAAATAAGTGGCAATGCGTTATTGAAATCACTGTGTAATGATCACATTCATTACATACCGGATCAGATTCATTGGTTCTATATGATGAAGTTTTTATAACATTGGTTTTCTTAATCCCAGGATCTGGAGCTTGATTCCAAGACTCAGACTGTGAAGTGAAAAAGGAGTCAAAATCTTTCCTTTCATCTTCTAACAGCTTTGATGCCTCTTTAAAACTGGCCTCGCCTAACAAATCTGAACTGGTATAAAAATGGCGCCATATACAGTAGGTAGGTTTAACATTACCTGAAATTACAAATTGTGGTCTTTATAAAGAGATTACTGTAGTTTTATTGCAGGTTGTACTGAATTTACAATTTTACAAAACCAAAGCATGGGTTTTCTATTAGAGAATGACCAGAGGACTCTGATAAAAAATATCCAAGAAGCATAAAGAAATCAATTAGTCAGTTACTAGTCAATAAGTTTTAGAGTCAAATGCATCTAAAATTCAAGCACTTTTCATTCTTAAATTAATAATAAAATATTCAAAATTAAAACAAAAGAAGCAATGTTCAATAATAAAATTAAAAACAAAGACATAACTGCCACGTGGTCATCATAATGAAGTTTTTATAACATTTGCATACCCTGTGCTTTGGTAAAACTTCATAATTTTTTTTTTTTCATATTTGTTTTTTTTTTTTTATCATAATAATGTACAGACTGAAAACATTCAATCATCAGGTGTAATTGTTTCATGTCTCAAGTTTCAACTGTAGTCATCTACAGGTTTGAACTTTAGTCAAAAAACTTTTTTTCTTTCCCCAAGTATAAATCATATTAAAGTTTGGTACCTGGCCATAAACCAAAAGTTTTGGTATTACCATAAGGGATCAAAGTCAATGGACATCTGTTTATTGCAAGGTAGATAGTTTGTAAGGTGTTGTTTCACATTTAATTTCTTTTCTCTGTGCATACCCTGTGCTTTTGTAAACATTATGAATGTACCAAACCAGTGATCTGCTCACACAATTGTTCAGATTACAGTTCTTTACTTAAAGAACGAATGATAAATTGTGTGTTAACAGACATGCTGTAGATTAATGTGCTACATTACTAAGGCAATTTACCTAACTAATTACAACTGAAACCTCTGACAAATGCAGATATGGCATACAGATAGCATCTTTGAATATCTATCATTAAAATGAATGAGAAATTCTTTGAAAGTAAAATGGACTTACAATATCATAAGCAAAATAAAATCATTTTATATCATTATGGGGATTTTATATACTTCTTTCTGATGGATGTTTATTTCTGGAACAGCAATGGTTGAGTTGAGTAGGGTGTTTAACCTCCCAGTTAAAAACATTGCACTTATATCAAGATGTCGCCAGCTATAGGCAAAAGTGCAGAAATTTTTGCCAGTGCACTGCACTGATGGCAATATACAGCAGGGTTCTTTATCCTGCCATGCCTGCCTTGACACAGAACCTCATTCCCATCCGAAAGAACTGTGACTTCCATTTTGTAATGCAGAGTGCTTGGCGAAAGAACAAATATCATTGGTGTATATATATCAACAAACAAATTATATAAAAACAGTATCTGACAACGAAAATAATTTAATTGATTTTTAAATTTAAAAACTTGGTATATTATTATAATTTGCCAGAGAAATATATATAGGTAGTACATGCTTTTGCTTTTAAAGGTTACCTTGACAGTATACATCAAAAAATGTCAGTCACATAGCACCGAATTGTTTTAATGGCATGCAGAGTTTGTCTTTTTATATTTTGTGATATTTATACTGTGCATACCGTGACCGAATCATCTGACTGCAAAAAACGGAGGTCAAGATAGATCTAAATAAAACAACTCTTTACATAAGCCCCCCCCCCCCCCCAATCTTAAATTATGCAATTCACAAAACAACCGCATTTTCTGTAAATGATGGCGTGTTGTCTTACCCGATAATTTTTTTAACACTCTGGGAAAAACTCTGAAACTCATTTTGAATGAGTTAAATCAGTTATTATCACTGAAAATTCCAGGCACATGCAAATGTTGTGGAGGTAGTCATTGTGAATGTTGCATTGTGGGATATATATGAAGCTGTAAAATATGCCTCCGAGACAAACAGTCCTAATCAAGAGACTTGATGAGAAAATGGAAGGTTTGTTAGATAATTAATGTGTTTGAGGAAGTAATTATTAGGCTTGAATATCAACAGAAAACGCAACAGGCAGCGTCTGCATATTTGCATATGAATCGCACCAAAACAACCTTTCAAAACCGAATGGGATGTTCTGTTCAGTTACTAATTTAGCCTTGACCTTCAATGTAAAAATTTAAGAGAACTTGCGATTTATTTCAATTAATAAATTTAAACAAACTGGTTTTGTGTATAAAAATGATTGTTGATTTTAGACACATTGGTTAAAATATTGCTTATAAAATATTTTACGGTTCCGACATTTACTTTCATCCCACACGGTCTTGACCGCAGACGCCATATTGTTCATAATAGATTTATAATGGCGTAGATGATATTGTGTTTTCAAATTTTACATTTGATGTTTATTGCTATTTCATATTCAAAGACGTTTATAACTTTTGAGGTAAGAGAGAGAAATATGTTTATTGCTCAATGGTTCTGATAGAACACATAGTATTTCGTCTCTTTGTTTGAAAGGGGTTTAGTTTTTGGCGGGTAAGACATTAAAAATTGCATGTTGAGTTTGTTCCGCAATTGATTTTGGTGTGAATCGTAGTGGTAAGGTGTGATTTAACTACAATACCTGATAATCGGGTGACACTGTAATTATGATAATTGCACGATTTGTAAACGTTCATGTGTTATATGTGAGCAGTGTTTATTAGTAAATTGTTTTGACGGTGTAGACTTTGTTTACCTTGAATATTATTGTAAACAAGTACTCACCTTTTGTTTTGATTTTGTAGTGTATCACCAGAATTATTAGTAACGCGTGGTTGGTTTTGGTGGTGAAGTTAATTGAATATATATAGTCATGTGTACTTGTTAATAATTTTTCCAAGAATTGACACATCACATTTTGTGATAGAATATAGATATTTTTGTACAAATTATATATTTGAATTCAAATTTAACATCAATATTCTGATTTGAGAAATTATTCATTTCACTTTTGTTAATTTCTTTGTCCTATGTTTATAAATTAATTATAAACTAGTTTCCATGTAGCAATAAAGATACTGTAAATGATCCTGCCTTATAATTACATTAAATTGTGAGAAGTGTTTATCATTTATCATATGTTGATCTTAAATGCATGAATCCTCAAACTTGGAACATAATTAAACACATTGTATACAACCAGCATACTGCTTTATATGATGTGCTTCAAATTGTGTAATGATTAAGTTTTGTATTATGATTTTGAACTCCGGTTTGCCTTGTAAAGCATATTGTTCCATATGATTAATCAGTGGAACTCCTTGTGCCATAATGTTTGCACAGAAATTTTATTTTGTTGTTATCCAGATCATAGTTTTTAACTTTCGTAGAAAATCAAATGAATTTGAATAAAAATTAATATTTTTCACTTAATTCTAGTCTCTATGTACTTTACATCCAAGATTATAGAATATCTACTCAAATTAAAATGTTGCTGCTTTGAAAATAATACATGTTGGAAATAACATCAAGCAAATGTGACACAAAGACACCACTCCTGGTGTAACCTTTGTTATTTTGACATCTAAAATGTAGAATGTAACAACTACACAAACTGAACTTTTTTACCAGTTCTGAACATATACTCTTGTCCTCTGTTATCTGAAGTTTTTGATATAAATTCAGACCCAAGCACAATTGTAAGAAGTTAAAATGACATGTCTTTAAACAGTGATAGTGAAAACCGAACACCAGTTTCAGCATAGTTATAAATGTAATGATGTAGCTGATCATCCTTGCTCATCTGATTTGATTCTGCATTTATAAATTTACTTATAATTATACTTAATTCTGCACAAACATCAGTGTGTAATAAAGAATACATAGATAATAAGTACATTTGCCAAAGTCATTGAAACTAATTGTATACAGCTACATTTGTCACCATCTTTTCAGTCATAATCTCATTGTTGAATCAAGATTTAAATCTGCATTGACCTTTTAAGCCAAGATTACATCATGTTCAGTGACATGTTTTACCTAAAAGTGAACATGGTAATTACTGAATTGTTGAAATTGTTTGTCTAGAATAATAATAATTTTTTAATAAAATTATCTTTGTAGTATTGTGAAGACCAAAGTAACCAAAGATTGCTGTATGATTACAAGGGTGTGAATGCAGCCTTCAGTGGAGGTTGTATGAAGAAATGAGTAGGGCTGGGTCCATTGACTGTAAATTAGTTGAAGGTTCCAATGATGATAAAAAAGATTCTTGTACCAATAGCGGGGAATCAACCTCAAATTCAGTCACAGAATTTAAATCTTCTCCTGAAAAAGAATTTTCAGTTCAAGAAGCTAATTTTGCACAAGGACAGATTAAACTCAAGATTTCAGCTAGAAGAAAAAATTCCTCCTCATCACAATCAGCCTCATCACCTGCATCTGAGGATGGGAACATGGTCTTACGGTTAAATCAAGAGGAATCAGATAGTCCAATGTCGTCGACTTACGCTGTAGATACAGAGGTATTTCATTTAAATCCTACTCATTGAAGCACAAGATATTGATATTGTTAACTTGTAGCACTTAGTGCAGGGCAGTAACCCAAACATTTTTCTTGGTCTCATTTATCATAGTTGTTGAACAAGGACAAGTTTTATTTAAAAAAAGAATGTTTTAAATCTTCAGACATTACCAGAATGTTAAAACTAGACAAAGATGATGTAAGTGCCTTACCATTGAAAATTACAGTAAATTAGTTAGCTCATTGTGTATATGAAAATAAATTTTACTAAATGATGTAATTGCAGTCATTAATTAGATTTTCATTCTGCCACTTTTAATTCCATTTGCAGTTTCTGTCTGTCTTTTAAAAAGCTTGTTCCTTAGGGTGATAAAATGAATAAAATCATTTCACTTTGGAGAGTTTGATTTTCTATCTGACATTGCCCCTGACCCATAAGCGGCCCTTGGATCCCTGGTCAGTTTGTCTCCATTTTAGCAAAATATTGGGTTTCTGTCGAAAGCAAGATTACAAGATTTACAGTTATTATTTGATGTACTTGCACAATATAAGCATGAAAACTTGAGTTTGAACAGAAAAACTAAAAAAGGGTTAATATTTATTTTCTTGAGTTCTTTAATTTGATTTTCATTACTTTTTCAGGAATCCTCAAGAACAGCATTTAACCAATATGTAAGAAGGAACACTAGTAAAACAAGTGCAATGACATCACAGAATACTAAATTAACAGAAAATTCAAATACTAGTGATGATAAAACAAAAAATAATGAGGAGTCCAATGGGAAAGAAGGGACTATTTCCAATACTGAAGCAAATCAAATCAATTTTCAAAATTCATTCCAGAACTTTATAAAAAGTACCTGCACTGATGAACAAAGTGATAATTCAATAAAAGCACCATCTCACAGAGAAAAGACTGATTCAGAAATTGTTAATGAAAGAAACAAGACAAATACTTCAGCTCCAGATTCAAAATCAAAGGAAAATGATAATGGATCTGTTAATGGTGACACTGATAGCTCAGAAGTGACTAAAGGTTGTTCAGTTGTGTTAGAACAAAATGCTGAAATGGTGCAGCAGCAAAAAGAACAAAGTGAATATGATATGGTTGTAAAAAGTGTTGATGAAACTGTTGGTGGAAATGGTAAAACAGTTGGAAGTAAAGGACGAAAGAAATCCAAATCAAAGAAACTTGCAGATTCAAATACTGAAATGGATTATAATGATAATGTTGGAAAGGATTATAGTAGGGCTACAATCGCAACAGAATCACAAGTATTAGATGGGCAAAGTAAACTTGATCAAAATGAAGTAAATAATGTGACTTCAGATACTAGGAAATGTTCTAATCTGGAAAGTGCAAATCAGTTGACAGATAATATTTGTAATGGTGAGATTGTTAGTCATTCATTGTCTACAGATATTACTGCAACTGAAAATGGAGGAATGGACAATATCCAATTGCCTGAAGGTTCTCAGAATGTTCAAAATTCTCAGATGGATGTTGTAAAATCATGTGACAACATATTTGAAAAAATGTCTGCAATGACTGTCTTACAGACAGATGATAAAGTGGAAAAAAGGCCAATCAAGAAACGTGGACGACCTCCTAAATCTTCAAAATCTAAGCCACAAAAATTACCAGAGTTTCAAAAAATTGATCGAGAAAATCTCATAACTATTGTCAATAGTGTTCAGGTACATAGCAAAGAACTTTCTTCAGTCAGTGATGATATTGAACAAAATATAGACAGTTCAAGATCAGTGAACCTTGATCATGTGGAGAATTTGTCACAGTTAGATACAATGGAATCAAATGTGTCTCCTGATAGTGGAATTCAGTCAATAGCTGGTTCACCTTCAGGAAATGAATCACCTGGATCTGGTAATTTGTCTGATACAGGGTTATCACACCAGCATAATTTTCATGAACCTTGTCAGATCCAGACTTCAGCTCTTCCATCAACATCAGTTACTACAAATTACTCTGATATACTACCACAAATCTCTCCAGTCCCAAATAGCTCAAAATCAAGTTCTTCATCACCTAAGACAAATCACATCAGTACTGACAATGTATTATATGATCATAGTATCACTATCCAAACTAACATGAATCCAATACAAACATTTGAAACCTCAATGCATTTATCACCAGGAAAAAAGAAAGGTAGAGGCCGTTTACCAAAAAGGGCAGAATTTTTACGACTACACAAAAAGAGCACATTACTAGATACAGGAAAGATGCCAGTTCAGGTTGACACCTCTGATCACAATAAAGCTGTAATACCAAAAGTAGTAGACTATAGTGCTTTATGTTTAAATGACCTGGCTTCAAGTAATAATGAAAAACAACCAACACCAAATCAATCAATTTTAGCAGTCAAAAAACGTTTTTATAAGAAGAGAGTCAAGCCTGTGGAAACAAAAACACAAGTTGTTGGAACAAAAGTTAAGAAAAGGGGCCCTGGACGCCCAATACAACAAAAACCTGTTTTAATTAAACGCAAAGGCCCAGGTAGACCACCTCTTAATAAGAAGAGAGGACCAGGTAGGCCACCAAAAATACCCAAAGTGGATGAGGTTGTGAAATTGAAAAAAAGTCCTGGTCGTCCCAAAGGTTCTGTATCTAAAAAGAAATTGCAAATGAAATTAATCCAAAATTCATCTGCTGCACATATTAGCAGTGAAGGGAAAAATCACCTTTCTAGTGGTAATGTTATTAGTAAGTGTGCTTCCATGATAGATACATTGCCAGAAGAAAGTTGTTTACAAGTAGACTCTATAAATATATCACCTGATGACATAGATTTAGACAGTTTATTCCCTGAAATCATTTCACAGAATTTGTCTGTTGAACAGATAGCTGCAGATTTTTCTGATATATCACCGGCAAAATCCAGCGATTCAGGATCTGGTAAACGTAAAGTGGGCAGACCTCGCAAGCATCCTTTACCTGATACAAATTCCACCACTTCCCAGATTAAAAATACAAAGAAAAACTTGTTCAATGATACAACATTAAGACGAAGTGAAGATGGTGATCTGGATTCTCTTGTTCAGAGTGTCCATGATTCCATTAATTTTCAGTTCCAAACTGAAGATGAACCTGAAGGTACATTGGACAATTTTACTTTAGATAGTGATTTGGCTACTATTGAACCCACACTTTTTCCTGTTCCCCATTCAGTCTCAGAAACTAGTCAGAGAATACTGCCCAAAATACGCAAACCAAAGCTTCATGTCATGATGAGAAAAAGTAAGCCAGGAAGAAAAAAGAATAGGTCACATCTAGGATACAGTGGGTTGTCTCGACATGGAGGTTTTACATCAAGATTCAGATTGGCAAGTGCAAAGACACCATTGGGATTTATTGATAAACATAGCCATCATCGAACTTCACGGAGCTCACTAGATTCAAATACTAGTAGCAGTGCTCACAGTAGTCAATCAACTCCATTCAGGGGATTAGCAGGCTTTTTCAAACGACCAAAAAGGCGCAAGAAAATTGTGTATTTCAAGTCAAAGCACAAAAACATTGTGGATCCAATGTTTGAAACTGATTTACAATATGTTGTTAACAATTTTCATTTGTTGGCAATATCAAAACAGGAAGACACCTTCTTGAGAGTTAAACCTGGAGAAGTGCCATTGCCAAGTATATTTAAAATATCTAGAATTAATGTCAAATCAAAGAAAAAAGATCCCAGATTGGTTGGTGGTTTTGAAATGGAAAAAATTAAAAGGTTCAAAAGTAAGAAAGAACAGACACAAGTCATGCTGGAGAAATGGAAATCAAAGGACAAAAGCAAGATAATACGAAAGAGAAGTGTATCGGATGAAAGATTACAAAATCAACCTGATATACATTCTAGTAGTAGTCAGCAACAATGCTTGCCACCAAAGAAAAGACACAAGCTGTTCTCCTCAGTTTTAAGTCCAACAGCCTCACAATCTGCACAAGATGCAGCATCGAAACCTGTATTAGCGACACAAAAGAAAAAAGTCGGTCGACCAAGGAAAAATCCATTACCAAGTACAGACTCTTCAGGTATGTAAATTACAATGTGAATTTTTTACTCTATAAATATCAATATATCAGAATTTTTTTGTTACATTTTAATTTTTAATAACTTAAAATAATGATGTTCATTTTTGGTAACAATCAAATGATGTGGTGTTGAAAACTACATGTACACAGAGTTGGAAATAAAGAAAAGGGAAGGAAGGAGTCAAAAGCACTTCTGAAACAATAAAGGAAAAAGTTCTGCACCTTTTGAAGGAGGGTGTTCAGCCTGCAAAGTGGGCTGACTTTCTGTGCTTGTGCAGTTGTCCTTATGGCTTGGGGTCTGGGGACTGCCAAAAGATCTGGGGTATTTGGTATAAAATCCTGCATTCTGGCAAAATCCGTCGCCATTCAGACCTTCAAAATAGCAGTTTTTGTGTGATATTTTAATTTAGTAATTTTGTTTGAAGTTTATACATAAACTGCCAGATTTTGACATTTGTTCATCATAGTTTGTTTACCGTAAATCCCCGGATATAAGACTACTTCGCCTATAAGACGGGGTGGGATTTTCCCGTCATTTTTTATGATTTCAGGCGATGCTTCACCTATAAGACGACCATGATTTTCAGACAAGGTCATACTGGTACCTGTATTTGACGCAACCGATCGGACCATAAACTTTCCACCAATTTTCGCCTATTGTTTATATTTTTATTTTTAATACCGTACTTGTGCATTAATTTCTTTGCCATTTGATTCTAGTTTAATTTTGAATAAATCAGAAAACATAAAAATAAAATCAGATGCCAGAACATCTCATCATCAGTAATCATGAAGACGTATATCTGTTCCGTTTTTAAATAAATTCAATAAACTACATTTATTGTTTATTAGATCAGCTGTTGAAGACAGGAACCCTGATACTCAGAACATATTGGCTTTACATGTGAAGCAGACAAAGTGTAGTTTATGTAATTTCTAGATTGTTACTAAAAGTAAACAAAAAAAATAAAATATTGTACAGAATATTTACCGCCTCCTTGATTACTGCACTTACCGAAACCTTGATGATTTCTTTTTATTTCTTATTTTAATTATTTATTATAACTTTATTTTATTAAAAGATCAATTAATATACAAAAGTACAAAAATTTCAAAGCACGTAATTCGCGTTTCTTGTATGTTATGAATCTGTAAAATATATCAACCATTATGAAACTGCAATATACAAAAACAAAGATGGCCATTTTCTCAAGAATTTCAACCCCTCAGTTGTTTACCGTCGTATAAGACGACCCCCCTTCTCTAAAAATGAGTTTTAAGGTAAAATAACCCGTCTTATATGCAGGAATTTACAGTACTACCATGTGGATTCTAAACAGGAAGTTATACTCTGAAGTATTACTTTATTTTAAGCACTTTATGATTAGCCAATATACAGAAGGCTGATCAATTAAATTGCTTCTAACAAATGATAGATTGTAAGTTTTCAAGGACCTGACTGACTACTATCTCAGGGAGCCTTTCTGGATTATAGGGGACCTCGGGATGCCAGGCTACTGCTAATTATAAACCCTGTGTATATGTATATAGATTTTGTATTTACTTTTGTAATGCTATCTCAGAAATTTTTAAAACCACTGTAGAAAATTTAATAACATGGTGTGTGTGTGTGTGTGTGTGTGTGTGTGTGTGTGTGTGTGTGTGTGTGTGTGTGTGTTGTTCAAGTTTAACTTTTAAGTTACGTTTGAAACATGTCATAGGTTATACCAAATTATCACTTTCATACAGTGACTTCATTTGACATATTTTCCAACTACATGTACATCTATTATTGTTTTACCTTGAGTGCTTGACATTGCAAACACACTTTGGTCAGAAGATATGACTCAAGATACTATTATGCAAGGTGTATTAAATGGTACACATAAGGCAGATATATTGCATTTAATTTTGTATTTTCATTGTATATTTTCAGGTCAGACCCCCACACAAACCAACTGTGATAAACCAAAGAATGTTAGTGTTCACACAGATACCTGTGATTTAAGTCCCTCTGCTGCAAGCCATGTGAACAAAATTTGTGACCATACTGTAATACCAAAGGGCAGTACAGAAGATCTGACATGCAGGACAGTTTCTGTGTCAACGAATACAGACACTGAAGTGTTAACCAACAAAGAACAGAATTGTAGTTTTAATTCAGTGGATATACATCATCAAAGTGTTGTTGGCCAAAGTGCCAAAAAAGATAGTGTTAAAGAAAATATAGAAAAAAGCCATGCAGAGACCTTGTCATGTACAGAATGTAGCCAATTACAGGCAGCTGCAGCAATATTGCCCAAAAAGAGGGGAAGAAAACCAAAACATTTATCATATTGTGACACAAATCCAAAATCACAACCAGCAATGGTTGCTGAAAAGATAAAATCAAGACTTTTAGTTAAAGGAAAAAAGAAGTATGGAAAAGTTGGTAGACCAAGAACTAGTAGTGTGAACAAAAATCATCATAAACGATTTACTAAAATAGTGCATAGGAAGAAATCTCATTCAGGATTACAGGATGGTCAAGTAGCCATGGAAACTGTTCCACAACAAATTGGAGATATGTGCAATAGGTCAGATAGTGTTAGTGAAACTATTGATTCTGTGATACGTTCAGTGTGCTCTGATAATGGACAAAGTCCTCTGCAGAGAGGGCAACAACAAAAATCTTGTGATATTTATAATAATACTAAAGAGGCAGAATCAATGGAAAAACGAAGAACAAAAAAGTTTCAGAAAGCAGGGTAAGTATCACCACATTAAAGCATGCAATCAAGTGAGCTTTTCTGTTCAAAGTTTGTCTGTCGTTGTCCATGTCCTAAACTTTTACATTTTCGACTTCTATTCTGAACCTACTGGGCAGATTTCAATGAAACTTGTTCAGATGCATATACAGGTTGGTGCAATTCAGATTTGTTCGAGACATCGTTGTGGCTCCCAAAACTAGGTCAAGGTGACCTATGGGTCAAAAAATTTAAAAAAATCTTCTTCGTAAGCAATGATGGGAGAAAAAATCTTATGTGATATTTAGCTTCTCTAGGGTCTTAAGCTTATAAATTGTTCATATCATGAAATTTGGTCAGAAATATGTTATATGTTTTTGCTTTGAATTTTAAAAATTTCGTAAAATGGCTTCAAATTATTATAACTTTGCTATATGAATAGATAGTGACATGAGGTTTTCAGTTTTGACTTCTTGAAATAACCTTCAAAATGGGGTCAAGGTCATGACCTAGTTTTTGATTTCTGCTATTTTCTTCAAAATTATGAGAGATATATAAAATTAAAGCATTGTTTAAAAAATTTAACAAGGTACCAAGTTTCGTAACTATATTATAATCCATATAGGCAGTGTTTTCTCCAGCTTATTAAAACAGGATGTCATCAATGACCCCCTTACATGAAAGGAGGGGGTCATTTTTCAAAATGAAGGGGTCATGAAAATTTAGAATAAAAATTACTTTTTTTATATTTTACAATAAAGGGAATATTGTGTTAGAGGATCTGTACTAATCTGCTGCAATGTTTAAGTGTTTTATTCCAAATGCTACCTATATCTGTAATATTTGAAACAGTAAAATCAAGACAGTATCCCAAAACAGAAATTACTGAATGTCAGGTCAACAGACCATTATCATTCATTATTATTATCCATCCTTTCTGTTATGCCTGTTCTACATATGATTTTATTATTTTCATAAATCATCAAAGGATATCTGTTTAACCAAATTTTATTAAAATCTCGATTTACATTTGCTTTTTTAAGTTGACTGTGAGTCGTTGGCAAGTAAGTTACTACCAGATGCCACCTGGTCATGTTCAGAGCTCCATGCAGGACTTTGACAAAAACGTTGTCAAACAAGATTGTTTTGACTTTTCTTTTAACCCGATGCAAAGGCGCTTATAATGACTTGATAAATTAAGCGTTCAATACAAACATTTCAAAGATTAAGAATATAGACAGGTTCCTATATCAATATTTAGCTTCCTGTAATTTGGTACGATAGTCATGTGGTACGACAATACGGAATTTCCGCTCAGTACTTTCGTTTTCAATCGTGTCACCTTTTATAATTTACAGTAGCCAATTTCAATCTACATAAAAATGGTTGCGTCAAAAATAACGCAACAGCAAAACCAAGTTGCGTCATTCATAAAAAAATTGTGTCAAAAACGCAAGAAACATACTCTGGAGAAAACACTGTATAGGAGTTGTTGTCCCTGAAATGTTATTTTTGCTTATAAACACATAAAATTGTGCATTAATTCAAAACTATAAACTTTTTGTATTGGCATACCTGGTATATTGTAGAATATTGTAGGTATTGATATGATGATCATTTTGATATATGGCTCAAGATATACCTTTTAAGGTCAAGGTCATAGCTGCATAAGAAGACTAAAATTGTTATCTTTAAAACAATTAACTTTTTGTATAGGCATATATATTAGAATATTGTAGGTATTGATATGATGATTGTTTTAATATTTGGTTCAAGGTCATACATTCAAAGGTCGAGGTCATAGATGCATAAGAAGACTGAGATTGTTAATTATCTTGAAATCTTTCAACTTTTTGTATAGGCATATATTAGAATATTGTAGGTATATTTGCAAATGATTTTGGACATATCTTCAGGTTGTACATATCTGCAGGTGATCCGTAAGGCCCATGGGCCACTTGTTTTAAGAATTGTAATTGTATTAATATATTTGTTTTGCTTGGTATTTAACTTGCCCATTCTAAGTGCAGAGTTTATCAAACCCCTTATGTGAGCAACAATATTCGATGTTAGGCTATTAAATGTTTTTGAACTAAATTATGAGCTGTAGTGTAATGATTAATCTGTATGTGCATCATTATATTTCAAAACATTGCTAAATAAAAGTTTGACTTTTGGAGACATTTTGAGTTTCTTTCTGGTTAGGTTAAAGACAGGTCAAGAATGAATTATTGAATCCATTAATGAGTTGGTCAAATTGTTTTGCCCTCTTATTATTTACAGACAAGCTATGCTGGGTTTTTTAACACCTTGTTTGTAATGATATATGCTGTATTAATCCTGCTTGGTTTAAAATGCCATCATTATAAAGAAAATATATATACTTAAAATATCCTCATTTTGATCTTATTATTCTATATTAGGTATATTGATGAAAATATTTGAAAATTTGTGACCATTGTGCTGATAAATGCTTTTTGCAGTTATATACTTCAGTTTTTGCCAATTTGTTTTTTGTTGGTCATTGAATATCTGATATTAAAATTTGATAAACTAATGGATGGCAGTGTTTATACCATGTATTTTTGTAATATGCCTGCAAGTTGTAGGGCTCCAGAAGTAATGTTTGTTTCCTGAAAAGTGATGATTTGTTAATCATATATATATATCACCTTGGCCTCGGGATGATTATAATCCAAATTGCATAGTTGTTAAACACAGCAATTTTCAGACTGTTCGTATTCTTTGGCCATCTTGAAAATGGATTTGTACATGTCCTGTTTTGAATGATGAGTTTTGTTTTCAGCAGTGTTCCTGTTACTAAAGTGCTACCTAATAAGAAAGAGTTACCACAACTTGCCAAGAAGAAATACCAGAAGATGGGGTTGTTTTGTGACTATTACAAGGAAGATGAGTAAGTAAAAATTGCTTCTTTTTATCCAAATTGTATTTTGAAAAAAAAGTGTGTTTGTAAATGTATTTAAAGAGCATCTTGTCATCTATAGTTACTATTGCATTACCTCTAAACAGAATTTAGAACCAGTGTGTAGATACATGTGTCTTTAGTCCACAATGATGCAAAATTTGATGTGACAAATTTAAACATGAGTAATGACTTAGAATTATGAAGCTGCTGACAATAATTCGTAGAAAAAAAAAAGGCATTTAAAAATTTTGCATGTTATTGTTATATTTTGATGTGATAATTGTCCCAATGGAATACCATAACATAAAAAAATTTTAACTTGTAGATAACAAACATGACACTTTAAGTAGTAACTAAGAAACAAAAAAACAATCATTCCAAATGAAAAATTTACTCATCTGATCAAGTGAATAATCTAATAGGTTCTTGTGAATAGTTCTAAGGCTGGGTTAAATTCTATCTTTAGACACTGTTGTCAATGTAAAGTTAAGTGTCACAAATTGCAACTTTTGTGAAGTGAGTCCAAAAGTTTTTTTTTAAAATATGAATTGAGACCTCAGAAAGCAATATCTTTTATTTTTTATGTATCTTAAAAAAAACAGTGTGCATGATTGTCCAATTGTCTGTATACATGAAATTGTCTGTGTGTATGAAATTGTCTGTGTACATGAAATTAACTAGATTATTGATTAGCTGTACTAGATAAGGATTTAGGAATTTGATTATAGGGCCATCTCTACTTAAACAGAAAATTATATCTGAGCATTTAAAATCAATTTACACCATTTAAAATTAAATAGTTGGGTGAGTTGATGACATAATGGTTATAAAAAGGAAATTTTCCAAATGAATATAATGGCATACTGGTATGACTTCATGCTGATGATTAATTTTAACCACAAGTGCATAGAAAAACAAGAGGGAGTTTTTGCCATACTTTTTATTGGGATGGGTATGCATACATGTATGTATGTTGTAAATGAGATCTTTGTAGATGTGACAGCTGAAATAAACAAAGTCAATTGCTTGTTAAATTTGTATATTTTTTCTTTTCTGTCTGGCTTAGTTTAGGTGAAGTTTTATGTGTTTTAACAGTAGGATCAATGTTAGAACAATTTAAGTAACATTTTATTATTCCCATGTGTCTTTTGACACATCTGGCTTTCCCTCTTTGAAAAAAAAGTAGTGGTACAACATTGGGTAAAACAATCTTTATAAAGATGAACTTATGTTTAAACAGGAAGAATGGAATGCTAAGATTCAGCTTTGTTTAAGCATTTATATAAATCATAACAAAATTGTAACTTAACATCAGCACATCTGTTCAATCTGGCCTAGCTAAAATAAAAAAAGTAATAAATGACTTATTTATAAAACTTGTGAAAGTCCCTTAAAATAAGATAATGTTTGGCTACTGTTAAATGTTAGGTGATGATAGTTTCCTAATAAAATAAAAGTGAATCTTGAAATAGAACTTTATGAATAGCGATTTCATAACTGGCTTATTGTAATAAATCATTGAATGATTCAGAAATCGAACTTTATTCATGAATACAGATGACAAATGATCTATTTTTGGGTTTCATTGTTTTGTCTGGTTGATTATGATCAGTTAAAATTTTTTGATTTTGTTATTAATGTGTGGGATAGGTAACAGTCTTTATTTGTTTAGCGGTAAAGATATGTACTTGTTGTTTGGTAGTGGCTTTACTAGATACCTGATTACTGTATTTAAACAGTCCTACGTACAAGCCTTAAAAAAATTGCTCAATCTGAGCAAGGGTATTATGTCATTACATTTACTTTTCACCTCCTTCAAAATTTAAGATACAATGGTATTGGTCATTTGTAAACAGAGGAAAACCACAAATGTTTAAATCCAATTTCAGGTCTCATTTACCTTGGATGACCCTTCAGCACCAATAGATGTCCTGTCAATTCTTTAAATGATCGTTTTAAAAATTAATTTTAGAATTTGAAATTAAAGTTGAAATTACATTTCCTCAGGTAAAAATTCAGATTTTCACTGATCATTTAATTAGTGGGCTGGACAACTCAATATTTATTTTTCTGATTATTCAGTGATTTAAGGCTTATCCGTAGGACTGTAAAGGTCATTGTCACCTTGTTTATCATACCCCCATCATTGTAATAACCATCTTATATGGGTATAAGAGTTTGAATTGCTTCCAGTTCCCAGGATCTAGTTTGTATTTTCAGTTGTTTGTTATCAATTTCCCAATTGATTTAATAAATAATTCATTTTCAATTAATTTAGCATTAATCTTCTAGTTTAAATTGTAAAATTGGTATTCAAAATTCATATGTGAAAAGATTCAATAAATGTGGTCATTAAATTGCAAATTTATCTGCTTTTATAGGTTCTCAATATATGAGTGGTTTATGGATTTAATTTGAATCTTTCTTTTTTTTTAAATAAATGTTTCAATTATAAAGCACAATAAACCTTATTGTTCCTTATTGATTTTCACATGAGAGATATACTATTCATATAGAAGGATATCTATTACTGCTTTGCTCTTCTTTTATTTGAATTTGAAGAAAACAGTTGCACAATAAAGACTAGTGTTACACTATAGGGAAGGTATTGTAGTTAAATGTGTTAAATGGAGTAGATTAGCTGTGACTGACAGAGATATAGCAATAAAATTCTAATAGGGAAGATTCCAATAATCTAAAAGGCACTTGTATAAACAAGCAAGCCCAACAGTCTGCTAGCTGCTGCTACTGGCAGTATAATGTAAAATGTGGAAGATTTATAATATATTCTATAAGATATGATTACCTTTCTGTTTGATACTTGACCAGTGTTTTTGTTAAAAGTTCAGTTAATGAAACATTTGTACTCTATAAACGGTTAAGTCATGGGTTCTATTCCCAAAAAATATGTTGGAGACTGATTTTCTTTCAAAATGGTACCAAAGTGACCTAAGGGGCTGGGTTTTAGATCACATCACCTCTCACCACCCAAGTTTCCTGCACCAAACTAGAACTGACAGCCTTAATATAAGAGAAAGAACTTGAATGGGAAATCTTTAATTTAGTCAGTTTACTATGAAATCTTCAATACTCTTAACACCAAAGTCAGTTTCTCTTGTTAGATATAGTTCAGTATATGGTCTTAATTAAAATGTTGGAAAGGCCACTCTTCCTTCTATGACTATTATTATTATTTATCATCATCATGATTATGTTTGTTGAAAATTGGCTTGAAATAAAATTGTATTGATAATTCAAAATCTTGATATTGTAGAGTACTATTTAAAAGAAATTTTGTCCGATTTACTTTTTGTCATCATTTAATTGGGTTAAGGTTAAAACGTACAAAAAATGTTAAGGTTTATTGTTTAATATTTACATTACCGATGTTATCGCCTTATATGAATCTAGCCAACGACCGATGTTATCATTTCTCGATGACAACATCGAATCAAGCACTAAGTTTAGTGAAAACACGCCCATTTGAATTGCAACCAATCAGCTTCCTTCTGAGCGATGATCACTTTATGGCGAATGAATACCACGGAACTACCTTTTCATTCATAATTTCACAATTTCATTCATAACTTGCAACAAAATGCAGTGTAGCAACACAATTCACTTACTTTGAACGCGGTCTGATGTTGTCATACCTCAATGACAACATTCAAAATGACATTCATTCCTTAATAATACATGTACTTAGCTGAATAATTGGATAATGTCGTGAGAATATCACTGAAATATCAACTGTATCATGATGTCCATTTGTCCAGTAAAATGACAGCTCTAGTTTCTTCTGATCTTTCTTTTTTGCTACAAATTTTAAAGTAAGTAATTGAATAAAGACATCTTTTTTTAATCCATTGAAAATTCCAAATTTACATAAATGCGTGAGAGGCATGATAAATTTAGGTTGGTGTCATTCTTTACAATGAGCTAGCACAATTACATTATTTTTACTGTAAATAAATTTTTTAAAAAAAAGTAAAATTGCCATAATATGGAGCACCAATGCAGTGCTTTAGAGTATGCCTTTTCTCTCAGTCTTAAACTATCATTGTTAGACATGTAAAGCACTTGTTGATCTAGACAAAATTATAGGGCTATTGAGTTACATACCACATTGAGTAGCACAGTATATAACTGATACAAATATCAAATTGTGGTTAGTAGTTGTACTGACAAAATAATTCATTTTGACTGTTAAAGAAGGGGCCATTTTGAAAGCTTGTTTACATGTTTTGACAATACAAAGTAATAAAACTTGTGAATTGCCCTCTCCACCAGACAACCTTGTCAGTTAGCACTAAATAGTTGTTGGTGTAGAGGTAATTAGGTATCCCAGGGGAGTCAATTTCACTGAATTTCTTTTACAAGATAGCCCAGGAAAATAAACCCATCTAGTAGGTATTAAAGACTAAATCAGTTACTACAACACTGTAGACATTTTATGTGTATCCATATCTTATCTCCTCCTCTTCATGCTTCAGCTGGCTAATACTAGTGTCAGATCATATACATTTAAATAATGATTTAGGTGATGCTGTTTTAAACTTATCACTTAATACATATTTTCTCCCAACTTTATTATGTAGGAGAACATTGCTCTATGGTTAGTTATTAAGAATATTTAAGTGAAATTATAGCCTGTAAAATAGGGGTCAATAGCAGTTTAAGTAAAATTGGTTTTGCTTGATAGATAAAGAGTGTTGGGGGTAGCCTGGTTTTATGAGTTGATAATTAGATGTAATAATGTATTGCCTACCTTGATAGGTATTAAGTAGCTTTACTGTGTAAAATATCACAGTGTGTGAAA
Source organism: Tegillarca granosa (assembly GCA_029721355.1). Taxonomy (NCBI): domain Eukaryota; kingdom Metazoa; phylum Mollusca; class Bivalvia; order Arcoida; family Arcidae; genus Tegillarca; species Tegillarca granosa. The sequence goes on from CM056600.1 coordinate 23,243,788, forward strand.
TACATATAAGATAGTATTTAAAGTCTGAAGTTTATATATGTCTACATCAGTCTAAATCTGGCAAAATATAAATTTTAAAAAATCATCTTAAGTGCTGCTAATGTATAGCTACCTTTACACATTATACAATGTTTTTTGTTTTTACTCTATACAAAAAATATGGCAAGGTTTCAAATGTGAAATTGTGTCTAAATTGAATTTTGTTTAGTAATTTGGCTCCAATTCAGTAGTAGAACAGTCATCATCCTGATGTAATCGTCAGATTGTTACATGTTTTGAGAGGCCACAGGGTTGATTCCAGACAGTACAGTACAGTAAAGTCATGTTAAAAATATCATAATGTGTTTATGGTTGCCAGTAACACTAAAACTAGGACTGTCTGACTCTCAGTAGAGTTAATTTAGGTCATGTAGAAATGATTTTTTAGAACATTTCCTTGGTTTAATTCATCTGAAATAATTAGATTCAAAAGATCTATACTAAGTTTCTAGAATTAAAAAAAAGTAGAATAATTTTACATTAAAATGTAAATCTAAAGGTTCTATAAAGGAATGTCAGTAATAAATGTTAGAATTTTCCAGTTTTGGGTCAATTAGTCATTGAAATTCAGAACTAGTTTAAGCTATTCATAAAGTAGAGACCTAAAGAGTTGAGTTGAGTAATGGTGTTTAACATCCCAGTCAAGAATATTTCACTTATATCGAGACTTCGCCAGCTATAGGCGAAAGTGCAGAAATTTTGCCTGTGTGTTGCGCTGATGGCATTATACAGCAGGATTCTTTGTCGTGCCACGCCTGCCGCGACATGGGACCTCGTTTATTTTAAGTTCCCATCCGAAAGTACCTTGACTTTCATTTCATAATGCTGAGTGCTTGACGAAAGAACAGTCACTACCCACTTTCAAGTCTTGGGTCAGACCCGGTTGGGGTTCGAACCCACGACCTACCACTTATGGAGCAAGACCTAAAGAGGTTTTCCATCTGTTTTGTAACCATCCATCTGAAATATGCATTACAGTGTAACTCTCCCTAGCAAAGTGGCCAAGTGGTCTAAACCACACACATATCACTGTGTAAGAAAGTTTGTCAGTTCACTTGTTGAATGTTGTGTTTTTCTCCAGAAACTCAAGTTTCCATCCTTTCACTGACAATATAAATGAAAGAAGCTTGACTGCGGTGTAAAACACCATTAATTCAATCTAATGCATCCTTAGTTGTCTTAATGACTTCTTTAGATTTCAAAAGTGTACACATTTAGGGAAAAATGATTTAGAAGTATCTAAAATTTAAGATGTTATGCTATAAAGATTTTTCTTTTGATATATTTTCAGTTGCAAGAAGAAGACAGAGAACAGTACAAACAGAGCCTCCTCTTCCAGTAGCAGCAGAGAAAAGGTGGTGTATTCTAGAGGAGTGGTCCAAAAGCATGGTCTCAAGCTACTACCTGCTCCGCCCCTACATGTTGACAAATATTTACGAGAGCGAGTTGTAGACTTTGTCCTACCTTATGATATATGGTGGTCACATCAGGTCACTACCAGTAATCTGGTAAAATCTTACCATCCAGATTATCTGTCATGTCATACTACTACTACTACTACTACTGCCTGTGTGTGTCTGTCTGTCTATCTATTGATGCTGCTTTTTTTACTGATGGCTAAGTGCTTTTTAAACTGTTTGTCATGTTGTGTTTTTGCTTTCAATACCACCAGGCCTTCAAGTTTTATATAATCCTAATTTTCATTGGCACATGTTTTGTGTGCTTTTTATTTGTAATCAGTCTAAACTGAGCTCTGATTAAACCCTAAAAACTAAATTGAAATACCAGGATAAAGCATTCATAATGATTGTTAAAAAAACCTGGAGAATAAACATAATCCGTCCTTTATCTGTGTTGCTTAGGCAGGTTCTACTGTACATTATGTGGTAATATTATTTTAAATACTTAATGGTTAAAAACGATGTCAGAAAAGGAGAAATCTGACAATTTCAATGATAGACTTGAAGGACTGAAACTTATTTTGCACCTTCTACCATCAGCTCTGTAATTGATTGTTGTCACTTATAAGTGTTTAACTCTGGAAATCAATGCCTTGATGATAAAATCACATCAGGTCAATTGTATAGATTATTTTTAATATTTTTTGCTATGTTTTTTGGGGGGAGGTTTTTAGCTCACCTGAGCACAAAGTGCTCAAGTGAGCTATTGTGATGGTTCATTGTCCGTCGTGCATTGTCCATTGTGTGTCGTGTGTCAACTTTTGAGTGTTAACACTCCTGAGGCCACAATTTGAGTGCAATCTTAATCAAACTTTCTCAAAATGATCCTCTTGACAAAAGCTAGCTCAAGTTCGTATATGGGCCATGTTGGGTCAATAAGTAGGACACTAGGTCCAATTATATAGAAACCTTGTTAACACTCCTTAGGCCCCAATTTTAGTCCAATCTTCATCAAACTTAGTCAGAATGATCCTCTTGACAAAAGCTAGCTTGAGTTGGCATATGGGACATGTTGGGTCAATAAGTAGGTCACTAGGTCAAATTATATTAAAACCTTGTTAACACATATAAGGGGTCATTTTTAGACCAATCTTCATGAAACTGGCTCAGAATGATCCTCCTGACAAAAGCTAGCTCAAGTTTGTATATGGGTCATGTTGGGCCAATAAGTAGGTCACTAGCTCGAAATATAGGGAAAATCTCTGTTAAGAATAGAACTCCAGTTTGCCAAAATCAAGCTGAGTGTACATCATTTTCAGGTGAGCGTCCAGGGCCTTCATGGCCCTCTTGTTTAGTACCTTTATCTTCATTAACATATTTTTGTAAATGCCTAGTTCTCTTTTTTTAAATTTTTATTTATTTTATTATATCTTTTTAAATATATTTTTTGGGGTTATTTTTTTGTTTACAAAATTTTTCTAGGAGGGTAATTTGTCTTTAGTATAGAAAACATTTACCATTTTCTCAAATATTTCATCAATTCATTGTTTGCACTCAATGTTTTAAATTGAAATAAATGCTATTTTCACATGCTGTTTGACTGTTATGGACTTCCCCAAACACTAACTTGATATTAATCATCGTTTACAACTTGGTGCTATACTCTTCATATTAATTAAGAGCTCTTAGATATTGTCAAGATACTATGTGTTTGTCAGATTTAAACCACTCCATTCCTACATAGTTTTATTTTTATTTGATTTGTTGAGTTGCCTTTGACTTTAAAAAATATTTCATAGAAGTTAGTTTTATTATAAATGAATCAGTATGTTTATACTGTAGGTTCAAGTGACACATTGGTAAAGGCTGTAGCGTATCACCATTGTGCTTAGGTTTAATTCCTAGCATAGTGAGTGTGAAAGTAGTGGATCCTTTTGGTTTTTCAGCAGGTTTTCTAGTTTCCCTTTTATATTAAGGCTAAAATCCATGACAAAAAGTTTTATTACCTGTTTTTAAATTGTAAAACAAATTATTAAAGTTTCATTTTATATTGTTTGTATACAAAATGTATATTATTCTATTCCATTTCCAGGCCTAATCCTTATTCCATCTCTTAGTCAGGCCATGGTTCTCCCATTTCCTGGTCAGGCTAGGGTTATTCCATCTCCTTGTCAGACTAGGGTTATTTCATCTCTTGGTCAGGCTGGAGTTATTCCATCTCCTGGTCAGACTAGGGTTACCGGTATTTCATCTCTTGGTCAGGCCAGAGTTATTCCATCTCCTGGTCAGACTAGGGTTACTGGTATTTCATCTCTTGGTCAGGCCAGAGTTATTCCATCTCCTGGTCAGACTAGGGTTACTGGTATTTCATCTCTTGGTCAGGCCGGAGTTATTCCATCTCCTGGTCAGACTAGGGTTATTCCGTCTCCTGAGGATTAATAAATACTTTAGTACAGTATTACTCCTCTCAAACCAAACTCTGATTTAATCAAACACCTACAGGTCAACAGCTATTGTGCTAGAATTCAATATATATATGTATGTGTGTGTATATATATATATATATATATATATATATATATATATATATATATATATATATATATATATATATATATTGGTAAATTCACATGTATAACTCTGTTTAATCATAAATATGATCTTGAAAGTAAAAAAAAAAAAAGATGTTGCTGCCTTGTGTTTAAGTTTTGTAAGTATATTTTTTTTACCAACAAAATTGTTAAAATTTTATGCTGATTTTATAATTAAAAGTTATGGTTTAGGCTGGTTGATAAAAGTGACTGCATAGCTAATCTGTGTGATCAAAAATAATAACAGATAACACATTTTTTGATGGCCTTGGTCCTTTTATTTTAATTGATATAATGCTTAATTTTTTTCCTGCTATCTTGTAAGCCTCTGAAAAACTAAAACTGGAAATGACTTGTTTTTTCTGTATAATAAAATATTTATGTTTTGAAGATGCTATCAATACCAACAACAAATTCATTATCAATTTCAGCAACAAATCCGGGATAAAGTGGAACAATTACAGCTGTTTTAATTGACTTGATTTCTTGTCAGATTTCCACCTTTTTTTTATTAAAAAAAATTCTTCAATTACTTGTATAATTTAAAATTGTATTCCCAGTGTAACAGGAAGTTGCAAAATGTTATCATTTAGTCAACATTGTAATATTTAATTTCCTAATTAAAAAATTCCTTTATATTCTAATTGAAAGATTCTGTTATGTAGAGATAGTTCCTGTTAATATAAAAATCAGTAGAGTAGATTGAAATGATTACTGTAATTTTGCTGAAGGATTGTTTAATTGATGACAAATAATAAAACTGATAACAAAGTAACGTAAAATTGGTTAATCATTAAGGTTTGGATAAACAAGCTTGATACTCTGTAATTATGATCCACCCATGTCATTAATTCTATTCCAAATTTCTTTAATGACAAAAGCATTCACACTGGCTGCAGATAGATTCAATACAACAATTAAGATAATTTTGTAATAATGTTGGTTTAGGAGATTTTTTTTCCCTCTTTCTGCCTGGTAGCAAATTAAAAAAAAAAAACTCTGGCTTTATAGAATCAGCAGTGTAAATCATACTGAGTTGACAGTAAAATCAATTGTAGTGTAAATACAATAATTGTATGGATGTTGAGAACATCAATCAATATATTATAATGTGATATCTGATACACTTAATTTTTTATACGATTTTAAGTAATTCCCATAGTTGTAAAGAGATCTTAGGCTATAAAATCCAGTATTACTGTATGATCCTCGACGCACATAATTGATTCAATTGATTCCCTTATCCCAGTTTGCATGTATCGATAAAATTTCTTTTAAAGTGACTCTTTTTAGAATTTATTAATTTCATATAAAGTATCATATTTCCCCAATAGTTAAATGATTATAATCCCCCCTCCATTGCACTTTTATCTACTTTTATTTTTATTGCATGTCATTTTGATGTAAACATTTTGTTAAGAATTATATAAGGTAGGACAAGTCTAAATTCTTGTTCAAATATGTTGCACAAGGTGTGAAGATTTTAAATGAACATATTACCTGTTTTAAATATGATCACCTGTAGATATGGGTAGGATGTATTTAAATAATAAGGTTTAAGTAAAGATTTAAAAAAGACATATTTAAATTAAAGACCGAAGACAGCCAATACTCTTACTTGTATGATATAGTATTTGGATTACTCCCCATATGACATAATACCTGCTCATTTTTATTATTATTATTTTTTAAAATTCCTTCACCCAATCCCTGTGTCTAAATTTAACTTCTTTTCCATTTTATTGTGTAAGCAAAGGTGTTACTGACCTGGACAAACCAGTCAAAACATATGCACCATTTATAAAAGTAAATGTTTGCTTGCTTCGTATTTTGTGTCTTATTGTAAGAACACTACATATTCAGGAAAGTAACTCCTATTTATGAAGTTGTATAGCTATAATTAGCAATATTGCCTCTTGTATTTATGATAAGAAATGAGCATTATTTAAATATAAATTGTTTAACAAAAATCTCACTGATTTGGATGTTTCTAGTGTTTCAAAATACAAATGATAGGTGAAAATACTGTGTAGACCTTGAAAGCTAATATTTGTATTTTAAAAGTGCATACTAATTAACTGTAGTTCATTAAATAAACAATAAATCTTAACCCATTTACATCTACAGTTAAAACAATAAATACACTTCATTATGTACCTGATAGAAAATGCCTTCAAGTCATGATAATGAGATGAAGTGTTTTACTTTAATGAAGCATTTGGTAATTTAACTGCCAGTGTCCTATTATTAAATCATAAACCAGTTTGTGGTATTAAAATAAATAAAACATATTTATTTGAATTTCATTTTCATTTGCTGATGATGTTTTGATAATTGGACATTAATTAATACATTTGTGTGTGTGTGTGTGTGTGTGTGCAGTATATTTATATTACACCTGTGTGTTTTATTGGTGTTGTATTACAAGTTTAATATCATTGAAGTATACAGTGATCTTCAACACACTTGTCTCATAAACAAAAGCTTGAACTTTTGACATATCTTTTACATTAAATGAAAATATTGATTTTTATCAGTAAAATATGTTATTTATAACTTGTTCTTAAACAGTCTATTGACATAAATGTTCTACTAATCCAATACATCCTCGGAACAGGAAATCATTTTTCCAATAAATAACATTTTAAATTGTTACAGAAACGAAGAAAAGCATTTTGACTAATGATACAGAAATGTGCTTTATATTGATCAATGTTAAATCTATACATTTAGAGCCAGCAACTTTCACTGTTATTATTTTATATCACCATCACATAACACATTAGAAGTAATATCTGGTCCAAGTGTTATGTGTAATTAAACAGCTCAGGGATATAGAGTGGATTATTGTTCATTTAAATGAGTATTTGACAATAAATAACTAATATTAAACAGAATTGTTTGTATAGATTAGCAGATTTAATGACTTTTTCTGTGATTAATTAAACTTCAGAGATTTGTTAGTCGTGTCTTAATGCTGCTGATAATGCTACTGCTGCTTATTCCTTGGTGAATCATTATAACTTAATGTTTGAAACAAATTCTAGGATGTAATTCTTTTGTAGTATTACAAATTAAAGTTAATTTACACGTAATAGTTTTCTACACCATTTCTGTTCATAAGGCTAAAGGCTAAAACACTACAATTTATTAGTTTTATATCATTTTCTGGTGTGTCTATTTTTAAATTTGTATATGATGAACTGCACATGTTTGTAATGTTTTTAATGATATTTACTTGCTGCATTTTTATACCTAAAAGGTTTAAACTATTTTTGAGGCTCTAAACTGAAACATCTTGGATGGAAAAGAGGGATATCTTGGTACCTGTGTAGGGAAATATTGATCGAAATCCTATTTGCAGAGTAAAATCCATCAATTCCTCATTAGCTACTCTAATTGCCACCCTTTAGCCATCTAGCCTTCATTAAACTTATCCATTGTCTTTGTTCCCATTTATCTGTAATGTAAATACTGTACTACTATCTAATACTAGATTTGCTAATATTTGTCACCAGTGTTAGATTGCACCCTCATCTTGGGCACGCCATTGCTTTATATTTCTTTGCATGTAACCATAGTTCTCTCATGTATTGGAATCCATGCTGCCATTTTGACGTTTATTACTAAAATTGACAAGTATGAACTGTTTGCAGATAATTATGTTTAAAAACTCATCCATAAAATTTATTTGAAAGCACTGAAAAATTAATAAATAAGCTTGACCTTGACCCGATTTTGGTAATCTTGTGAGAAAATCAATTTTTACTTAGAATGACTTAAGAAATGATATTCATAGTTAAAGTCTGTTCTAATATTCTGATTTGACATTTTATGTTCTCTGAACATTTTATTGGTTGGTTTTATTATATAATCCTTTTGCATTTTACAGGTTTCCAAGAAAGATGATTCACAGCCAACATATAAAAAAGTCAGAAACAGTAAGTCAAGATAATTAAATTCAAGATGAGGTAGAGTTGGGCTCATCATACACAGATTCTACCTGTTTCATATTTTCTATTATGCCACGTGATTTAAAGCATTAGTGATGAGTCATGACTGAGAGACTTAATAGAATAATTTTCTTGAGTAATAAAAGTTAATGTGTTGTGATATAGAGCCATATTTTGAAAATTACTTATGCATAACAGACCACAGTGTAACATGTTTTATTATTATTGTTGCCTCAGTCGTTGTTATATAACATATTGAAATGATAATCATAATTTTTCTGTTAATATCCATGTATTTTTATTGCCTTTGATGATGGTGTGTTAAGTATGTGATGTAACTGATATTGTATACTGATACAAAATCTGAAAAGGGAATTGACCTTTATGCTCAGTTTCTAGTTGCATCAAGTTAAGATTCTATTACATTTCACACAATTTTATGTGTGACTTTTATTTATGTCTTTTTGAATGAGTGAGAAACTTAGCGTCTGAAGTTGCATCAGAAATATTACAGCTATTCTGAGTATCCATGGCTGATATGACTTCAGAATTCAGCTTTGATATATAATTGCAGTAACTTATTATGAGCAAATATATTGCGTACCAGGACTGTAGTGATTGTTGTACTATTTAGGATTTTGTAAAGATTAACTATTGTTGTATGTTATCATAAGTTCTAAAATTAGATCTGATATTTAGCAAGATGCACACATACTTTATATATAGACCCAGAAGAATACATTTGGGTTTTATTTATTTATTTATTTTTTTGCAGTTTACTTTATAAATAAGTCAGTCAATTAGAGTTATGTCCATTTATTATTAATTTGTTACATGACATTTTCCTTCATTACAAAGTCAGTAGCTTTTGAAAAAAAAACTTAAAAATTTTATGAGCTTTGAAGACAATTGGAGCTATTGGCACACTTATATTTTATTTTGACAATTTTATCATTTTAAGTTGATTTCATTATAATGATATAACAATGTTTTTACAGATTTACATGTGGACATTAAGCCATTATGTCCTGATGAGCCACATCCATGTAACTGTAAACGACCATATGGTAATGATCCAAAACTGAAAGCTTGTCTAGATGATTGTTTAAATAGGTAACTATTATTTTATATACAATTTATATATAATTTTCATATTCAATTAAATATGTCTGTACAAAGAAGCATTGTTCAAATTTTGGCCAGGCCACTCCACCAGCTAGTGGCCTTTAAGTGGCAAGTTAAATTTTATGATTATTTAAATGTTTTTGAAGAAAACTTTGAAAAATGAGATTCTGGTGGGCTTGAATTTGAGCAAAATTTTTGACACTAACTGAAATATTAATAGTTTCATGATGGACAAATATGTTAGACTAGATATAAAGATAAGCTATGCTGTTGTCATTATAAAAGATTTTGTAAGACAAGGTGGAATGGAGCATGTACAAGTCTGTGAAATATAAGTCAAGAAGAATATATCCTAAAAATGACTTGTTATATTTTTGAACACAGATTAATACTTGGTTAAAATTATGATCAGTCCACTTCTGTTACTCAGTTGTTAAGAGTTTAGTGTCGAACATATTTGTGAAGTTGTGGCTTTAATCCTTAGCCTGACCATGCACTTGTAAGTTGAAAGTGACTTTCATTGCCATAAACTCATTGTTAACAAATTATTTTCACCATTTTCTCCATTATGATATAAAAACCTTTCATTCTAAAGAGCAAAAATTAAAATGACAACTCATATTGTAATTTGATTTTTCTTCTTACAGAATGATGTTCACAGAATGTTCACCGGCTACTTGTCCCTGTGATATACTGTGTACCAATCAGAGAATACAGAAACATGAATGGGCACATGGTCTGGAGATATTTCTTACCACAGATAGAGGTTCCGGTGTAAGGTCAAATAAACAGGTACAAGCTGGTAAGTTGTTTATTTTGTAATGAAATATAAAAAATTGTGCAACTGAAAAAACATGTACATGTACATGTACATTACATTTGCCAGGACAAGCAAGAACATGACACGATATGAGTGACATACTGGGAAGAAACAGGAGACACAAGAAAAATCTTGATTATGAATCTGGATTTGAATAGATGTTGACAGTAATGATAACATAATGTAGTAAAATCATAAGTAAAATACTTAAGAAACAATTGTTAAAAGTATTTACCTATAAGCATAAAAAAATTATATTGTACATAAACATACTTGTAATTACATTTAAAAAAAAAACCAATAAACACTTTGCAATGTTTATGATAAACACTATGCAGTCTTATCATCTCTAGAATGTGGCATTATGTCTTGACTTTAAATACATTGTGCTGGAGTGTCATAATTTAGAAGCTTATGTTGAGGACAGTCTAAAATCTAAGTTCACTGAAATTGTTACAGTAGAAGGTAGACATCTGATTTAAGCAGAATTCTTGTTATTTTACAATGGCATTAATGAAGTATGATTTAGTTTTTTTGTTTACTTTTAACAGGACAGTTCATTCTGGAATATATTGGTGAAGTTGTGAGTGAAACAGAGTTTAGGAGACGTATGACAGAGGAATATTCTCAGGAAAGACACCATTACTGTTTAAACTTGGATAGTGGAGCTCTGATTGATGGTTACCGTGTTGGTAACATTGGGCGATTTGTAAACCACTCATGTGAACCAAACTGTGAAATGCAAAAATGGTAAATAATGATTTATAATCATTCATTTTCATTATTTAATTTCATTTAATGTGATACACTGTATCAAATTTAAGTAAAACGCTTTCTAATTAGAATTAATGAAAAGGCTTGTTCTTGCTAAGAGTTCTGTTGAAAAATCTTTATATCTTTCCTGTTATATATGTATTAACTTTAAAATATTTTTAAATTCTTTACAGGAATGTAAATGGTGTATACAGAATGGCTTTGTTTGCTTTAAAAGACATAGCTCCATATACTGAACTTACATATGATTATAACTTTCATTCCTTCAACATGGATTCACAGGTAACATTACATAATTAAATTTATAAGATATGAAAAACTGTAATGATCAGTCTTACTGTTTTATAGACAAACAAGTGTCAATTTTGATAACTCTGTCTGTTACTATCAAACAGGTTCCTTTCATAATTCATCCTGTTGGACTTAATTTAAGTTTTTCTTAACAAACTTCGGAGGGAAATAAAAATAAAAAGTAGATTTTCAACCAGTGTAAATTTACGATATTGATTGTCAAGAACATCTGTAATACGATTTATTGCATTTTCTGTCTAAGTTTTTAGCTCACCTGAGGTGAAAGCTCAGATGAGCTATTGCTATCCATCTCCGTCCGTCGTGCGTCGTCCGTCGTCCGTCGTCCGTCGTGCGTAAACTTTTTACATTTTAATCTTCTCCTCCAAAACCACCGGGCCAAATTTAATGAAACTTGGTAACCATCATGCCTGGGTGAAGCCCTTTCAGATTTGCACAAATGAAGGAGTTATGTCCCCTTGGGGCCCCACAAGGGGGGAAATAGTGAAAAACTTTAAAAATCTTCTTCTCTGAATCTACAAGAGATATACCTTAGTTATTTCATTTATAACATCCTTAGGTCATCTATTTTCAGATTTGCACAAATGGTAGCCATGGGGCTCAAAATGGGGAAATTATAAGGCACTGAGTGGGGAAATTGCTAAAAACTACATATTTATCACTATATCTTGAAAACTATCAACTTTTTGTATAGGCATATATATTTGAATATTGCAGGTATTGACATGACGATCATTTTGATATATGGTTCAAGGTCAAATGTTGATAGGTCAGGGTCACAGCTGCAAAAGAAGACTTAAATTGCTAATTATCTTGAAAACTATTAACTTTTTGTATAGGCATGTATATTAAAATATTGTAGGTATTGACATGACGATCATTTTGATATATGGTTCAAGGTCATATATTGAAAGGTCAAGGTCACAGCTGCAGAAGAAGACATAAATTGCTAATTATCTTGAAAACTATTAACTTTTTGTATAGGCATATATATTAGAATATTGTAGGTATTGACATGACGATCATTTTGATATATGGTTCAAGGTCATATATTGAAAGGTCAAGGTCACAGCTGCAGAAGAAGACTTAAATTGCTAATTATCTTGAAAACTATTAACTTTTTGTATAGGCATATATATTAGAATATTGTAGGTATTGACATGTCAATCACTTTGATATATGGTTCAAGGTCATATATTGAAAGGTCAAGGTCAAAGCTGCAAAAGAAGACTTAAATTGCTAATTATCTTGAAAACTGTTAACTTTCATGTATATTAGAATATTGTAGGTATTGCAACAACGATCATTTTGATATATGGTTCAAGGTCATATATTGAAAGGTCAAGGTCACAGCTGCAAAAGAAGACTTAAATTGCTAATTATCTTGAAAACTATGAACTTTTTGTATAGGCATGTATATTAGAATATTGTAGGTCTTGACATGACAATCACTTTGATATATAGTTCAAGGTCATATATTGAAAGGTCAAGGTCACAGCTGCAAAAGAAGACTTAAATTGCTAATTATCTTGAAAACTCTTAACTTTTTGTATAGGCATGTTTATTAGAATATTGTAGGTATTGACATGTCAATCACTTTGATATATGGTTCAAGGTCATATGTTGAAAGGTCAAGGTCACAGCTGCAGAAGAAGATTTAAATTGCTAATTATCTTGAAAACTGTTAACTTTTTGTATAGTCATGTATATTAGAATATTGTAGGTATTGCAACAACGATCATTTTGATATATGGTTCAAGGTCATATATTGAAAGGTCAAGGTCACAGCTGCAGAAGAAGACTTAAATTGCTAATTATCTTGAAAACTATGAACTTTTTGTATAGTCATGTATATGAGAATATTGTAGGTCTTGACATGACAATCACTTTGATATATAGTTCAAGGTCATATATTGAAAGGTCAAGGTCACAGCTGCAGAAGAAGACTTAAATTGCTAATTATCTTGAAAACTATGAACTTTTTGTATAGGCATGTTTATTAGAATATTGTAGGTATTGACATGTCAATCACTTTGATATATGGTTCAAGGTCATATGTTGAAAGGTCAAGGTCACAGCTGCAGAAGAAGACTTAAACTGCTAATTATCTTGAAAACTATTAACTTTCTGTATAGGCATGTATATAAGAATATTGTAGGTATTGACATAACAATCATTTTGATATATGGTTCAAGGTCATATATTGAAAGGTCAAGGTCACAGCTGCAAAAGAAGACTTAAATTGCTAATTATCTTGAAAACTATGAACTTTTTGTATAGTCATGTATATTAGAATATTGTAGGTTTTGCGACATTGATCATTTTGGTATATGGTTCAAGGTCATATATTGAAAGGTCAAGGTCATATCAACATAGGAATACTAAAAGTATTCATTATCTTGAAAGCTATTAATTTCATGCATAGGCATGTATATTAGAATATTGTAGGTATTGACATGACAATCATATATGGTTCAAGTTCATATATGTTCAAAGGTCAAGGACATAGCTGCATAAGTATACTGAAATTGATTAATGATTTTGAAATTATTCATTACATTACAGTTACTTCATGCGTATTATATAAGCTACTTATAAATGAAAAGTGAGTGGATATATTTCTGATTAAGTTTTGTGGGAGTTCTTAACTTGAGAAAACTTTTAAAGTTTCTGTACTTAATATATTATCTATTGCACTTTGCAAACAATATTGGACATATCTTCAGGTGAGCGTTAAGGCCCATGGGCCTCTTGTTTTTCATTTTATTAGCTCATTATTTACATAATTTAATTTTATATGAATTTCTTATTTACAGCAAATTTGTAGATGTGGTACTCCAAAATGTCGAGGAGTGATAGGAGGAAAGACGCGCAAACTGAATGGACAGATCAAAGATAAATCTACTCCATTAAGACCTGTTGGTAGACCCCCAAAAGATAAAAGAAAGAATGAATTTAGATTAAAGAAATTCAGAGAAAAAGTAAATATAATTGCACTGATAGCATTGTTTGTTGTCTAATTTTCTTGATTGATCAAAGCATCTAATGTTCCTGCACAAGAACTGAGTATGTCTGTTTTCAAAATGTATAAAATGCATTTATTGTGAAGCAAGAATTAATTAGATAATACAATGCTTTATGCCCAAATCAAGATTCTTTTACTTTAAATCAATATAGTCAGTTCTTGGATGGTAGGTAAATCCAATGAAAATTTTTTTCATGATAGAATCAGCATGATTTATATTTGAATCAAGTTGAAGGGCTCTGTGATAAATGTATGTTTTAGACCTCAGGGTCTTCTTGAGCCCTTTGTTAGCCAGCAAGAATGAATCTGATGCTGTTACAATAGATTTGCATTATTAGCAAAATTGCCGTATTATAAACATGGGACTTAATCAGTATTTTGTCATTATATCCATTGTTCTTACCAAGTCTGGAGTTTCAATATTAGTTTGTTTAGGCTATCATAATGTACATGTTTTCGGCTCATTCCACCCAGTACCATCACGAAAGTAGAGTCTGTCTATTTTTGTTATGTATACACATGACACCTGTTACCTATGTGTTTTCTGGTTTCATTCAGGAACTTTTTATTTTTTTGTATTGATCGATTGTTATGTGATATTAAGTGACATTCATTGTATGTAATCTGATCATGACCAGATATCATGTAGTACTACATTTATACATCATTTATATACCAGGTAACGAAAATCAATTATCATGTGAAAAGCATTATTATATAGGTAAAAAGCATGTTGTTGTAATAACTTTTTTTTATGTGAATATCACTTTATTGGGATGAACGAATTACATGTATAAACAAATATGGATATATCCATGTGATATTTGATTGTTAGATTTTAAAATATCAGTGTTTTGTCATATACTGATTTTATTGATACAAATTTAATGTTGCTGCATTGAATGAAATAAGGAAGTCATCAGTTGTTTTCTGAATACAGGTTTTTTCTTGAAATGTGCTTCATGTACATAGTGTGTTACAGACAGTAAAAAAATCTTCAGGTAGTTTCATGTTATACTCCTGTTTGATGCCTTAATGAGTTATATAAACACTTTATAAAAAAATGTTTAAAACTATTTGTAAAAAATTGTTTAAAACTATTTGTAATGAAGATTGACTCGAACTAATTTTTAGAAGGTTATAGCAAGCCTTACCACTTCAACTCCAAGATCAAATTTTTCCATTTTTTTTTTTGAGTATTTAAAGATGGTTTGTTTTTTTTTATATACCCCTGGGCATTAGTGATTGTTTGCTTAAGTGGTGTGCTTTAAATTGCCTGTTCCCACCTAGTTTGATACTTGAGAATAACATACTTAATAACATTGTTTAAATGATTTTATGATGTTCTCTTTTCAGCAAAAACAAGTTCAGGAACAGAATGCTGTTAATAACAGATATAATCCCTTCTTTAAACCTATGTCTAACCGTGAGCGCATATTTACCCGGGAACACAGTATATTTCTGTTACGTAACTTGGAGAAGGCTAGACAAACCAAAAAGAGAAGTCCTTCAACGGAAGAAGAGGAGGATAAAGATGAAGAGTATGTCAAATCTACAGGATTCAAAAAGAAAGGTTTGAACATAGTTGTCTGTTTATATGATATGTCAGCATGATTTCTATAATTGTGTATATCTTTTTATTCATTATACATTTACTTCTTTGCATTACAAAGTCTTGACAACGTTCAAAAAAAGCTTATACACACTGTCAATGCAGACATCAAATACCTAGAAATTTGGACTAGAGTTTAAAAATGATTAAACTTTTACACTGTTAATCTTACCACTTTTGTTACTTGGTTGTATTGACTTTTGAGATAATGACCATACTTTAGATAATTCTTAAATTTGCTCAAATCAAGTTTACATTATTAGGATCAAAGAAATCAAAGAACATCATTTTAAAACACAATTCCACAAAATAGTGTTTAAAAAAAGGAATATTGATATTTAATGCACAATTTGAGATTTTCAACTATAAAGTAGTGGTAATTTTTGGGATTGTGGTGGAAACCAGAGTGTCTGAAGTAAAACACAGTCTTTTACATGTAAACTGACAATTTTTTCACAGTAGCATTTGTACAAGTGGAATTTAAAACTCAAGAGGGGAAAGTTTTGTGATCCATAGCCTGTGTAGAAAGGTGAAAAGTAGAATGGTGACACAAAACAGAGAAAAAATTTGTTATAAAATAGCAAGGTGCTTCTGAGTTATAAAATAGCAAGGTGCTTAACTCAGAATTGTATAAGTACTTGATTTGGGATTATTTTGTCTTCCAGATGTGTTCATTACTCAACTTACAGCTTTAAAGACTGCCAGATCGGTCAAAACAAGGTAAAGTATACTAGTAGATCTACTTTATCTGTTTGTGTTTAATATGTCGTGTCCCTCTTACTGACCATTATTCTTTTAATTACTGATATCAATGAGGTTAAAATGTATTACTGAAGTAACAACTAAATGTTTGTAGTATTTTAGATTTTGTTTCATGTTTGTTCAAATGAAATTAAAGACAACAGGATAGAGAAATACTAGAACACTGGTAACCAATAGAACATTAAATTTATGAAGAGGCTAAATACTGCAGCATAATAATCTTGTTCAAAATGTCAAAAAATGATCACACTATTTTACACTCATTAATTTTTTCCACATCTTATTGCAGACGTTTAGCATTAGCAGAAGAAAATAGTGAACTAGCCAAGACTGCCAAACTTGCTCAAATATTTAATGGTATTTACAATGCTGTTGTTACATGTAAAGGTAATTATTCAATTTGAATTGTTGTGCCCTTATCGTCAATAAAAAAAATTTAAATTTAATTCGCGTTATCAAAGTTGAAGGATGATGTCACTTTAATATAAGCTTTCCACTACAGAAGTCTTTGATGTTGTAAACAGTTTCCGGTACTCGAATGTTATCCAATTGAAAAAACAACAAATACTTATAGATACTTATAAAACTAACAAAAAGTAAATAGATGATGTATTAAAAAATTTACACCAACTGCAAAAGTGTGAAAAACATGTTCTTTAAATATACAATCACGATGTATACGAACAACAGAATTGAAAAATAGATATATTTGCATGTTTATCAGCAAAACTTATTTATTACATTCGGTAGAAAATACAAAGAGATAGTAAATAGAATTATAAAGCAGTGCAATAAGTTTTTGAGATTTGAATGCAGTTGTGAGTACCACGTGGTTAGTCCTTTAAATTAAATTTGGAGAAATTAAAGACGAAAGTTGAACTGTTATCGACAGCGACATATTACTCAGCTTCTCTATTAGAGTAGGGGATTATCGTACCTGTTAGACTTAATTGTCCGTGATGGTACTGAATATTTATCCGTTAATTGATACTAATTAATCCAGTAGACAATTAGAACTATTCAGTTATTTTCTCTAATATAACAGTAGGCTAATTAACGACATGATTGCCTTGATCGTTTTGTTTATTGGGCCATTGATCACATATTGTTAGAAAAAAATTAGAATTTTTGAAGTTAATTTTAATAGATTTTTAAACTACAGACCAAATTTTTACTTCGAGTTATCGGGGGTATTCAAGTAATAGAAGTTTGAGTTAGCGAAGTTGTCCTTATAAAGTTTATGCAGAAAAACGGTCGGGACGAAATAAAGACTTCGAGTTATCCTGGGTATTCGAGATATCGAAGTTTGAGTTATCAAAGTTCTGTTGTACAGTGATGAGTTATTAAAGGGCTAAAACTACAGAAAACCACTTTTTTACTAAGCTTCACATGAGACTTTCCATTTCAAAGGTCACTACTACTAAGATTAAACTTACATTTCTTTGTTTGGTATGAATTGAAAACACATGTCTATACTGAGCTAATGAAGATTTTTTTTTTTCAAAAATTAAAATTTCATGAAAAAATCAAGTCAAACCCGTGGTTAATATCCTTTAATGACCTGTACATACTTTTAAACTTGTGTCTGTTATACAATATGCTAAGTCTTCTAATCTTTTTCATGGACTTGCATTGGCATTCTGTGCTGGTTTTCTGACAATATTTGAGTTACATTTGTGTGTTGGTTTATTTATGGAAAGCTAATATTGCATCTTTTTTTTCAGATGAAGATGGTAAAGAATTAGCAGCTCATCTTATGTATCTTCCGTCCAAGAAAAAATATCCAGAGTATTATGACGTTATAGAAAGTCCTATAGATTTCCGCATGATTCAGCGTAAAGTGTTCACAGGAAAATACCAAGATTTAGAGTCATTCGATAAAGACATAACAAAACTCTTTAAAAATGCAGAGGTAAGTTTTTATATTCAGTGCTGAGATGTTTGAATATGAAAATGTTGTTTTGTTGCACATGTGCTTATCGGACAAAGATACATTTATTTGAAGCAGGTGTTTTTCTAATGTTACCCTTTCCTGGAATGTAATTTTGATTGTGTTATTTCTCCCTTGCGATTCGAAAACAGGTAGTGACTCATCTTTTGTTAAGAACTCTGCATTTTAGAAATTAAAGTCTTATGAGATCATTAAAACCAATCCTTTGTGCTGTGATATGGTAACACTTGAAAGAATCTTTTCTGCACATTGACATAAGCACTGCTAAGTTCAAAATTCCTGCCATTGTGTCTTTATTGGGTGCATACTGATTTAGGTAAAATATTTCTGACTGGTACATGTATGTAAAACCCCATTCCTTAAATTAATTGATGTAATATATGTATGAAATCATGTGGGAATATCTTGTACTTTTTATAGGTTTTTTTTTTCCTACGTTTAATTAAAAATGATATTGTCTTTAAAACAGAGATACTGTGGTCGATCTTCATGGATGGGAAGTTTGGTGCTTAAACTACGCAAGTTTTACAACACTGCCAAAGCTGAAGCTTTACCACTTCTTGAAGATGTACTTGGTGAGAGAATTGTGCAATCCATTAAACCAGATACCACCACTGACTCTACTAAAGTAACAGGTATGTTTATGTTATAGTAATAGTATGTTATCTAGTATGAAAATATAGTATTTACCTATTTGTTAAAAATAAGTCTTAAATTTTTCATAATGTAAAAAGGTAACATTAATGTTATGATTATGATTTACAGAGTGTAATGTGTTTTAATTTATAATATTTGTAAAATTTATTGTCATTGTTAGTCATATATTATGTAGATTTGGATACATGTAGCATATCGTTATGGTCATGAAATCATGAACCAAGCAAGTCTCTGTGAACAAGAGACACAGTTGGGATCTTTGGTGTGAATTATACCAAGAGATTTAATTTTACATCAGCCTACTAAAATCTACCAAGCTGCCTCGTGAAAGTGTACTGGTAGATATGCTTGGAGTAAACCTTAGAAAAGACTGATATTCCTTTAAGTGGTAGTCTTTTATTTTACTTAAAGCTGGATAAGCACTTGTCTGGATAGCACATAAGCTTTGAGAAAATCATGATAAAATTTTTTATCATAATATTACCTGAAATACTGTAAATCAGGAAATTAATGCGAGCAAGAAATTAATGCAAAAAATGCAAGGCTCGTTTAATCGCATTAATTTCTTGTCGCATTTATTTTCCGATGTCTGTATTCTGTATATTTATTGTAAATTGAGTTACCTCCCTTAACTGGAAGTCGTGATAAATAAAAGCACATTCTCATTTAGCGGTATTTTTTTGCTGTTTCTTTCTGGGAATTTTGATACGAGTGGAATCGTGACTGTAAAATCATTTTCAACCTTGACTGGAACATCAAATTGAAAGTACTGTGATTATAAGTAATTTAACATTCTAAACTCGTGAGTTGAAGACGAACATCAGTTGTACACATGCCAACATGGACGTCCTAATTTTGAATGCTTTATTTTAATAAAAACTCCAAGCGTTATATTTGAGTATGTTGGTTTATTTTTTAAAAAAACCATGTGTTTCTTTGTTCTGATAATCCTTTACCACCCTGGTTAATTTAAAACAATGGGTCATCGGCGTTTAAGAATTTACCCTCGGCACCTCACTGTTTATTTAATAATGTCTACCGAAAGTTTGTTTATAACGTGTTTTTAAATTAAGGAAGACATAATATAATGATATCTAGTCCATAATTTAATGTTTATAATTGTAAGATAAAAATAGGCAAAAATTTTAAAAACTGAAATTTAAAAAATCGCATTAATTTCAATACGCATTTTACTTCAAAATCGGCAATTCGCATTAATTTCATGATGCATTAATTTCCTGATTTACAGTATTTTAAAGCACATTGTTGCCAATTTCTATAGAGTCACCTGGTGTAAAAAATATCCAAGAATAATTTACTTTTTAAACAGATTCTAAAAAGATTGTAATTTAGTATTTCATCCATATACAGATATTTTATTCTTGAGCAAAAATTTCATACAACAATTTTTTTGATATTGTAGAAAATACTGAAGAAGAGGAGGAAGAAGAAGTAATCAGATGTATCTGTGGTGTATACAGAGATGAAGGGCTCATGATACAATGTGAAAAGTGCTTTGTAAGTATTCTATCAAGACAAGACATAGTAATACCATCAGTGATTTTCAAAATTAATGTAACTAAATTGGCACTAAATTACTATCTTAGAAATGCTATAATCAATCTAGTGCATTACTGTCCTATTGAAAGACTGTAGTAAAGTAGCAGTTATCAAGACAACCAATGCTGGGATTTTGGTTGAAAACCGGAGTACCCAGAGAATTTTAAGAATTACTTCAAGTGAACTGATAAACTGTCTCACATTAGAGTCTGCCTGAATGGCATTTGATTCTAGACACTGGAAGGTGATCCGTAAGCCAGTCAAATGTGTGGGCTTTTTATGTGCTACATGATTTATTTTGTAATTTTTACTGCAATAGTATTTTTTGTAACATTTATGGAACACAGTTATATTATTATAATTGACAGATCTGGCAGCATTGTGATTGTATGAAAGTTGCTGGTGATGTAGAAAACTATCTGTGTGAACTATGTAATCCCAGAACTATTAACAAAGTAAGTAATTGTACATGGTACAGGGAACTACAATAAGTGCATTAGACCAATGCTATTGGGCTGTTGAGTTACAAAATTCAAGAAAGTTGAGACTCAATTTTTACTAAGCCATAGGTGTTTCAGACAATGATTACTGATCTAATAGAAATGATACAGGTTTTGGTCAATGATTTTTGTGGTATTTATTGCTTAGCTCAAATTTCAGAACCCTTCCCTTTTTTTTTTTTTTTTTAATTATAATTTTCATATTTGCTGTTTGAGGTTATATTCTATAAGCTTAAGTTCATATTAGAATAAAGAGTTCTGGCATATGGAATTAAATATTTAAATCTATTGTGATGTTTCATTTTATTTCTATAATTCCAGGAAATTTTAGCTGATCCTCAACCTGACGATGCAACAACTGGCTGGACATATTACATGACTTTAATGAGAGATGACCTACAGATTCGTGTTGGAGATTGTGTCTATGTGCTTCGAGAACAAGATTCTAAGTGGAGGGGTATGGAAATTGATTCTGTGAGATCTTCCCATAGACTTGTTAGCAATATTGGTGCTGAAAATCTAGTCATATTTAGAATTGAACGACTATGGAAAGATGAGAGGTGAGCACTATTTGTTAAATACACAGAACATTACTATTATTCATGTATATTCTTACTTCCGAGCATGGTGCATGTAATTAATAAACAGACTGAAGCAATATTCCAACTTGCTGTCAGTTTATGACATAGAGGAAGTCATGGTTATAATGTTTTCTGTATCACAAATTACAGACTTAATCTAATATACAAGTTAGAATATTTGAATTGCTGGCTTCCATTATGATAACAAATTCTCTAAATTTTATACATTTATTTTGTGAAGCCCAATTTTCACTATAGATTACTAAGAAAAATTCCATATACATTATGTACATCTTCCTTTTCTCTATGAGTATTCAAGTTTTCTCCATCAATACAATCACTACCACACATCCATCTTTCTAAGCATGTACATATTTGGTGTTTCTTTGACCTAAGTTTATGTTTATTTGATTTTCAGTGAGAAGAATTTTGCATTTGGACATAGTTATTTTCGTCCTCATGAAACATTCCATGAACCATCTAGAAAATTCTTCCCAAATGAGGTAAATAATTTACTGGAAATAGAAGCCAAGTTTAATGAGATGTAACTGTAATATAGTTTTGTAAAATTATGTATAAAGTCCAATTATAAATTATTCAATGTTGCTTTAAGTTTCTGGTCTGCTTGCACGAAAGTAATCTTTAGCATCTTGTGAATATAGTCGAACCTGTCTAAACAACACATTCTAAACCTTCAAGTTTTACTCGATTTAGAGAGATATCTGGTTTACACAGGGTTACAGGATCTGATCATCTTATCATGTTACCAACTGGAATTTGTGATTTCTGGATACAAGAACTGTTGGAATGATCGAAAATTTCACTATTTGACATCATGTAACATTTGTTTTTTTTTTGACATAGAACAGAAATGTTTGTTCATAGAAATCAAATTGCTGGCAGTATATTTCAAGTTACAAAACAAAGATTTCAGACAAAAATTACAGATCCTATGTAATAAAACATATATATACATTTGCAAATGACATGTCTCATTAATATAGTTCAGACTGCTTTTCAGTTTACTTGGGAGTTTGGATTTCTTAGGTTTCAGTTTACTAGGGCAGTGATAAAGTTTTCCACAAATAAATTTTCTGTTCTTCAGATTTGATCCAGTTACCACATTTACATGTATCCTTCATTCTGAATGTGTAACAGGTGTCTGTCTACATCCCGTTCTTGTTTTGAAAAAAAAAGGAGGGGGGGGGGGGGGATCCACTGCAGTTCTTGACATGCATTAATTGTGTTCTCTCTATAATGTGTGTATACAATATATGATATTTTTACAGGTATTTAGAGTTCCAATATATGAGATAGTTTCCTTTGACATGATCATTGGTCATTGTTGTGTGATGGATTTAAATACCTATTGTAAAGGAAAACCAAAAGGTATACGAGATCAAGATGTCTACATTTGTGAATACAGACTTGATAAAACAGCTCATCTCTTTTACAAAATATCCAAACACCCGTAAGTATACCACTTGTTCTTGTGTCATATTTAACGACTGTTTTTTCCTTTTCTTTTGGGTTGGTGGTGGAATATTACCACCTGTGTGTGTGTGTGTGTGTGTGTGTGTGTGTGTGTGTGTGTGTGTGTGTAACACTACCCCCAACAACAAAATAAGGGATGAATGAATAACATGTACAGAACTTAAAGTGCTAAATAGCACTTCTTCATGGATAGGATACCAAAGAATTTTATGTCATGAAAAGGTCCTTGGATATAAATATGTACAAAAATGTCACAAGTTTAAGGTAACTTTTTGTATGCAGTTCAGTATATTCCTAGTGACAATTATGAATTATGTTATTAATTGCATTTATTATGTTATTTTTCAAATAAAGAGTTATATGATCAAGTTACCTTTAATAAGAGGAAATTTAATGTTTGGTATCTTGAATCTAGTACTGATATTTAATCCTACTTCATAGTTGAGTGGAATAATTTTTATGTTCCTGTCAGGATTCTCTCACTTACATTTAGGCATTATTTTGTAATTGTTGGAGGAAATATGGCCTGAGTACTAGACTAAAACCACAAATATTTGGCATACAAACTGACAAACTTTTCCACTCTGGGATCTTACTGAGTAGGATTACAACCTAGATGATGAATGGTTTTGTGATCTGTAAGTGCACACTTTAGGCCACCAGGCTACTAAAGCAACTTTAATTCATAGATTACCAAATGTGTTTGCTTTATGTTTTGCAGGTATCAAATAAATACTAAGTCTTACTGCTTTGACATGTTGGAGACTAAGAGAGTACCAAAACGCACATATTCAGTAAGTTTTAATAAAATAAATGAAAGTGTAATGGTGTGAAATGCTAGATGAATTGACGTAGAAAATGTTTTTCATAACATCGAAAAGGGGAATATCAACCTGTATGAAATAGGTTAAAATTATTAATGTTGGTTAATATTGAGAGATTTTCATTGATTTAAAAATAGTTTTCATTTAAAAAACGTCATTTAATAGGATGTTTCAAAGGGGAATATCAACCTGTTTGAAATAGGTAAAAATTATTAATGTTGGTTAATATTGAGAGATTTTCATTGATTTAAAAATTGTTTTCATTTAAAAAACGCAATTAGGATGTTTCAAAAGGATAACTTTTTTCTTCTTACTTTCCATGTTATCTTGCTTGAAAGCAATAATGTAGAACATTGTGAATAGAAATTTGTTTTTTTTGAAAATGAGTCAGCATTAAATATGAAAGGCTCATTGATCTTTGGATTAATAGGTAAAACTAGATAAGTTTTAATTTGTTTAAATTTCAAATTTTTATTTATAGCCTCATGAAGTTCCAGAGTCATACAAACGTCGTAGTGGCACAGGAGAGAGAAATCCCTCAGAGGGGGGTTCTGTATCCTGTAATATTGGTGAAAGTATACCAAAGAAGAAACAGAAGTTAAGTAAGATGTCTGCACAGAAAGACGAACTTGAAGATAATCAGCTTCTCAGCAAAATTAAAGCACAAAAGGTAGGAAGCTCATTTAATTGTTGTTCTTTATAAAGGATGCAAAATAAAAGTGAAAAACTTTATGACTAACAATTTATGTATAGAAAATTGTAAATTGTATTTGTGCCTTAACAATCTTCATAAGAATATTTGAATTAAAAAAACAAAAGCTTGATGTTGCAAAATTGTTTATTTTCACATAGAACAACACACTACAAAATAAAACATACCACAAAAACTGGTATTAAAATCAGACTGTGTTGTATAACACAATGTGGCACCAGTATATCTGAGTACCACATATCTCCAATATCAGAACTGCCATTAATTATTGTTGAAAAAAAATCAACCAAGTTCACAAAAAAGTGTATAAACCAGTATGATGTCACTTCAATGAATTTGTGTCATATCCTTGAAATAAGGGTCATTATACATGTATTCATTTGTCTAACTAATTTATGTACATGCATTACATACAGATTTCATTTACCATGTTTCATTTTCATTTTAGAGAAAAGAAAAGAAAGACAGAGTTGACAGAATAATGTGGAAATTACTATCTGTCGTTCCTCCAAAACACAGATTGGATTTATCACATCTCCTTGACGAACCAGTAGGTAAACGACCACGGAAAAAAACCTCACGTACATGATGATTTTGTGTAATATTTCATCTTGATGTTTCTTTGGATGGCCAATACATATAAATATATAAATTTAGACTGTACAAAACAGCATTAAAAGTTTATTTCTTCCATCAAATGAACTCATTGGAAATTTATTGGAAATTTTACACTTCCTTGATCGAGACACAGGCATCAACATAAAAATGACTTTAGATAATAGGTTATAAAAGGGGAGTGTTTTATTATTTTTAATTGAGACAATACATATTTATCTGATAATTATCAATTAGTGATATATACAATGAAATGAGACTTGATTTGCTGTCATCAGTGTTGCAAAGTTAGGTTTATTCACTTATTTATTTATGTACAGCAAGATAAAACGTAATATGTAAGTTCTACTGAAAAGGCAGCACATTTCATAATCCTTACTGTCGGTAACATTCATGAAATATACGTTTTTTTCATCAATTTTAAGCCATTATTATTCACAAGTGCAAATCATTTTGAACATCCTATGTCAAGGACCTTTTTCTTGCCATTTAAAGAAAAATGAAGTCATTTGTGTATTAATGAAATGTTTGTATTTTCACTTTTCATAATTTACAAAAGTCAATATTTGATAGTAATTAAGTGGTAGTTGATGAAAAGCGACTTTAAATTAACATATCAAAAAATCTATTTGCAAAATGTATACACATATATTTATATGTTACAAGTTACACAGTTGCCATCTATGTGCATTTTGTTTTCATTCACACATGTGGGAAGTCTGCAATGGTATTAAATTTCCAAATTTTAAGTTTTTGATGGACCAGATCATGTAAATGATCTATTCTTTTTTCTGACAACTCTTGTTCCTTTTCATGGTAAGGTAATTGAAAAATATTTAAGTTTATTATCAGGATGATCATTTAAAGAATTGAAATTTAGTTAAATTAAATTTGATGTTTATTTATTTTTGATTAGCTAACTTACACATGGTGCAAGGAACTGAAATTTAGTTAAATTAAATTAAATTTGATGGTTATTTATTTCTGATTAGCTAACTTACACATGGTGCAAGGAATTGAAAAAAGCTAAAAATTTACTGAGTAAAATTGAAAAAAGTTCACATAGTTCCGTTAGTATTTAACATGACTGATTATGGCATTTTTAGTTAAGTATTACCATTATTATCCCAGTTGACATTCATTTTCACACTTTATAGTGTTTAAGTTTTGCCCTCTGTTTGTCATCAGTGATGTATCTGGTTTAGGATGTATTTTGATGTTATTTGTGAGTTGGTAAGCATAATTTAATTTTGGATTTGTGTCTGGAGAAAAATAGTAAATTAACAAATCATTGGTTAATGGTAAGATTTTGTTTTAAATGTCCTTAAAAAATTACTGAAAAGTTTTTGTTATAAAATAGTTTTGATAGCTTTATACTTACGTACTTTATGTCTTGCTTATTAAGTTTATAATTTTAATTAATAGTAATTTGTTTATTATTTCATTTCATTTTATACATATTTTTTAGCTCACCTGAGCCAAAGGCTCAAGTGAGCTTTTCTGATCAAAATTTGTCTGTCGTCGTCGTCGTCGTCGGCGTTGTCGTCGTCGTCGTCGTCGTCGTCGTCGTCCGCGGCGTAAACTTTTACATTTTCAACTTCTTTTCTAAAACTATGAGGTAGATTTCAATGAAACTTGGTCAGATGCATATATGGGCCAGTGCAATTCAGATTTGTTCGTGACGTTGTCATGGCTCCCAAAACTAGGTCAGGGTGACCCATGGTTCCAAAAAACTTAAAAAATCTTCTTCTCTGAAAGCGATGATGGGAGAAAAAATCTGATGTGATATTTGGCTTCTCTAGGGTCTTAAGCTTATAAATTGTTCATTTCATGAAATTTGGTAAAAAATTAGGTTACGCGTTTTTGCGTTTAATTTTGAAAATTTCGTAAAATGGCTTCAAATTATTATAACTTGACTATATGAATAGATATTGACATGGGGTTTTCAGTTTTGACTTTTTCTTGAAATAACCTTCAAAATGGGGTCAAGGTCAAAGTTCAAGGTCATGACCTAGTTTGTAATTTGTGCAGTTTTAGGCTTTTTTCTTCCAAATTATAAGAGATATATAATATTAAAACATTGTTAAAATGTTTAGCAGGACAAAATGTAAAAAGGTACAAAGTTTCGTAACTGTATGATAATGCATGTAGGAGTTGTTGCCCCTGAAATGTTATTTTTTTGCTAAAAAAGACTAAAATTGTGCGTTAGCTTGAAAACTATAAACTTTTTGTATAGGCATGTATTATAGAATAATGTAGGTATTGACACGACGAACATTTTGATATATGGCTCAAGGTCATACATTCAAAGGTCAAGGTCATAGGTGCATAAAAAGACTGAAATTGTTAATTATCTTGGAAACTATTAACTTTTTGTATTGGCATGTATATTAGATTATTGTAGGAATTGATATGGTGATCATTCTGATATAAGATTCAAGGTTTTACATTTGAATGTCAAGGTCATAGATGCATAAAAAGACCCAAATTGTTAATTATCTTGAAAACTATTAACTTTTTGCAAAGGTATATATACTAGAATTTTGTAGGTATTGATATGACAATCATTTTGATATGTGGCTCAAGGTCATACATTCAAAGGTCAAGGTCATAGGTGCATAAAAAGACTGAAATTGTTTATTATCTTGGAAACTATTAACTTTTTGTATGGCATGTATATTAGAATATTGTAGGAATTGATATGGTGATTATTCTGATATAAGATTCAAGGTTTTACATTTGAATGTCAAGGTCATAGATGCATAAAAAGACCCAAATTGTTAATTATCTTGAAAACTATTAACTTTTTGCAAAGGTATATATACTAGAATTTTGTAGGTATTGATATGACAATCATTTTGATATGTGGCTCAAGGTTCTACGTTTAAAGGTCAAGGTCATAGATGCATAAAAAGACTCAAATTGTTAATTATCTTGGAAACTATTAACTTTTTGTATGGCATGTATATTAGAATATTTTATGTATTTTTGCAAATGATTTTGGATATATCCTCAGGTTGGCCATGTCCTCAGGTGAGCGTTAAGGCCCATGGGCCTCTTGTTTTTTTATTGTTTTCAGTCTGGAAATAAACACCACAATGTTATGGCCTGATCAAAACTTCCCAACAGTTCAGGTAAATACCTGAAAACAAAACTGTTTTGACAGGCCTGATAAATTAACCCAAGATTCCAGCTTACACCGACCTGATTAGTCACCCAAGGTTCCAGCTTAGACCGGCCTGATTTATGACTGGCCTGATAAATCTACCTAAGATTCCAGCTAGACTGGCCTGATAAATCTACCCAAGATTCCAGCTTAGTCCAGCCTGATAAATCAACCCAAGATTCCAGCTTAGACTGGCCTGGTTAGTCACCTATGATTCCAGCCTACACCTGCCTGATACTAGTAAATCTACCCATGAATCCAGCTTAGACCTGTCTGATAAATCTACCCAAGATTCCAGCTTAGACCGGCCTGATTAGTCACCCAAGATTCCAGACTACACCTGCCTGATAAACCAGCTTAGTCCAGCCTGATAAATCTACTTAAGATTCCAGCTTAGACATTATAACCACTCAACTTTTTTAAAAAAGAAAAAAAAAAACTAATTTGATACTCCAGCTTAGATAGCCATATATTACTCCCCAAAAATCCAGCTTATATTTGACTAAATACAATGTACTATGGTCCAGATGATACTGACCTGAATAAACTACCTAAGAATCCAGCTAAGATACAATAAAATTGTCTTAATTGTCTAACTTTTAACTTGACACAATAAGCATGAGTCCAGCTAAAACTTTACTTAACTTCTCAAGAGTCTAGCACAATCCTGATTTAACTTCTCAAGAGTCTAGCGCAATCCTGATTTAACTTCTCAAGAGTCTAGCGCAATCCTGATTTAACTTCTCAAGAGTCCACAGGTGATAAAACTATCAAAATCCAGATTTAAAAAATTAAGCCAACTTTCCTTTAAAGTTTTTAAAAGGTACTGTATAGCTAAAAATGTTTGCACTTGTGACGATTTATAGTATCATGTAGAAGTTCTGTCTCTCACTTTGTACATGGGAGATCAGGAGTGCATTGGAGTTTGGGAGTTTGATTTTTGGCTGGGTTAGACAGAGACTTACAGTATTAGTAGAATAGTTGAGAATCTCAAAATTTCTTTCCAATTAAAAAAATTAAAATTGAACAAATATTTTGGATATGAAGTATGTGTATGGTATTGCCACTGATTGTATTGTTGAAACCATTAGATAATAGTATAAACCAATAAGATCCTTAAACTTATGAAAAAGGTTACAAATTGTACACAAGTTTACCTTTGAAGGGTTGGTTTGTACCAAATACACACTTGTTATAGTCACTGCCACTGTTTTTGATTTAGCATATTACTATTCATTTACATGTAACTTGCAACAGTTTTTTTTTCACACTTAATATTCAAATCAACGAAATGTTTACATGTGTTTCTGTCTTAAATTACAAATGAAGATGTGGATTAATTTTTAAATAGTTTGAAACTTAAAAGTACAGCCAAGGTAGCTTTTGTAAGTCTTGTCCTTTTTTTTTTTTGGATGAAAAACCCAGGATAACAAGAAAAAATGAACAAGAACATATTTTTTTTCATATTTGATCTCTTGCATTTTACCCCCGTTTTCCTCTAATTGCCTAAAGTATGCTACTGACTTAAAGATTAACTGAATCATTAAAACTGATTCAAAAAGGAAATTTTTGTCAAATGTTTGAGATAAATCCTTTCAGTTTGATGAAAAGATATTCTACTACAGATACGAGCTTTAGAACAAATTGAATTTTAAACAAATACAGTGTGTTAAACTAATAATCTAGTAATAGTTTGGCCCAGAGCTTTTGTTTTGTAACAATAAACTTAATTTTTTTTCGGTCCATTTTGCCCAAGGTCTAAAGTTTGTAGTCTCGTTAAGCTTTGTTTACACACAGTGTAACAATGTTTACATTTGTTATACACATAGATGTGTTTATATTCCAAAGATATATGTAAATGATTCACCAAACCAAAGTATATAGATTTGTATGTTTTGTCTAGTGGTTGTCACCATGGTAATATTGGAAGTTAAACAATGTATGTATTATCACACTGATGCAAATTTGTTTTAAAAATTGTAAAATATTATTATTATTATAATTTAATAATGGTGATAAGAATATTACAATAATTGTTTGAATTAAATGTTACTTGTTCTAGTTTGTAAGGAAAAATAACCTTGATAGTGAAGTGTTATATAAACTGCCGTTGTTGATGTTGTTAAAGTTATTCACACATTATGTAAATAATTCCTCTTTTCTCAATCTCTCTCTCTCTCTCTCCTCATCTATGCAAACAAATTCCTACTTACTATAATATATATATATATAATCTGTTAATGACTAGCCTTCTATCATTACATGTAGATAAACTTATGAAATAAAACTATCTACAAACAGTGTATTATATGTATATGTGTAATATATGTGTGTAAAAATTAAAGGCTTAGCCTAGCTTGTAATAATATCAAGATTATTTTATCAACATGATGAGAGTGCCATACTATATATATATTACTGTGGCCTGGATTAGATGTTAATTGTCCATTATTTTAACTTAAAGCAGCCAGTAGTTTTGCCCTGTAAATAGGCAGCATGTAGTTATTATTTATTTATAAGGGTAAGATTGCTGAATCAAATTTGGACGTATTAATTATTATTATTAATGATTTATGTATTGTATATTTTGTGTTGGAGTATCAAATACTCGAGTTTTTTGTTTGTTTCTGTTTTTTTTTTTTTTTTTTTTTTTTTTTTTTTTTTTTTTTGAGGGGGATTTTGTAAATAATTCCATTTCTTCCTTCCTGTTATATATATTATATAAATGTTTGCTTTTTACCAGCATTCACTTCAGATGTACATCTTACAAAAATAGTTTTAGCCATTTTCTTTCATCTTAATTTATTGTATATATATATATATGTTTTACTTTTAATGAAATCTTGGCAATGTTTTATTATTTTTAACAGAAAATATTTGTAGAAATGACCAAAAGAACTTTATGTAAATGAAATCTAAGGTTATATATCATTATTTTGTAATCATTTTTATGGTTGTTAAATCCTTCTATTTATTTCATTTGTACCAGTACTGTGGGTGGTTTTTTTTTTTAACCACATTTCCATTTGTATTAGTTTTCCATTTTATAGATCAATGTAAGTCTGTTTACCACTGTCATATATTCTTAATCATTGATCTAATTGGACAATTTGATTCAAATTAAAAACTTAAACTGGTTTTTCTGTTCACCCAGTTGGTCTTTATTAAATCAAAGAAGTAATTACAGATTGTCTTGAAGTTTTATTGGTAGATCACTTACATGTATACTGAGAAGGTCCCAGGTTCGACAAGTCCCAGTCCTTCTGCTAATCTTATCATTAGTGTGACTGTCAGTGTTAGACTGGCAAGGGTGTGTTTAAGACACTCTGGACTGTCAGTGTTAGACTGGCAAGGGTGTGTTTAAGACACTCTGGACTGTCAGTGTTAGACTGGCAAGGGTGTGTTTAAGACACTCTGGATTGCCAGTGTTAGACTGGCAAGGGTGTGTTTAAGACACTCTGGATTGCCAGTGTTAGACTGGCAAGGGTGTGTTTAAGACACTCTGGATTGCTCTTAACACAATGCCTTGAAAGAATAATACTTAGACATTCCTGGTAGACATCTTAGGTAAAATTGATAAATACAAAGGGTGTTGTTTGAGTTAAATTATGGGTCTTATTAAGTCTTCAATTTAAATTATGGGTCTTATTAAGTCTTCAATTTAAATTATGGGTCTTATTAAGTCTTCAATTTAAATTATGGGTCTTATTAAGATTTTTCAGAACACAGAATTTTGTATTTATTTGGATATCATTAAGTATCAAATCTTTCTTATTTCATTTGAATCAGATTGTCCTAGATTAGATTGTTCATGCTTTACATGAAATGTTTCTAAATGACATGTCTTGCACAACTAAATACCCTATCAATGAAGTTGACTTCTTCAAAAGCCCTGGCATATATACTAGTAGTTGTAAAGAAGTTTGGTTGATAAAAAGTAAAAACCTGTGATAAAATTTGTAAAATCTTTTTTTTTTGTTGGCTTGTGATAATTTTTAATAGTTGTGTCTAAATCCTTGTCTTACCTTTTACAAAGAAGTGGAAATAAGATTGTGTTACTTTTTGTGTAGGTGTTTACGTGTTGAGTTACCTACTTGACTACTAACTTTTTGCACTAGAGTTCAGAATTACGTGCTTTCAACCACTTTTTCCACTCTGGCTCCCTATTATTGAAAAATCATTAAGACATATAATAACAAGTAATTCTTTTTTATGGTACTTGTAGCAAGTGACTACAGTTGAACTGTGGTCAACCATTTTTATGTCAAAACAAAAAAACTTACGTTTTAATTTTTGTCAACGTTTTAAAAAAAATATTTTTATAGAATTTTATTGATAACATTATTCTTTGCAGATGGTGCTTAAGTAAATTAAAATTGTTGAATAAAAAGAAATGAAAGAGCAATATTTTTTTTCAGTAATGTCAAAGATTAAACAAATCATAATTTTTTTAAAATCCCATAAAATCAATCCAGTTAACACTTTATCTTAGTAGTATTTTAAAAATTGACCAATATCCAACTGCTTTTATGCAGTATTATTTATGCAATAGGTTGTCACAAAGATCCACGAAAAATGATGTTACTGGAAAGGTCATCTTATACAATTGGATATAATAGGTTTTTTTTTTTTTTTTTTTTTTTCTTTTTTTTTGTATTTTTATTAAATTTGTATACTGGAATTTAAGTAAAACTGCTTTACTATGCTTCATTTTTATTTAATAATTGTCTTTCTATGAAATTATTTCTAAAAACATTTAATTTTTAAGCAGAATTTTAAAATCTGAGGTTGTATTTGTAGCATGTATTGAACTAACATCATAAAAATACAAAGAATCCAGAGAATGGTTTGAGTTATAACAGTTTCTGTACTGTAAATACTGTATTTTTTTTTATCATGATCAAATATTAGAGAATTAATGTTTTAGTGAACAATTAACACTATTATGGATTACAGCATTACTGATTTATTAAGTTTATGATCACTAAAAGTACATTTTCAGTATTTCATTTTTAAATGAAATTTTGGTCTACATTTAACATCCAAATTGATTTAATTCTAGTGTTTCTAAAAACGTTTTGTTATGTCTTATTATTGATCACATTTTTGATAATTTAAAATTCTGTTTATTCACCATTACATTATGTGGGACATAAAACTATGATTGCTAAACAGATTATTATGAATCAGTTAATGTATAATCTGTGTACTTTGCACATGCAAGACATGTATATTTATAAATCATTTTATTTCTGCATTTAGAAGCTTTGATTGGCTTTACTATTGTTATAATTTTATTATCGAGCAAATTCAGAGATACTCACTTGTATGTCATTAATCATCGATGATTATGTAAAACATTTTTAAAGGGTATACATACACACATCATATACATCTGTATTGTTAAACATGTTGACTTGTCCCATTAACTTACAGTAAACCTGTTCTCGTAAAAGATTGACACTTGTTGTGTAATGTAAGAGGGGAGAGTCTCAACAATTTTTGTTATTGTTTCTTTCCCCTTTACTGTCACTATACTGGTAACCATGGAAACAGGAAGTGACACAAAATAAAACTGAAAAATGAACAATTATCATCTTTGTTATCATTAGTAAGTTAGTATTACCATGTTTTTTGTCAGTCTTTTTTGTGTCATAGTGTTTCTTTTTCTCTTTCATTAGATTTAAAAGAAAGTTATAAGAGGAATTTTTTTGTCTTTCAAATAGATTTAAAAAAAAAAAAAAAAAGAAAGAAAAGAAAAGATTCTAATGATCATTTGATTTTGAAACTTGACAGCGTACTTAATGTCATTTACAAACAAACAAAAGTAATATATACCCCAGTCATGATTATTTTCTAGGTGGTTAGTGGCAGGGTAATAGAGGAATTGAGTACCAAAGGTACCTGTGGAAAACTACAGACATGGGCATGTAAAGTAATAGTAAGGTATGACAATATAGGATTGGAATCTAGGGCGGTAAGATGTGTTGTAATCTGTAAGCTAGTACTTAGAACCACTTAACACCATGGACCCAAATTCCAACGGATCCCATATTAGAATATTTAGTAACATGATTGTATTGGAATAAATAATGTCTGAGACTATAAGATTTAATTCATCTAATCACCTTTGCACTGTTCTGAAACTGTGGTCATGTAACAATGTGTCGAGATTTCAGATGGGAGCTGGATAGAAATGTCGCAATGTGTCAAGACTTCTGATTGGCACTAGAGAGAAATGTCACAATGTTTCCACACAGGTTAGAAATGTAACAATCTCAACACTTCCGATTGGCACTAAAGAAAATGTCACAATGTATCCAAGCTTCAGATGGGCACAAGTTAGAAATGTAACTATGTCAAAACTTCTAATTGACACTAAAGAAAAATGTCACAATGTGTCCAAACTTCAGATGGGCACAAGTTAGAAATGTAACTATGTCAAAACTTCTAATTGACACTAAAGAAAAATGTCACAATGTGTCCAAACTTAAGATGGGCACTGGTTAGAAATGTAACGATGTCAAGACTTCCGATTGACACTAGAGAGAAATGTCACAATGTGTCCAGATTTAAGAAGGGCACTGGTTAGAAATGTAACAATGTCAAAACTTCCAATTGGCACTAAAGAGAAAAGTCACAATGTGTCCAAACTTCAGATGGACACAGGTTAGAATTGTAACAATATGTAAAGCTTTCTGATTGGCAATAGAGAGAAATGTCAGAATGTTTCTCAAAACTTAAGATGGGCACTGGATAGAAATGCAACAATGTGTCAAGACTTCTGATTGGCACTAGAGAGAAATGTTACAATGTGTCCCAAACTTCATATGGGCACTGGTTAGAAATGTAACAATGTCAAGACTTCCGATTGACACTAGAGAGAAATGTCACAATGTGTCCAAACTTTAGATGGGCACTGGATAAAAATAAAACAATTTGTCCAGATTTCATTTGGGCACTGGAAAGATATGTATCTAGTAATGTGATAGTTTTGTTCACATGTAAATTTAGAATGAAAGTTTATGTTTCATCAAAAAGTCATAGCTGCGGGATATTTCTAGAAAAATTTCCACTTTATGGATCAATAAAGATCCAAATTTGACCATTTGCTAGTTCAATAAGGACTCAATCTTGACAAGTTTGTAGTTTTATAAGGATTCAATCTTGACAGGCCCAAGTCTGGAAAATTAATCTTGACAGGCCCAAGTCTGGAAAATTAATCTAGACAGGCCAAAGTCTGGAAAATTAATCTTGACAGGCCCAAGTCTGGAAAATCAATCTTGACAGGCCCAAGTCTATAAAATTAATCTTGACAGGCCCAAGTCTGGAAAATCAATCTTGACAGGCCCAAGTCTATAAAATTAATCTTGACAGGCCCAAGTCTGGAAAATTAATCTTGACAGGCCAAAGTCTGGAAAATTAATCTTGACAGGCCCAAGTCTGGAAAATCAATCTTGACAGGCCCAAGTCTATAAAATCAATCTTGACAGGCCCAAGTCTATAAAATTAATCTTGACAGGTTTTAATTTCCTAAAGATTCTGTCTCAACACATTCCCAATCAACTTTTAATTCCTAATCAATTTTAAGTAGTAGAGGACCTTAGTTATTTTAGCTTCAGTTAACTTATATTATGATTTGTACTTTAAACTAACAGGGGAAAAAACATGGTAAATAGAAAAAAAAAATTAAACATTCCATCGTTGAAAATTTCTGCAAATGTAGTATAATTTTTTTTATTTAATACTTAAGTCAATCTTTTAAAATGAATTTTGAATAACTTAATGCAAATCACATTAGTAATAAAAGATATACTGAATAGCCTTTTATTATTTTCACTAATACAGCAGTAAGATTAAGTTACAAGCCCACAGGCATTTAACAGGAAACTGGGGGTATTAAATCAAATAAACATGTCATATAAGCTTTTAACTCTGAAATTTAAACTTATTCTAATAACCTTTTAACACTCATCCCCGTTAACATTACACCTACAGTTTAATACTTGTCTTCTTTGTAAAAGAACTTTTAAAAACAAATATTTCTTTTTGATAGGAATAAATGCCTTGTGATGCAATATGAAATGAGCGATGACAGCTTTTTACAACTAAATAAATAAAAAATTAATTTGTAATACAAATTAAAATATACCTGTATAATTACAATTTACAGAATTTTACCAGCTATCTAATATAGGACGTTAATAAAAATAATTATAGAGTGAAACCTGCCCAAGCCTTATGGCGATTGTTTTCAATCACTGGGCCAAAAGGCTTATGGGGACCTATAGTTATCATCTGTTGTCGATCATTATTAGTCATGCATCTATTTTCATATTTTAATTTTCACCATAAGTGTATGACCAAATTTGATAAAACTTCTTACCTATCATTCCTGAATCACCCCCGTGGCTTAGTAGTATAGTGTCAGCCTCGATAGTTGGGACTGGAGTGGAGTAATGAAGTTTTACGCCCCAGTCAAGATTCTTTCACTTATTTCGAGGTGGTCAGAGGAAACTGGAGTGCCCGGAGAAAACCACCAACCTTTGGCGAACTGACAAACTTTCTCTCACTAGGATCTGTTCCGAGTGGGATTCGAACCCAGGCGGTGAGAGGTGCTGTGATCCGTAAGCATGCGCTTTAGACCACTCGGCCACTGAGGCCCCATCGATAGTGGGGGTAATAGATTCAAACCCTGACTGGGTCATACACAAGACCTTAAAATTTGAGATATTTCTTCCTTGCCTAGCACTTAGGAGGATAAAGTATTAACTGGTTCACCGGTGCCAGAATAATAGACTTGGGGAGTGACATACTTGTCTGCAGTATAACGACTTGATGAGCTAGCATCTAACAAACAAGTTCCTGTGAGCTAGTACATAGCAGCCCATAATATAAACTAGCACATGACATGCATGCATACACAAACTTGTTCTGAATCCATAGAGATTCACTGCTCTAGTTGTTGATAGCCGAAAAATTGCTGAAGCAACGTTGACATTACAACAACATCAACAACTGAGTCAGGTTCCTAAAGATTAGCACAAATGAAGGAGTTATGTTCTCTTGGAACCTCTAAAAGGGTAAAAAAGTGGGAAAAAATACATTTTAAAATATTCTTGTTAAAAAGTATAAGTGTAAGAAACGATATTTTTCATATCTAGCATCTTTTTTATATGTTCTGTGATATTAGCACAAATCTTAGTCTTGGGCCACAAATGGGGAAATGGCAAAGGATATGAGGGATAGTCAGTAGAAATAACATGTTTTTAACTCACCTGAGCAATAGCTTGACACTGATGTTGCCAGGCCCATCTTTTGAAGTATGTAAAGCTGATTAAATTTAACCAACATTCAAGGTCATAGTAACTTTAATTAGTAAAACATGAGAATTTATTTTATGAAACAAAACTTGAAATTTCAAATATATCATTTGCACATTAAGCTGTCAAAGTAAAGTTGGTTTGCCTTGACTCACACATAGAGTTAAATTGACCCGAAGTAGTAAAACACTTTAATATCCTCTGTTATGGACTGAAATAAATGGAAAGTTGAACCTTCTTTATGTATAATATTAGTGCATTGAGTCAACCAAGTTTGTTTTAAAAAATTCAAACAACTTCTTGCCAGGAACTAAAAAGCATAGGAACTTGAAACTTTAGGTCTTAGTGACCTTAAAGACTTGTATTTTTTTTTATTACCTGAAAGTTCCAGAGGGTTAATGCTTCATAATAGCAGTGGCAAGATGAGATGTATAAAGCCTACAATGCTGATTGACCTTGACATACTTTCAAGGTCACAGGGACCTGAAGTAGTGAAATCTTTTAACACCATATTTTAATACACTAAAAGGTCTAGGTAGATACTCAAGACTCTTTACAGTCAAGGTCATAGTGACCTAAGTATCAAAACTTTATTTCCTAATCCTGAACCAAAAAGGCCTCTTATCTTTTAATTCCATGTATATAAGTTCAGTTCATTAAGCTTTTTTATAGTTTGCAAAGCTGGTTGACCATGACTCTAATTGAAGGTCATTGTGATTTTAAGCAGCAATATTTTCAAGTATTTTCTTGTCACATATCAAAAGGTATAAAAGCTTGAAACTTTATAAATAAGTGAAGTTGAACTTTATAGATAAGTATAGTTGACCTTGACTTTAAATGCTAATAAGCCAGCTCTTTGAGATCAAAATTACACTTCAGATTTTCTCAGGTGAGTGATTTTAGTGATTTTAAAATAAAAAATTCTTTGTAATGATATGTATAAAATATTGTTGTTATTGCTACAAAGATAATTCTGGAATATAGTGAAATGTCATTGGTTCAAAGGCCAAGGTCACAGATTAAAAACTGTTCATATTTTAATCTTCTACTCCAAAACTACTTGATCAATTTTGATGATAGTATTTGTCATCTCTAAGAGGACCTTTTCACACATACTTGCTCATCATATGCATGACCAATTAAGTGTGATTGGAACTTTGCATTCCATTAACATTATTCCACTCATATCAAGATGTCACCAGTCATAAAATGAAGACACAAGAAATAATAAATACCTAACCTATGTGATCTTTTTATGCAAAACCTAACTTAGTCACAGAAATTAAAATTTTCAGGAACTATGATTATCATTTCTATAACCAGCAACATTGGTGAAACAATAATCCTTACTGGTGCTGTACCTATTCTTATCAAGCATGTATTTTTTCCAACTTGAAAGTTTCATTTAATAGAGATTTCTTACTTGGTTTGGAAGTGGCAGTATTCCAAAACAAAAAATGCTGGACTAAAGTCAAAGAAATTTATTCATTAATTTTAACAAAGGATGGAGATTTCAGGTTGATGGCAACCAAGTCTCGCTAGGATTAACCGACCCCTTATTTACAGAATGGAAACTTTATCCACTGAGCAATAGCAACAGTCCTTCTACTTACAGAATGAGAACTCTTCTGGCTTACCAACAGTAATGAACCCCCTACTTATAGAGTGAGAACAATGTAAACCCAAGTAACAATAATGCTCTTTATTATCATTGGTATAATTATATATATAGTGTGAAAAAAGAACAATACATGTATTGAAAATTACAATTATTTTGTTATTTGTTCTTCATGTTTGTTGTTGTTTTTTTTTCTTTTTCTTTTTTGGTGAATTTCTCTTATCTTCCTCTGATAATTTTCTACAAAAAAGAATAAACCCACAATCAATCTAATGACAATTTTACACCTGTTTTACAATTATTAATCAGGATTGTCTTGACAAATATGAACTGGTATTTCCTTACTTCAAGATACAGTACAAGGTATAGTGTCTGATTTAGCTTCAAGTCAGACATTTTTAACAGCCCTCCACTGGCCAATCAGATGAAAAACCGAGAACAATAAATTTGTAAAGGTGCTGAGACATACCATTTAGCCAACATCTCATAAAAACTATGTCTTCTATGTTCATTTACTTGCAATCTTGATAAGCATCAGTCTGATATAGCTCAAAACAGAATTAATATTCTGCATTACTGGATTAAATTAATAGTATTTCATGCCCCAGTCAAGATTGATTCACTTTTATTGAGGGAGTCACTAGAATATGGTGCGTTTTTAGATCACTGGGTCACTGAGGCCTCCCCAATATTCAGGATGAAGAAGTAGATATAAATACCTGAATATATGAATATAATTATATATAAAATTATATATACATGTATATATAGACAGAAGCTTCTAAAAATGGACCAAAACTAAAAGGGTTTACAAAATCTTCTCAACTCAGTCACTCTGAAGTTTTCATTGCACTTGAGCCTTGGGACTTAAAACTTAAAAAGAAGTAAGATATTGGTTAAATGTACTTGGAAATGGCCATTGTAATCAAAGGCACTGCATAATACAAATAATAAGACATTATCATTCACACCAGACAAGACAAGACTATAATTCATACTATTGTACCTTTTCTGAGTATTGCTTGTAGTCTGTGATTGTCTCTGTGGGCATTGCTTTCTTTTATGATCTAACGCTCCACATATATGACAACCTACAACAACAGAAAATGTTATACAACAACAACAACAACAAAACAATATACTCCCACAATGACAATGAAAAAATACTTCAAAGATTATTATTTCATAACTAACAACGTAAATATGACCTGTCAAAAAGTCATTGCAATCAAAAATTTATGTGTCAAAGAATCTCATATACTTGTAAAACTTAAAGTTTGAAAAAATAATTTTTAACTGGCAAAGTAATAGAATTTTAATGAAATACAGAAAGTTGGATTTGAATTCCGATAGTCACCATAACTAAAACCATGATAATTAACATAAAATCAAGAATCAAAATATAAAACATATACTAAACGTAATTTCAGATTATAATGATACTCAAGTTTATTTAATAAGTAGTAAAAGACATTAGATATACAGATTAAGGTGTAATAAAAATATGCTTTTATTTGTTACAACATAAAGAATTGCCTCTTGAAATAAAAAAGTTGGTATGATAAGGTATTTCTTATCCCAATGCAAATAATTGCCTCTAAAAATTTAAAAGAAAGGAGTTGGTATGGCAAGGTATTTTTGACACAATGTTTAGTAAATCATTTCAGGTAACATTGGAAAATCGGAAATTTCGATCATCACTTTACAATGTAAACAAAAATGCACATATTTTCCATTAAATTCTTTTTTTCAAAACATTTATAAGTATATATATAAGATACATCTGACATTTTATTTTCTTCATCATGCTGAGTGCTTTTAGGGCTCCTGACTAGGTGAGCTTAACAAATATCAAGACATCAGTATATACCAACCTGCTGGTTTAAATGTTCCACATTTGTGGTCTTTCTGTACACATGTATTACATTTATCACAATGAATCTTTGATGGTTTGTTACACCTGCCACACTTAAAACAATGCTTGTAAGTTCTTCCGTCCTTAAAAAATGAGAAAAAATTAAAATTTGACAGGTAGCTTTTCAAGTTAAAATTCCAATAAAACAACTATTCAAAATGTAAACTTAACCACATTCTAAATGCATGAAGGATAAATTAAAATGGTCAATAATTTTTTAATGGATACTGAGGCCAGTTGATTTTGGAGTACCTGAAGAATACTAAAAGCATTCTGCAAATGAGCTAAAAAAAAAACATTCACACATTAGGATCTGTTTCAGCAGGAGAAGAACAAAAAAAATTACTTTTTTCTGTTAAGATTCTTAAAATAGAGTAATAAAAACAACTGATTATTTTAGTTATTATTTCCAATTAATTTTTTTTTGTTATGGAAGGTATTGAAAGAAGTAATTGCAACAATACAAAATTTAAAATGACATACTAAGCATACAACAAACCATAGCAGGGATTGTTGACCCCATAATGGCAGCAGCTCCAGACCAAAAGATCAAAAATATTGCTAGGGTTTCTTTGTACTGAAAATAGCAGTAACAAGAGCCACAGGACCAAAAATACTGCCAGGATTACATTAGCAATCAATCCTGAGTTTTGTCAAACTGATTATGCTAATTACTGGAGTCGCATGACCAAAAACCAAAAGCTTATGAACCATGGGTATGGACAAAAAATATTGCCAGACTTCTGCTTAAACTTGATCAAGCAACAGGCAACAACTCCAGAACCACCACCACCAACAAAGAAAAAAAAAACCACTCAAATTTGAAATGATCTGCA
This sequence comes from Tegillarca granosa, assembly GCA_029721355.1. NCBI lineage: Eukaryota > Metazoa > Mollusca > Bivalvia > Arcoida > Arcidae > Tegillarca > Tegillarca granosa. Next base: position 23,285,950 of record CM056600.1, read on the forward strand.
TTTATTGATATATCAGTATTTAAATAATTCTTGTGTAAAATAATTGTTAGAGATATCAAATTAATTGCTCAAAAACCAAAGTTGAAGGAAATGGACAGAAAGTGACAGACATGTAACATATCTCTACCATGTATGTAATGAAGAAAAACAATGACAAAATTATGTTTATAATTACCTTTGATGTACAAGAATCACACATCTGACAATGTACATTTTCTTTAGCTGAGTATCTCCGGCACAGTTTACAAAACCTAAAGCAAAATACATCTTTGTTAATATAAGGGAGATAATTCTTGATATTAGAATAATTGTTATCTGGGCAAACAAATGTCAAACAGATCACAGTGCCTTTCATTGCTCAGGTCTGAATCCCAATCATTTATTCAGATTTCCTACACCATCCCAGAATTTAATAACCACCTGAGAATGAGCAAAAAAATCTTGACTTGGGTAAAAATCACTATCACTCCACCTAACTCCACTCTGTAATATCATAACCATGTTAACTGTGTTTAATTTAACCCTTTTCTTTTACAAATCACATGATTCATAACTTTTTTTTTATATTCTATCAAGCACTTCATACTTTATAGTTTTAAATGACACGAATAAAGAATGAGTTGTCATAGCAACCAAATATGAAATTTTGATACAAACATGGTTGCTATCTTAACTGTTTCAAAGAAATTGTTTGTTCTTAAATGAGCTATATTTTACATAAAAAAAAGGACAAAATGCCAAGGTTAAATATTTTACAATCACCTGCTTCTATTTCAACTTACCAGTATCCTTCTACTTCAGGTAATATTATATGTTCAGGTGACACATTTGTAAATATTCTGACAGGTGAACCATACTTCTTGGTGTCACCTCTAAACAAACCATGGTTATCATAATCTACCTGAAAAAGGTAAAAACTGAACAAAAAGCATACTCCTATATTAACAATTATGTTTGATTAATAGCTCATTGGAACTTTGACAACCCACAAGTCCAACATCCCATTACAGGATAAGTCCGCAGCATTGTGAATGAAATGACTTGCTCAAGGTCACAAGTGTCCCATATAAGATTCAAACCCTCAGGACATACATCTGAAGTATTACCAGTACACTCTATCAATTGTTCTGTATGTTTCCATTTAAAAACAACAAAGGACATACAGTAGAACTTCGATAACTCAAACTTCGATATCTCGAATACCACGGATAACTCGAAGTCTTTATTTTGTCCCGACTGGTTTTCTATATAAACTATATTAGGAAAACTTCGATAACTCAAACTTCTATAATTCGAATACCCCCAATAACTCTAAGTAAAAATTCGGTCTGTAGCTTAAAAATTTATTAAAATTAACCTCAAAAACTCGAATTTTTACTAACAATGTATGATCAATGGACCGTTTACGATCAGAGAAATCACAAATCGGTAATTAGTCTACCGTAATAGTAGAGAAATGAACCGAGTAGTTCTTGTTATCTACGGATTAATTAGTATCAATTAACGAATTAATATTCAGTACCGTCATGGACAATTAAGCCTAACAGGTAAGGTAATCCTCTACTCTAATAAAAGAAGCCGAAGAATATGCCGCGGTCGATAACTTTTGATTTGAGTTCTCCAAGCTTAACAAAAACGACTAACCCCGTTGTACTCACGACTGCATTAAAATCTTATTGCACTGCTTTATAATTTCATTAACTTTCTGTTAGTATTTTCTAACGAATGTAAAAAATAAGCATTTTTATACACATGTACATGTATCTGATTTCCGATTTCGTTGTTCGTATATATCGTGATTTAAAAATAAAATAACACGTTTTTGCACAC
>CM056600.1:23290279-23325976 GCA_029721355.1 Tegillarca granosa
GTTGAATTTTTGTGTGCCAGATGTGCACATTTCGGAAATTCATTCCTCATCAGTGACACTAAGACCGAAAAGTTTGATAATAAAAAACATAAGCCAAACAGTTGGAAATCAATGAATCTAAAGTTCCAAAATTATATTAATCCAAATCAAGCTTAAAGTTCCAAAATTATATTAATCCAAATCAAGCTAGGGAATGCTTTACATGAGGGAACAAACCTTAGTTTTAAACAAATTTTACAATTTAAGGCAGCTGAAAATTTTGTTAAATGGTACATTTTCTGACAGCAAAAAATACTGCCTACTGAGTTACGGATACCCTCGGGGAGTTTTACTCCACCAGCAGCGGCACCCACTCAGGAGTAGTAAATATATAGCACAAATACCAGTTGAATTTTGATGTGCCAGATGTGCACATTTCGGAAATTCATTCCTCATCAGTGACACTAAGACCGAAAAGTTTGATAATAAAAAACATAAGCCAAACAGTTGGAAATCAATGAATCTAAAGTTCCAAAATTATATTAATCCAAATCAAGCTTAAAGTTCCAAAATTATATTAATCCAAATCAAGCTAGGGAATGCTTTACATGAGGGAACAAACCTTAGTTTTAAACAAATTTTACAATTTAAGGCAGCTGAAAATTTTGTTAAATGGTACATTTTCTGACAGCAAAAAATACTGCCTACTGAGTTACGGATACCCTCGGGGAGTTTTACTCCACCAGCAGCGGCACCCACTCAGGAGTAGTAAATATATAGCACAAATACCAGTTGAATTTTGATGTGCCAGATGTGCACATTTCAGAAATTCATTCCTCATCAGTGACACTAAGACCGAAAAGTTTGATAATAAAAAACATAAGCCAAACAGTTGGAAATCAATGAATCTAAAGTTCCAAAATTATATTAATCCAAATCAAGCTTAAAGTTCCAAAATTATATTAATCCAAATCAAGCTAGGGAATGCTTTACATGAGGGAACAAACCTTAGTTTTAAACAAATTTTACAATTTAAGGCAGCTGAAAATTTTGTTAAATGGTACATTTTCTGACAGCAAAAAATACTGCCTACTGAGTTATGGATACCCTTGGGGAGTTTTACTCCACCAGCAGCGGCACCCACTCAGGAGTAGTAAATATATAGCACAAATACCAGTTGAATTTTGATGTGCCAGATGTGCACATTTTGGAAACTCATTCCTCATCAGTGACACTAAGACCGAAAAGTTTGATAATAAAAAACATAAGCCAAACAGTTGGAAATCAATGAATCTAAAGTTCCAAAATTATATTAATCCAAATCAAGCTTAAAGTTCCAAAATTATATTAATCCAAATCAAGCTAGGGAATGCTTTACATGAGGGAACAAACCTTAGTTTTAAACAAATTTTACAATTTAAGGCAGCTGAAAATTTTGTTAAATGGTACATTTTCTGACAGCAAAAAATACTGCCTACTGAGTGAAATGACAATAAGTAACAAATGAAAGCTGTACAAGAAATGTGCTTAAATATCTTCATTCCTCTCTATACATCAATTATCAAGGAGAATTATATAGATGTTTGTCAGTTAGTTTTTAATATTGTTACAAATAATTTGATCAATTCCCAAAATAATATACAATATTCTATATCAAACATTTAAGGGGATAACAAAAAATAATTTTATATCATTAGAATACATGTTAATTTTGCTAGATCTTGAATTTTTCGGTAAAATCCCATTGAAATTGGACGGAAATTTTTTCTGGTCATTTTGAAAAAAGGCCTAGGTATGAAATATTGGGGAAAACCCATGGACAAAATCCAAAATTTTTTAAAAAACATATAAAAAAGCCAAATTTTTATTTTTTAAGTTTTAGAGTAGTTTCTCAAACAGTATTAAAAGTAAATAAAGCTGTCTTCATGTCTCTAAACAAGTCAGGGGCCTTGGTGGCAGAATTGTCATAAACGAATACTTACAGATCAAAACACATGTCACCACTAGGGCTTGAATCTCACTTTGGCAGTACATGTATTTAGAGTAAAAAAGTAAGTCAGTTTTACGCACCACTGAAGAGCTGACTGATTTAAAGTCAATGAATGTTGAATGAGGTGAAAATCACAATTACTCTTCTTCACTACACTGCAAATATGTCTACCATTTGTTCAACTATTTTCTTTTCAAGTTTATTTCGGACCATCAAAATATATTCACATTTAAGATATGAAAAAAAACTATTTTGACATCAATAAAAAATCTTTTTACTGGATACTATTAGTGACAAGACAATTTATTAACACAATAGCTTGAAACCAACAATATACAACCCTTTTTTCATGACAATTTGATTAAAAGAAAAACAACTACCAGTACTTCAACTTTCGATACCAAAACTACAATGCAATATTACATCATCTATGGTAATTCTTTATTTAATACAAACTTAATTTTTGTGATTTAAAAGCATAAATTGCAAGAATTGTCAAAATAAGATGAATATATCAGCCCCTCCTCTAAAAAAAAAATAAAAAATTAAGTAGCCACAACTCTGTAAATACGCATATACATATTAGGTTTTATTGCTGTTGTATTCATCACATCAATCACCATGACAAAATGTATATACATTATGAGGATTCTACCTATGCTATGGACAGATGGAAGAACAGAGTATTCCTAAATCTAACTCCTACCCACCCTATGTTGTGACAATTTACAGTCCATGTATCATGAATAAATATTTAATCTGAACAAGAAACCATTAACTTACTGTTTGATTCTTGTCGCCATGTGGTGATAATGGAATTTATACTTGCAGCTAATGCTTCCACCATTCCACCAAAAGGGGGATCAATCACCATAGCAACATTAGATTTTCCAGTCTCTTTAACAAATTTCTTGAATACATCTTCACTCTTTCCTCCATCAAAGAAATGATGATTAAACATATTGTATCGGCAAAACTGTTCTGGAGAGTAGATCTGTTGCTAAGATAAAATTATGACAAAAATTTGCATTTATAAGTTTGAAATATAACAAGATCAATTAATTGATTAAATGGGGTTTTATGTCCTAGTCAAGAATATTTCACTTATATAGAGACGTCGTCAGCTATAGGGGAAGTGGCAGAAAATTTTACCTTTGCAGTGCATTGAGGGCAATGTACAGAAAGGGTTCTTTATCATGCCATGCCTGCCGTGACATGGGGCATAGGTTTTAAAGGTCTCATCAGATGGGGTTTCATACGAAGGACCCCATGACTTCCATTTCTATATGCCGAGTGCTTGGCGAAAGAACAGTCACTACAGATTTCAAATCTTGGTCAGACCCGGCTGAGGCTCAAACCCCCCGACCTACCATATACAAAGCGAGCACTATACCAACTGAGCTATCATAGTAGTTAAAATATTACAATTGTAAAAATTGTGGTAGAATCTTAAAAAGTACATACATGTACATGCAATGATTTTTGTTTTACTCTTTGCTACTTTGAATAGCTATATCATGTTGAGGGTTAATTTTTAACTTCAATTTTCTGCAATGAACTAATGTAAGTTTACTAACAAGTGGAATTTTCATATATAAGTTTCTTAAGTTTAAAATTTAAAGTCTGTCCCCATTCTAAATGGTCATCACACTAGAATGTGCTCATCCTGTTTTAGTGTCATGAAGCAAATTTCAGGACACCAGGCTATCTGAAAAAGCAAATGTCAGGACACCAGGCTATCACAAGGATTACCACCAGCATAAAAATGAATGCCTCACAACCATAGTCTACTGCTGTGATATAGGTAATGATTCAAGGTCCAACTCAAAAAGTGAGATACACATAAAAATAAAAATAACCTAGCTTTTTTTAATCTGAATTATCTACTTTAAATATATTTGCTATGAACAAGTGAATTTGGCAAGATTACACAGCACATGTACATGTTCACGAGAGCATTCATTGTATTAAGCCACAGCCACCAAATATTGTTATTTCTAACAGGGAACTGGACTGGAGTAATGTTTTACAACCCTGTAAGGATTCTTTCACTTATATGAAGGCAGCCAGTTTTAGGATGGTAGAGGAATCTGGAGTGGCTAAGAAAAAACAAGAGCTTTGGTTAGTGAAATGAAAACTTCATACTAGGATCTAATTGAGTCTCACAGAGGCCTTTGTGGCAAACTTATCTTCGTCACTAGGTTACTTCCAATGCCACAACATCTAGGTACGAATCCAGCTCGGGCATCTCTTATTGTAAGAAAGTTTGTCAGTTCTCTTGTTGAATGTCAACGGTTTTTTCTCGCACTCTGATTTCCTCCATCATTCCAAACTGAGTACTCAATATGAGTGAAATACTCCAGACATAAGTTTTAACTCTACTGTAATCAACCAACTGTCAGCTACTTTGAATCTGAAAATTTTAGCTCCATTTCAAGATATTGTCCTACTTTTAATTTTGCATAAGCAGATGATGGTCAGTTAAACTGAAATACATCAAAATAAAATATTCCCTTAAGTTTGATTTTTTAATGTCTTGTAATACTTTAGAATTTACGAGAAAATAAAATGAACCTAAAAGAATTTTTACAATTTACAGAAATAACCTAAGTGTATTCATAAAACGATAACCAAATACCAATATATAATGTATAATACTCACATATCTATGATCTAAATCTAGTAACAAAGTCTTCATCTTATTACTTTCCATTATGGATTCATGTATCCTGGAAAAAAATATTTTAAATACTGAATCCATATTATAGACAAAGGGCCTACTAAGTTAGAAACTCAGCTCACAAATCTGTCATCAAAAACTGAAATAAATGACTAATGAATTTCATCCAATTTTACAGCTGCTTTGTTGGTTGATTTCATTTTGTTTCACTTTATATCAGCAATTTTTCAGCTACACATGATAAGACTATTTTTCTTATTAAGATCAGGGATATATCTAAATAGAAATTCATGTGGTGCTTAAAATTTCTATTGGAGATTAACCTCACATCACACATGAGAAAGTATGTCAATTCATTTGCCAAATATCTATAATTTTCTGCTGGTACACTGCCACCATGCAAAAACTGTCCAGCTTAACTATAAGTGAAAGAATCTTGAATACGACATGAAACAACTTTACTCCACTCCACACAAATTGTAAAAACAATTTTTTTCAGCACATACCATTAATGTTGTTCTTTAAATTACCCTAAATAAACCAAAATTTTTATTTGAGAAGAAATCATCTATTCAGAAGAGGCTGATTCTGGCTACCATAGTTCCACTTTTGTAGCCCTATTGTCTTGACTTTCTATTCCTTCCTTTACTTACCTCGGAGCACCAACACATAAAACATGGCTGATATCCAAATCATTTAAAACTTTTAATGTAAATTTTACTGCTGACTCAGCAAATAAATATTGCTGAAATATGAAAAAATATGACAATTAAAATACGGATGGATAAAAATCTTTTTAAATTGTTTTAAATTTTGATATTGAATCTTGTACTATAACCACTTCAACCAAGGATCATCATCAACGAGTAATTCATTTGAACTGGATCAGCAGTTTTGAATTGATTTATTTAATGGTGTTTTTTGTCTTAGTCAAGAATATTTCACTTGTATCAAGATGACTCCAGTTATAGGCGAAGTGATAGAAATTTTGACCTCTATAGTGTGCTTAGAGCAATGTACAGGAAGGGTTCTTTAGCCTGCCATGCCTTCCATGAGACATGGGGCATTGGTTTTTAAGATTACCTACAAAGGACAACATGACTTTATTTCTAAATGCAGAGTACTTGGCAAGAGAACAGTTACTACCTGTTTTCAAGTCTTGGTCAGACTTGGCCAGGTTTGTACCCCAACCTCCCACATATGAAGCATGTACTTTACCAACGGAGTTGCCATAATGATAGAAGTTTTAGAGAATAAGATTAAATTAATATCACCATGTTATAAGGTAAAAACAATTAAATGTTAAAAAGTGAGAGTTAATAATTAATATCTTTATCTTTACTTTTATGTGGTAATTTGAAGAAATATGTGCAATGACAGTAAAAAAAAAAGTCTGTTTTAATTTTACAATTCTCTATCCGAGAATTTTTTTTCAAAAAAATCTATTTTGGGACATAATGCAATAATAATTTACAGTAAAATATTTAATATTTGTGGGGTTAAAGTTTTGTGACTGTAATTAAAAACATCATTGGGAAAAGTTCATGGAATTGGGTTTGTGAAAATAAATCTGATTTTGGACATAAGTAAAATATATTACTGACATTAAATTTTGTGGTACTTGCTAATTCGAGATAAAAAAAATTACTCCCCCCACCCCAATGAACATTTGAGAATTTTACTATATTACTTTCTAAACTTTTATTTGTGTACTTTGTTTTCCAGATTTATGATTCCATTTCCATTATGTCTGGAAAATAAAGTTTTTGTGAACAAAGGTTATTTATAATAAACTTACAGCATAGGTTTTGTTGTTTTCCAGGGGCAGAAATAGTTTGGATGGCTTTTGACACATTTCCTCTGTAATGGATGCCTTCAAGTTATGACCTTGACCTTTGTGCCATTTTCTTTCTTCTTTTAACAAAAACAATCCACATGTTTCACAAAATGTTCTTTTTTCAACAGGTAACTTCTGAAACTGTGAAAATCTACAACACAAAAGTTTGAACCAGATGTGAAAAACATTCTCTAAATTGGGAGTTTTGGTTGCTGAATGGACTCAAACATTGGCATGCAGATCACAGCCTAGGATAGAATCCTACTCCAACAGAACCTACTGTGATAAAGTTTGTCAGTTCATTTGTCAAATCTCTGTTGTTAACTTGTGTTACTTCAGTCCCTTTCATCTTCCAGGAACTGACTACCCAAAAATAAGTTAAATAATCTTACTAGGGATAAAATACTCCACTCAATGGTCAAACTGTAAATATTGTAATTTTGGCGTTGTAATAATTTTAGTGATTTTCGCACTAGGACAGTAGTGCTTATTTAAATACGCTGCTAAAATCAGTATGTAATGTATGTTTGTGTCTCAAATGTTCTTTTGGGTTAATTTAACTCCAGGCGGTTTAGTCGAAAAACGTAAATTGGGCTAAAATATGTGTACACCCTAAAATCAGTATGTTTACAGTATCTTTTATAAATGCATCAAGAAAATTGCTTGCCTTGGTGACAACTGTGGTGCAATCATCTAGAGCACTAGCTAAAACACAAAATCCTCAATGCTTAAAACAGAAGCTGAATTATTTATCCCCAAATGCTCAGAGCCAAAAGATTAATACATGTTATAGTCAATCCAACTATTCAGAACCAAAAGCCTATTCCCCACTGCTCTGAGCCAAAATCTCACACATCAATCTCTATTGCTCAGTGCTGAGAAATTTATCTCGTATAACTAAGACCTGTTTAACAATGTGAATGCTTTCCACTGTGCTCACATGAACAATTTATATGTCTATTGAACAGAAGCAAGCAGTTACATTGAATCTAGATCATCATAATCACTTTGCACTGCAACATAAATTAAAATGCATTTGATTTCAAAATTTATTAAAACATTTCTTATAAACTTTGTATGTGGGACCCATCTTGAATCTAAGGCAAACAACATTACAATATTGACAGTGGTCACTTTTGTTGCACTTGCCCAAACTCTTGCTTCTGAACAGCTCACTCGCAAAAGCAAATGCATACATAAACACTCTTGAATGGGCCTCTAGCTACTTAAAAGAGTAAAAAATGTGAATCTAGGGCTTTCAATTTCTTATGTGGTTATATAGACATGGCCTACATGACAGATTTTACAAATCTATTATTTTATGCTTTCATATTATATTACACAGAAAACAGCCACCTTACAAAAGTTAAAAGTGGTTAGTTTGAAATAAATAAGCAGCATTTAAAGAAAACCATGACTGAAACTGAAAAGCTTTCCAATACCTGCACAGTTCTTTACTTACTGAGTTAAGCAGCCACCAATCAGTCAGAGATGTGTTGCAATAATATTGAAAATGTCGCAAAATTAAGCATACCTTTCTCTGAATTCATGATGTGTAAATTTTGGTTGCATTGATTTATTTACTTCTTCCCTGTTTTTCCTTTTTATATCTGTCATTTTCTCATCTTCCCACTGGAAAAAGTTACATTCTTTACGATCACGGAATGCAGAACAAGCATAAAATCTTTTTTGACTGTCTTCATCTCCTCCATATTTTACAAACAAAAGAGCAGGGCCTGTAATTAAAAGTACTGTGGTATAAAAGTTAACTTTAACGATACTAAAACAAACTTTAATTCACCACTAGCATTTTTTCAAAACTAATCTGTGACAATGAGTTTGTGGTACATAAGCATATGGCACTCATATTACTAACTGATACTGTTGCAGAAAGTTTGGTTGATTTCCTCAGTAAAACTAATCTATTGGCATAAGGATTAAGCAGTGGTTAGTACATCTTGATTTTTTAGAGACTTTCAATGTGCGGTCTTATCACTATTTTAAAACAATGTACAACTTAAATATGACATTTCTTATTTAACTATAATTTATCACTTTCAAAAAGAACTTCCTCTTTTTTCCTGTGTTGGATACAGCATCATCTATTTGCCACAGTAAACTTTCACAATTTTAAATTTCATTGTGTTTGCAACATATATTAACGGTTATTGCATGTAAATAAAAGTCGGTTTGCAGTATTGTAAAAAAAATTTACAACATTTCAAGTTAGCTCTTCTAATTAAATTTTAAACTTGAAAAATAATCATATTTGACTACCATTTGGTAGTCGGGTTCTACAACATACAGGATACAGATACAGACTGTATCTTTCTGCTGTATCTTTACTTTCATAGTAATGTCACTGTGGTCAATCTGGTTGACTGAAATAACCAGTTTTAATTCTACATCATGAAGCAGTAGAATAAAGATAAAATATAGATTTTTTTAAAAAATAATATTATGGAAAAGGAAAATAAGCACTCTAAAACAGGAAAATTATGAAAATTACACATCACTGTTTTATGCATAAATTTTGCTAAAATTTGAATAATTAAAAATGAAAAAAAAAAGAAAAAGACTTATATCAATAGTTTCTGATCAGCTATCAATGGAAAAGTAACTATGAATCATTTAAGTATACTAATTAGTTATGTGATGGAAACTGTTTAAACACTGATCCTTTGGATCATATTTTTGTTCAGATCCGACACATATTCAGTATTCATGTGCTAAAATTACGAACAATGCAAAGAGGAGAGTCTGTTAGATGATTGAGTCTAGTCTTGGACCATACACACTAAAGACAAGTGCTCTTTCAACTGAGGTATCTACACCACATAAATCAGACAGGAATTTTATACCACTAGAAGAGTTCTGGATAATAATAATAATAATAATAATAACCCTGTGGCTTAACCAGCTATTTGTATTTGACATGTTTGACCTGGATTCGGTTTTCACAAGTCCCATGCAGAGTTTTGCATTTTAAATATGTCTGGTCTGATCAACTGTCTTACATGAATTAGTCAACGGTGTCAAAGTAGAGAAATACAGCATGGAAATTAAAGCCTCCTGTTTCAACTATTTCTCAACAGCTTATGACTTATCTGGCTGTCTTTGGCTGAATTTTTTTTAGATTATTACAGATTTGATACCAGAAACCTGTTTTAAAAGGATTATTATAATTTTTTTCTCTCACCATGAGGACAGCAAGGTATATCATCTTCTTTCTCCTGCAGAATCACATCAATATCTGCTACACGTGCTGCCATTTTCTGCAAAGTGAAAGTAGGAAAGAGTGAATTCAAGGGTAGATAATTCTCCATGATACGTGATCAATATACACCCACAGCGACGTTGACGGTTGAGATGCTCTGATTGAGGCTTTGATTCAAGTTTCAAGAAATACAAGAGTCATTATGTAAAGATGGATATTAATTTCATTTAAATATAAAGGTATCTGTTTTAATTGTGATCTTGATATTACTTTAATGGCAAAATAAGCTCCCTTTCTTGTCAGAACAACCTTCGATAGTAGGAGCACCATAGTTTATTGGTTTTTAGTATTTTTAAGTGGTTGAAAGCATCACGTGTCTCACTTCATCTTTAGGACAACTGACGAGACAGCTTCGACTCCTGCCTCAGTTAGTAATTTGTTCTATGTAAATGGTTTGTAGACTCATGATGGGAGCTTCTGTAATAATAATCAGAATTTGATGAAACTTGTTTATTATGTTTTTTAATGGAAATACATAAAGACCTGCATAAAAAGACCACCAATGGAATTTAAGAAATATAGACTGCATATAAAGACCACCAATGGGACTGAAGAAATATGGATTTTGTAGACATAGTTCTTTTTCAAACAGATGGATCTTTATTTAATGGTGGTGACTATAATAGGTTTTATTGTACATTGGTTAAGCTTGAAATGTGACAAAAACACATGCATATGTAATGTGCCTATTGCAATTTGAATGACTAATGGTTTTCTCTAATATTTGAAAGATTGAATTTTGACAAAACTTAGACTGTATGTTTCTTGTAAAACAATTGGATTAAGTTCAATATGAGAAAAAAATGATTGTTGATATTTCTTCTGATATTGATTGCTTTATAATTTAAATACCTGTAATAATTTTGATTCCTTACAAAATGCTTGCATTATTAGGTAACAGGAAGGAAAAAATGCAGGATCTACAGGATTCCTCCCCTGTTATTCTTGAGTTCCTGTGGTTTTATGATAAATCTTGCCCTAAGTTCTTTACATATGAACTTTATATGGCCTGCAATTGCCAGTCCACCTCTTCTGAGGACACCATTATGTTGGGCCAACGTTGTTAACTAAAGTTGGCCCAACATTCAAAGTGCAATGTGGCCCAACCTTGGCCCAACATGTTGGGCCTACGTTGGGCCAACGTTGGCATAATGTTGGTTTTACATTGGGCCAACGTTGGGCATAATTTTGGTTCAACGTTGGCCCAACATTCACATAATGTTAGTTCTACGATTGCCCAACATTGACATAATGTTGGTTGTATGATGGCCCAACATTGGGCATAATGTTGGTTCAACGTTGGCCCCACATTGCCATAATGTTAGTTCTACTATGGCCCAACGTTGGCATAATGTTGGTTCTATGATGGCCCAACGTTGGCATAATGTTGGTTCTATGATGGTCCGACATTGGAAATATAAAGTTATGGTTGAGCCAAGGTTGGTTCTACGTTGGCCCAATGTTGGTATATTATTGGTTCTACTTTGGTCTAATGTTAACAGATATAATGTTATGGTTGGGTCAACGTAGGTTCTACATTGGCTCAATGTTTGCATAATGTCTTTAAACCTTTTTTATTTGAAAAACTTCTATCTGGGACTTTAAACAATTTCAAGTTTTTGTAAATCAAGCAAATTTAAATTCTTTGTATTATTGTTTATTTGTATAACATATTTTATTTGGATAAAATCAAGTAATATATCCCTAATATCAGATGTAATGTCTTGTCTATATTTTGGATATCCCTTTTTATATAGAAATAAAAAATTAGCTCATGAAAGTGATAAAATAAATGTAATACATGTTTAAAATAAATAGATAATATAAAAGAAATAAAAAAAAAATACATCAATAAAATAAACAAACAAACAAACGAACGAACGAACGAACAAACGAACGAATGCATGAATGAATGAATGAATGAATAAATAAATAAATAAATAAATAAATAAATAAATAAATAAACAAATGAATAAATAAATAATGCATGAATGAATAAACAAATGAATGAATTATATGAAACAAAACATTGATTAGATGAAGTCCTATAATTGTAAAAAGATATATATTGCCCAAAAATGTGTAGTCTAACATAAAATGAGGACGTAATGTAATTACATTGCACCTTGATACTGTTGGTGTTTCTTACAACATTGATCCAATGTTTTATTTACAACATTGGCCCAACATTACACTAATGTTGTTAATCTAACACCGGATTTACAATGTTGGTCAAATGTTGTAAATCCAACATTAAAATTACCAGCTGACCCAACTCTTTAAAAACATGTAAGAATTATTATTCAAGTGTTTTTTAAAATTGGTATTAGCTGTGTTACATTGTGAAATGTTTGCAAATTAGCATTATATATTCCTGTTTGTGTTTATATGTACTTAGGCCCTAGTTTAACAATCATTACCTAACTATGATTTTCCTTATCTGAAGTCTGACAAATTTTAAACTTTTTACTTATTGTTAAGATATTCAGTATTTAATGTGACTTTTTGAAAATCACATCAAGCTTATGACATCTGTATTTATCTGTGTCAAAAATGATTACTGTAGAATCATTAATATTCATTGGGTTAAAATGATGTGGTTTTAAAATTTTTAAAAATCTGTTGGAAGAAAATTTAGTGGAATTGAGTTTATTAAAAATAAATTTGATCGGGGGCTTTGGTAATTAAAATAATTTCAATGACATTAACTTTCATGGTTTTCACATTTCCACGAAAATAGTGATATTTAATTCCCCATAAATATATGTGATTTTACAGTATGTATATGCTAAATTTAAGACAAGGAAAATCTTAGTTAAGGAATGATAGTGAAACTGGGGCCAGATGATTTTGAAGACCATTTTGGACCTCTTATTTTATCTATATTCTATTAAAACCAGATCATTAAGAAGTAAATTATTTTTTTAAATACAATGTAGTAGAATGTAAGATGTAACCAGTTCGCCAACAGATAAATGTACTGTTAAATCTTGACCTACTTATATGATACACCTTTACATCCTGTCAAATGGTATTGCATCATAGTATTAGAAAATTTCATCTTTAAATGCAATATTAACTTCTTCATAAAAGATAACACCTGAGATTACACTTTAGTTACCTGGGTGAGGTCAACCTGTTATCAGTAAACATATTGGTCAATGCATTAATAGTATTAGAACTTGTAGACCCAGACATTAAAACATGTGCTTTGTAAATGTAAATCCAATTATAGTAACATGGTGTTTTTAAATTTAATTTTCTAGTTGATGGTGAAATATGGTGAAGAAAAAAGAAAAGAAAGGTTTCAGTGGAGAATGTCCATATGCAAGAGCAAATTTTCTGTCAAAGCTTACATTTTGGTAAGTGAAAAAAATGTGCTGAAATAGCTTTTCTTTTCAGGAGGACTGTTTTGAATAATTTTTCAATACAAACTTTCTGAATTCAGACGGGAAGAAATATATATAATATATTCTGTGTTTGGAATAATACAACTTCATAATTTAACTGACCTTGTAAAATTAAAAAAAAAGAACTAATAGCACATTTTCTATAATCCAAGTTCTTTATACAGCAAATCCTGTATAAACTGAATATTTCTTTATCACTATTTATTTATGTTATTTATATTACCTTGACAATATGAATCAACTTATGAACCATTTCTAAAATAATAAAAACAAAATGTTTGTAGATTTTGAGAGGGAGAGTGGGGTGGGGGGGGGGGGGGGGGGTTGGATAACACCTAGTTCAAGTCTCAGGATCATCTCTTAACTGGAATTTGCCTTATCTTCATTTTAACAAATTTGAAATATAAATAATTTTATTACTTTTTTAAGATATTTGTGAATTTAATGTGTAAAATTTTGAAGATCTTTTTCAAATCAAACCATCCAAAATCTTATTTAATCAAACTTTTTTATTTTTTAAAACAAATAAAGTTTGCCAAAATTTGCCAGGTTCATGTTAAGGAAAACATGATAAAGTTTGCCAAAATTTGCCAGGTTCATGTTAAGGAAAACATGATAAAGTTTGCCAAAATTTGCCAGGTTTATGTTAAGGAAAACCTTATAAAGTTTGCCAAAATTTGCCACTTTTATGTTAAGGAAAACATTATAAAGTTTGTCAAAATTTGCCAGCTTCATGTTAAGGAAAACATTATAAAGTTTGCCAAAATTTGCCAGGTTCATGTTAAGGAAAACATTATAAAGTTTATCAAAATTTGCCAGCTTCATGTTAAGGAAAACATTATAAAGTTTGCCAAAATTTGCCAGGTTTATGTTAAGGAAAACATTATAAAGTTTGCCAAAATTTGCCAGCTTCATGTTAAGGAAAACATTATAAAGTTTGCCAAAATTTGCCAGGTTTATGTAAAGGAAAACATTACAAAGTTTGCCAAAATTTGCCAGGTTCATGTTAAGGAAAGCATTATAAAGTTTGCCAAAATTTGCCAGGTTTATGTTAAGGAAAACCTTATAAAGTTTGCCAAAATTTGCCAGGTTTTATGTTAAAAAAAACCTTGAATTCTTAAAGGTTTGCAAAACTGGAGCCTCGAGTATATCTAAGAATAATTTGGTGTTATATTTCTTTAAGCAGTATTTTATATGATTATCTAGAGAACATAATGTTGTTGTGATGTCCAAGAGACTACTAAATATTCAAATGTGTACTACAGTAGGTTGAATGTCTATGTTTTATAGGTTATTTACCTTTAACATTTACATGAGTTGACCATGTACAAACACTTTAAAATTATAAATAGATTTATAATTACTATATGTGATAAAAAATATTACATGTACTTACCATAGTTTATATAAAGACATTCTTGGACCAAAGTATCCATGAATTAAGTTGCTTCAAGTCTACACATATAAAGGGGCTAATTTATTCTACTAAGGGTCCCTAAAGGCCCCAAAAGGACCAACATCAAATGTATATTAAAACCATTAAAATTGTTCTGTGATAAACTATTATTATCAGTCAAATCTCATATATATTTATAACATCTCGATATTAGTGAAATATTCTTTACTGTGACATTAAACACCATTACTCAACTCAACTCAACTCAACTCAAATATATTTAGAGATCTCAGTGACTGAGTGGTCTTAAGTAGACAATTACACACCACAGTGCTTCTCACTGCAAAGATACAAATCGTATGCAGATAGATCTTAGTGTGAGAAAGTTTCTCAGTTTACGTGTATAAGGTTGTTGGGTATTCCAGTTTTCTCCACCACCCCTGGAACTGAAAATAAGAAAAAAAAAAACTTACTGGGGTATATAACACCATAACTCAACTGTTTCAAATTAATGTATTGTTAATATTATTGTAAAGTCAGTATCAACAGGGATTATTCAAAGGAAATATAGTTAAAACTTGTCACTAGAGTGGAGTGGAGTGGAGTAATGGAGTTTTACGCCCTAGTCAAGATTCTTTCACTTATTTCGAGGAGGTCAGTTCTGGGATGGTGGAGGAAACCGGAGTGCCCCGGGAAAACCACCGACCTTCGGCAAGTAAACTGACAGACTTTCTCACACTAGAATTTGCCACTAGAGGGAGCTTTTTTAATAATTCTTATCATGTATATGGTTCTGCTCTATTTAAATTGCCAAGTTAGACAAGATTATGGTAGTTGGCACTTAGTAGAGTTTTGTATATCTTGTAAGAAAGTTATTAAGATTTACATGTCATTGTGACTAACATGATCAGTGATTTAGGTAGCAGGCATTTTAAACTTAATAAAAAAAAGGTAGAAGAATTTACACATAAAACTATTTAAGAGGAAGTATCTGAAATTAAGTTGCTTCCGCTTTGCAAATAAGATATAATATCCAGGGTCTATAAATATTAAAGTGTGTTCTGAGCCATTATAGGCTCATCAGGCTTGTGTTTGTCACAATTCAGGTAGCATTAAATGGTTAAGCATGATCAGTATAAGACCACCCACATGGTAGGAAAGAACATAGAATGCTCTCTTGTAAAAGAGTGGAATGTATTGAATTAAGAGCCCAATATTTATTCCATCTTGATCTCAGTAACCCTAATGGAAAACTTTCGCTTAAAGTGTTTGATAAATTTTATGCTTTTTTTGAAGCCTTCATTAATTTTATTTTAGAATTTTTGATATATTTTTTTTTTTTGGAACAGGTGGTTGAATCCATTGTTTAAGATTGGATTCAAGAATCAGTTGACAACAGCTGATATATGTGATGGTCTACCTGAGCATGGTGCAGGGCGACTTTGTGAACAGTTAGACAGGTATGTATTCTGTTACTATAAATGAGTGAGAGATTGAAAAATATTTTCCATCCGAGGCAAGATTGTTTCATTTATATTTTTTGATATCATACAACTAGCTATTAAATAAAACACAAACATACCAGTCCATGTCCAAATTACCATCCCAAAAAAAAAAAACAAAAAAAAACAAAGTAAAAACTTTGAAAACTGGTCAATTTAGTTATACACATAAGCTTCCATCAATGAAATGAGGCCGCATGCTCCGGAGGAGTAAGCACCTCCTGTCTAGCCAGCTATACCAGTCACATGTAAAGTCAAATTTGAGAAGGAAAGGAACATGGAACTATGGTAAGTCAAATATATCTTGTATAAGTTTGGATACAGTGACTTCATACTTAACAACAATATTGTGATGACAGCCATTAAACTTTTGAAGGGCCTTGATTAGCCCAGGCTTGGAATATTCTTGAGTCAACAATTTAATTGTAAGCAGTTTGCTTCTTTGTAGAAAGTTCCCGTAATTCGAACATGCTCTATCATACCGTAAAATGGTAAAATTGCAGAATTGATACATATAAAATGTTTCTATGGTAATGGTAAATACTGGTTATTGAAAAAACAATATTTAATATTCCTTTTTTTTTTTTTTGGAAAAATATAAAAATTATATTATATTCAATATGTAATAGAAATAATTATTTCACACAAAAGTTATTGGTTATTACAGGTGTGTGGCTTGTCACTTTTGGGCAGGCAATATTATACATTGGTATATATGTAGTTGAATCGATAAAAAAAGTGCATAATTTTTGTATGTTTCCATAATTAATGCACTTTACATTTAATCATTTTTATTTACAATCTGTGTTAAGATTTGCATTGGTGTAAGAGTCAGTTAATTGCTTCTGAATATTTGTAAGCACACCATCTAACTGATTTAGTATGCCACAGAAAATCATACCACTTCCAAAGTCACATTATCCTAGCACAGGGTTAACTAGTCCAAAGCAGACCATCTAACTGACACAGTATGCCACAGAAAATCATACCACTTCCCCAGTCACATTATCCTAGCACAGGGTTAACTAGTCCAAAGCAGACCATCTAACTGACACAGTATGCCACAGAAAATCATACCACTTCCCCAGTCACATTATCCTAGCACAGGGTTAACTAGTCCAAAGCAGACCATCTAACTGACACAGTATGCCACAGAAAATCATACCACTTCCCCAGTCACATTATCCTAGCACAGGGTTAACTAGTCCAAAGCAGACCATCTAACTGACACAGTATGCCACAGAAAATCATACCACTTCCCCAGTCACATTATCCTAGCACAGGGTTAACTAGTCCAAAGCACACCATCTAACTGACACAGTATGCCACAGAAAATCATACCACTTCCCCAGTCACATTATCCTAGCACAGGGTTAACTAGTCCAAAGCAGACCATCTAACTGACACAGTATGCCACAGAAAATCATACCACTTCCAAAGTCACATTATCCTAGCACAGGGTTAACTAGTCCAAAGCAGACCATCTAACTGACACAGTATGCCACAGAAAATCATACCACTTCCAAAGTCACATTATCCTGGCACAGGGTTAACTAGTCCAAAGCAGACCAGACCATCTAACTGACACAGTATGCCACAGAAAATCATATCACTTCCAAAGTCACATTATCCTAGCACAGGGATAACTAGTCCAAAGCAGACCATCTAACTGACACAGTATGTCACAGAAAATCATACCACTCCCCAAGTCACATTATCCTAACACAGGGTTAACTAGTCCAAAGCAGACCATCTAACTGACACAGTATGCCACAGAAAATCATACCACTTCCAAAGTCACATTATCCTAGCACAGGGTAAACTAGTCCAAAGCAGAACATCTAACTGACACAGTATGCCACAGAAAATCATACCACTCCCCAAGTCACATTATCCTAACACAGGGTTAACTAGTCCAAAACGGATCATCTAACTGACACAGTATGCCACAGAAAATCATACCACTCCCCAAGTCAAATTATCCTAACACAGGGTTAACTAGTCCAAAACGGATCATCTAACTGACACAGTATGCCACAGAAAATCATACCACTCCTCAAGTCACATCATCCTAGCACAGGGTTAACTAGTCCAAAGCAGACCATCTAACTGACACAGTATGCCACAGAAAATCATACCACTTCCCCAGTCACATTATCCTAGCACAGGGTTAACTAGTCCAAAGCAGACCATCTAACTGACACAGTATGCCACAGAAAATCATACCACTTCCAAAGTCACATTATCCTAGCACAGGGTTAACTAGTCCAAACTCTGTCCTCTTAATCTTAAAGCCAGACAAGGAAGCAGTATCACAGATTTGAAGGTCGCATGAATGTCTCGGCTGGGGTTCAAACCAGCAACCTCCTGCTATTGGATAGAAACTGTTCCACTGAGCCACCAAGGGGAACTTACACATGGGAAAAGTTGAAGTATACATGCTAAAGAACAAATGACTTCCTTTTGAAACCCTGACCATTAAAATTCTATGTAAATTTAAAAAAAAAATGTTTTCACAGAAATGTTTAAAATGGCTTTATTTCATCATTTTTGGCCATTTTGAAATTAAAATTTTAAAGTTTGACCTTTAATATTACAGTAACATTTAATTTTGCATAAGACAATCCTTACCAATGCTTTTGTATTTTAGAGTTTGGCAGAAAGAATGGAAGGAATCAGAATCTCAGAAAAAGAGTCCGAGTTTTTTCAAAGCTGTGTTGATGGCCTTTAGGAATGAGTGTCTTGTTCTGGGAATATTTTTGTTCATATCAGTGAGTTATCTCCCTTAGTCAGCCTCAATTAATTTTAATTATTGTGCAATTATGCCAATGCATTTTTAAAAGAAATACATGTATATAATTTTTTCTGACTCTATAATTTTTTGGTAAAATGCCAAAGCAAATCATATATAATTTTGAGTGGTTATAAAAAAATGTTTTATAATTCAAATAATACAGTAGAACTTCGATAACTCGAAGTGCTCGGGACTTCGCTGGGGACTTCGAGTTATCGGGGTGTTCGAGTTATCGAAGTTGAAGGATGATGTTCAAGAATGGTGTCACCTTAATATATGTTTTCCACTACAAAATCTTGATGTTTTAAACAGTTACCTGTACTCGAATGTGAAAAAAAAGTAAAAAGATAATTTTTAAAGAAAATACAATAAATAATTTATTAAAGAATTGATATTGACGGTAAAAGCGTGCGAAACGTATTATTTTATTATAAAATCATGATACATGTATATACGAACAACGAAATCGAAAATCAGATATATGTACATGTTTATCAAAATGCTTATTTTTTACATTCGTTAGAAAATATGAACAGAAACTTAATGAAATTATAAGGCAGTGCAATAAGTAATTTAAGATTTTAATGCAGTCATGAGTACAACGGGGTTAGTCGTTTTAATTAAGCTTGGAGAACTTGGCTTCTTTTATTACAGTAGAGGATTAGCGTACCTGTTAGGTTTAATTATCCGTGACGGTACTGGATATTAATCAGTAATTGATACTAATTAACGGTAGATAACAAGAACTACTCGGTTATTTTCTCTACTATAACGGTAGCCAAATTACCGATATGTGATTTCTTTGATCGTTTTATTAAACGAGCTATTGATTATACACTGTTAGAAAATATTCGAGTTATAGAAGTTAATTTTAATAGATTTTTAAATACAGACCAAATTTTTACTTCGAGTTATCGGGGGTATTCGAATTATAGAAGTTTGAGTTATCGAAGTTTTCTTATATAGTTTATATAGAAAACCGGTAGGGACAAAATAAAGACTTCGAGTTATCCGTGGTATTCGAGATATCGAAGTTTGAGTTATCGAAGTTCTACTGTATTAATTTTTTCATTGCTCAAATTATTGGTACTTTGAAAAAATTTTGACTCCAAAATCTTGAAAAATTTATAGAGATCAGCAAAATTTGGCTTACTATAATTTTGTCAACATTTAAGCCATTTAAAAGCTCTTTAACTTAATTTGGGCCTGGAAAGTTATTACAAACACAAAGCTTTAATAAAAAATAAAAAATAAGAAAAGAAATTGAAAAAGAGCAAAGTATGAATTATAACTAAAGTGTACATCGTTTTTTTATCAGATAAATTATGTCAGATCTGTGTGTAAAAAAAAAGTAGGTCACAGATCCAGAGTGTTCTAGAAAATGTTATAAATAAAATGACAAACTTGAAATTTAGTTTTAAGAGAATTTTATAGTTACACCAGCTGCATGTGTACACTTTATTACTCATCTTATTCTTTGTTATAATAAATGTGGTATTATTTTGATGTATTTCTAGTCTAAAAAATAAGTAACACATGTAGTTTTCTTTTTCTAGTATGTAATAATACATTAGGCAATAAATGGGTATATAATATAAAATTAACAATCAATGTGAAATTTGTACAGCTAGGTCAAACACACACACACACACACACACACACACACACACACACCTAAACCCTCAAAATATTTGCATATCCCCAAATTTGACACATAGTTTAGCTTAGCAAAAAATTAAATAAAACAATTTTGATTGCATTTTTCAAAAATTTGTTAACAATAAACTGTTTTAGCTGTTCAAGCAAGCACAATTATAAAAATACAGCCATGTTTAAATATTGCTTATCATAAATTGAACTGATAAGGTGGTTTGTGTGTTTGTGTTTTCAGGTTAGGCTAACTTTGTCACCATTTTTGTTCTTCATGTTTTATAAGAGGTAAATGAGATTTTTCCATTAACACATTTTTGGCTCATGTAGGTACTTACTGTTGAAGTTGAAAATTTGAGATCAGAACAGTAAATTTGACCTGAGAACATCTCACCCGAAGACTCTAACTGCCAACCTAGAAGATCTCTTGAAGCGTTTTTGTTGAAAAATATTATGATTTTTGAAATGTTATAAATTATTTATACTGAATACCTAATGTTCTTAATAGCATGTTAGAAAAGTTTGCAAGATGCAAAAAGAACTTGAAAAAATCTGAAACAACAGAATGAAAAAAACGCATTGTTTGTGACTTCCACACATGCCATTGTCTATCATCTGTTTGGTCTGTTGACAGCATGAGATGAAACAAATTTCTGAAATTGATCAGTGATAAATGTGATAATTTTCAGTGTTTGGAATTGTTTGGTCTACAAGTGTGATAATTAAAAAAAAAACACATGTTGCTATGGATTAACTCCCTTTGGTAAGATGGGTGTGGTTTAAGTATGTGTTAGTGAAAATTTACATATGGCAGTTGACGAATCAAATATCTCGATTTTTACATAAAGTAAAATTTACTTGTATAGATGAGGTCATTATTCCTGTTCACATAATTTTGTTATAGGTTTTCAGGACATTTCAGTTTCACATTACATCAAACTCATGTAAAAATTCATCATTGTATATAATGTCTTTAATGTAATTAACTTCAGATAAATTTCATGTCTTGATTAAGGTTATCCGAAAAACTAGACAGATGGACCAATCAAAGAGAGTCTATTTATAATCAAGTTAATTTGTCTTGATTAAAAACACTAAAAAGGTTTTCAGATAAACCAGACAGATGGACCAATCAAAGAGAGTCCTTTTTATAATCTTGTTAACTTGTCTTGATTAAGAACACAAAAGCAGGTTTTAAGATAAACCAGAAAGATGGTCCAATCAAAGAGAGTCTATTTATAATCAAGTTAACTTGTCTTGATTAAGAACAGAAAAGCAGGTTTTCTGATAAACCAGACAGATGGACCAATCAAAGAGAGTCTTTTTATAATTAAGTTAACTCGTCTTGATTAAGAACACAAAAGCAGGTTTTCTGATAAACCAGACAGATGGACCAATCAATCAACCAGTCTTTTTATAATTTGGCTAACTTTTTTGTGTTATTTTTTTTACTTTTTTAGGAAGGTCTAAGGATAATCCAGCCATATTTGATTGGACGAATAATTGGATATTTCCAGCCAGACAACGAGCTGACCAGTGCAGAGGTTTATATATTTGCAGTATGCCTTGGTCTGTGTACATTCCTACAGTTAATTTTCAATCCAATTTATTTTTTCGCCTGTCATTGTCTTGCCATGAAAATGAAAGCAGCCATTACAGCCTTGATATACAGAAAGGTATGTGAACAGGGAAACTTACAAAATTATGTTTTAATGACATTTTAGAAACAATTTGATTGGATAAGATTGGATTAATGATGTGACCATTCAAGATTCTTTAACTTATATTAAGGCTGTTATGCCCTGTTAACCAGAATGCCCTGAGATAGGCACAGCAACTTTTTAACAATCAAACTGATGAACTTTTTCACACTAGGATTTGTGGGATTTGAACCTAGACAGTGAGAAGCACTGAGTTCTGTAAGTGTGTGCTTTATAACACTTGGCCACTGAGGCCCCTTTAACAAGTTAAATAATGTTATGTGACATAAGCTTTTGTCAGTTACTGTTTAACTTTTTTATCACATAACAAATTGTGTTTCACCATGACAGAGACTCAGATACATTTTAACAAGGATTTTTTTTTACATTATTGGTGTATGTGTAAAAAGATGGCCATTTTAGATGTAACATCTTCTTGAGGCCTGATGATAATGGTGTAAATATAAAATAGCAAAGCATTATACATTTAAATCATCATAAGAATTTGACACATAAACTTATGTCAATACATGTAACCAATCACAATTGTCAATGCAGCACACATAACCAATCACAATTGTCAATGAAGCACACATAACCAATCACAATTGTCAATGAAGAACACATAACCAATCACAATTGTCAATGAAGCACACATAACCAATCACAATTGTCAATAAAGAAAACATATCCAATCACAATTGTCAATGCAACACACATAACCAATCACAATTTTCAATGAAGCACACATAACCAATCACAATTGTCAATGAAGAAAACATCACCAATCACATTTATTAATGAAGCACACATAAGTGACATAACTAATCAAAATTGTCAGTGAGGCACACATAACCAATCACAATGGTCATTGAAGAACACATAACCAATCACAATTATCAATGAATCACACATTACCAATCACAATTGTCAATGAAGAACACATATCCAATCACAATTGTCATTGAAGCACACATAACCAATCACAATTATCAATGAAGCACACATAATCCATCAAAATTGTCAATGAAACACATAACCAATCGCAATGGTCATTGAAGAACACATAACCAATCACAATTATCAGTGAATCACACATAACCAATCACAGTTGTCAATGAAGAACACATATCCAATCACAATTGCCAATGAGGCACACATAACCAATCACAATTATCAATGAAGAACACATATCCAGTCACAATTGTCAATGCAACACACATAACCAATCCCAATTATTAATGAAGCAAACATAACCAATCACAATTGTCAATGAAGAAAACATCACCAATCACAGTTATTAATGAAGCACACATAAGTGACATAACTAATCAAAATTGTCAATGAGGCACACATAACCAATCACAATGGTCATTGAAGATCACATAACCAATCACAATTATCAATGAATCACACATAACCAATCACAATTGTCAATGAAGAACACATATCCCATCACAATTGTCATTGAAGCACACATAACCAATCACAATTAAGAAATAACATTCTTTTAAAGTTAATTCAATAGGTGTTATGAATGACAGTCAGAAATTGCAAATTGTATTTACTGCATGAACTGCAAATAACTTGTTTTTTTCTGTTACTTAACCCCTGATCACATGTCATGTGGAAGACACTCTACCACTAAGGCAGTTATAACTCTTGTTTGTTACTTGTTTGTTAAATGCAATACTATCAGTTTACTATCTGGTTTTTTTTTTGGAGCAAAAAGAGAAAAAATTGACTGATGTGACACTACAGCAACGTAAAGAAGAATTATTTTGTAGTTGTTTTTTCCATTGTATTTTCAACCATCTTCAAAATTCTTAAAAGCAATTAATGTGGATTTAATGTAACATGCTTGATAATAAACAATATTTGATGTTTTTAGATATTGAAGATTAGCAGTTTGTCATTACATAAAACAACTTCTGGTCAAATAGTGAACTTAATGTCAACTGATGTTGACAAACTCTCAAATGTAAGTAAATTTGATGTCAACAGATATTGACATTTACTGAAATGTAAGTACCGGTAAGTATGACATCAACTAATATTCACACACACACACACACACACACACACACACACACACACACACACACACATGAAAGTAAATTAGATGTCAACAGATATTGCCATATACTGAAATGTAAGTATGACATCAACTAATATTCACACACACACACACACACACACACACACACACACACACACATGTAAGTGAAATTGATGTCAACAGATATTGCCATATACTGAAATGTAAGTACCGGTAAGTATGACATCAACTAATATTCACACACACACACACACACACACACACACACACACACATGTAAGTAAATTTGATGTCAACAGATATTGCCATATACTGAAATGTAAGTAAGTATGACATCAACTAATATTCACACACACACACACACACACACACACACACACACACACACACACACACGTAAGTAAATTTGATGTCAACAGATATTGCCATATACTGAAATGTAAGTAAGTATGACATCAACTAATATCCACACACACACACACACACACACACACACACACACACACACGTAAATTTGATTACAACTGATACACACTTAAATATTAGCAAGTTTTTAATAATGTTTAATTAAAGAGACTTATCAACATTATCCTGTTATTAAAACAGTAAACACTGATTTTAAAATTGTTTATATACATTGTAGGCTGTAGAGACATTTAATTTTGCCTGGGTGGCTCCAATAGAGATAGGAGTGGTCTTATACTTGATGTATAGACAAATTGGTGTTGCTGCTTTCTTTACCATGATTGTGGTTGTATCTGTGGTACCACTTCAGTTTTTCATGGGATGGTGGTTTGGTAAACTTAGGTAATATTTTTTTGTCTAACCTGACAACTATGAGAAAAGGCTTGATGCACTTTTTGAATTGGAGCTATGTCTGAATTTAAACATTGATTGTTACAGTTAGACTGTAAGTTAAGACTTAATCTGGTAGCTTCTTTTAGCTAGACAAGACTTTTTTGTTCTGTTGAGTTCTTGTTTGAATAATTTCAAATCTTGTTTCCCAATTTTTTTATAATGAGTAAATTGATCATAAGGTAATCCTAGCATATTATCGGACATTTTATTCTTATTTTTTACTTTAACTGGATTCATACATTAATTTATTTATTTCATATTTTGATCAATCACAAATGAACTGATAATATTCTTTAAGGACTGTTTTTGACAATTTACAATTATTGTCAGTAAAATTTGACAATTTTCTTTAGAAGTCAAGTTTTTCTTAGAAATTGCAACAAGTATATAATGGGGTAGAAATGATTTTCTCATTTATCAGACAGATATTTTTTGTTGGTAGTAGTATATTGATTTTACATCATTTTCTTATGTTCTGCCGACTTTTGGATGATAGGGAAACCCCTTTCTGTTTTATTACTGGAAGTGATCTCAATCCATACAGGAAGAAATCTGAATCAATCTAGGAAGTTCATTGATTGATTTAATTGCATTTATGCCCCGTTCAAGAAAATTTACTTATATATATATATATATATACGTCACCAGCTATAGGTGAAGTGGCAGAAATTTTGACCTTTGCAGTGTGCTTAGGGCAATGTGCAGGGAGGGTTTTTTAACCTGCCATACCTTCCATGGCACAAATAACAACATACAATATATAAGAATAAGTATACAAGTTTCTTTATTTTGTATCATTTTGTTTTAATAATGTAACAAGAAAAGGTTTTCACTTAGAAACAGAATAATGGATTATTTGTTTATCAGGAATTCATCCTACATGTAAAGCATGAAAATTTGTGATGTCATTTTATGATGAAATGAAAACCCTGTATTAAGTGTTCTCTTCCTTTTGCCAAATCATAAAATGTGAAATAAACATGTTGCCCCATTTTGTGCAAAAAAAAATCTTTTATGATGTTTGTGCGAGACATATTTTTTCTAAAATCTCTTTTGATAAATTATCTTAGACTCTGCTTGTAAGGATCATTTTGTAAATAAGTTATCATAAAAAAAATTTGGTGTCATTGCTTTGAGGTCCAAACAAATGTAAGAAGGTGTCATGACAAACATAATTAAAACCCCATTTTATAAATTAAAGTGTCATGCCAAACATAATTAAAACCCCTTTTTATAAATTAACGTGTCATGCCAAACATAATTAAAACCCCTTTTTATAAATTAACGTGTCATGACAAACATAATTAAAACCCCATTTTATAAATTAAAGTGTCATGCCAAACATAATTAAAACCCCTTTTTATAAATTAACGTGTCATGCCAAACATAATTAAAACCCCTTTTTATAAATTAACGTGTCATGCCAAACATAATTAAAACCCCTTTTTATAAATTAAAGTGTCATGCCAAACATAATTAAAACCCCATTTTATAAATTAAAGTGTCATGACAAACATAATTAAAACCCCATTTTATAAATTAAAGTGTCATGCCAAACATAATTAAAACCCCTTTTTATAAATTAACGTGTCATGCCAAACATAATTAAAACCCCTTTTTATAAATTAACGTGTCATGCCAAACATAATTGAAACCCCATTTTATAAATTAAAGTGTCATGCCAAACATAATTAAAACCCCTTTTTATAAATTAACGTGTCATGCCAAACATAATTAAAACCCCTTTTTATAAATTAACGTGTCATGCCAAACATAATTAAAACCCCATTTTATAAATTAAAGTGTCATGCCAAACATAATTAAAACCCCATTTTATAAATTAAAGTGTCATGACAAACATAATTAAAACCCCATTTTATAAATTAAAGTGTCATGCCAAACATAATTAAAACCCCTTTTTATAAATTAAAGTGTCATGCCAAACATAATTAAAACCCCATTTTATAAATTAAAGTGTCATGCCAAACATAATTAAAACCCCTTTTTATAAATTAAAGTGTCATGCCAAACATAATTAAAACCCCTTTTTATAAATTAACGTGTCATGACAAACATAATTAAAACCCCTTTTTATAAATTAACGTGTCATGACAAACATAATTAAAACCCCTTTTTATAAATTAACGTGTCATGACAAACATAATTAAAACCCCTTTTTATAAATTAAAGTGTCATGCCAAACATAATTAAAACCCCTTTTTATAAATTAACGTGTCATGACAAACATAATTAAAACCCCTTTTTATAAATTAACGTGTCATGACAAACATAATTAAAACCCCTTTTTATAAATTAAAGTGTCATGCCAAACATAATTAAAACCCCTTTTTATAAATTAACGTGTCATGACAAACATAATTAAAACCCCTTTTTATAAATTAAAGTGTCATGCCAAACATAATTAAAACCCCTTTTTATAAATTAACGTGTCATGCCAAACATAATTAAAACCCCTTTTTATAAATTAACGTGTCATGCCAAACATAATTAAAACCCCTTTTTATAAATTAACGTGTCATGCCAAACATAATTAAAACCCCATTTTATAAATTAAAGTGTCATGCCAAACATAATTAAAACCCCTTTTTATAAATTAACGTGTCATGCCAAACATAATTAAAACCCCTTTTTATAAATTAACGTGTCATGCCAAACATAATTAAAACCCCATTTTATAAATTAAAGTGTCATGCCAAACATAATTAAAACCCCATTTTATAAATTAAAGTGTCATGACAAACATAATTAAAACCCCATTTTATAAATTAAAGTGTCATGCCAAACATAATTAAAACCCCTTTTTATAAATTAACGTGTCATGCCAAACATAATTAAAACCCCTTTTTATAAATTAACGTGTCATGCCAAACATAATTAAAACCCCATTTTATAAATTAAAGTGTCATGCCAAACATAATTAAAACCCCTTTTTATAAATTAACGTGTCATGCCAAACATAATTAAAACCCCTTTTTATAAATTAATGTGTCATGCCAAACATAATTAAAACCCCATTTTATAAATTAAAGTGTCATGCCAAACATAATTAAAACCCCATTTTATAAATTAAAGTGTCATGACAAACATAATTAAAACCCCATTTTATAAATTAAAGTGTCATGCCAAACATAATTAAAACCCCTTTTTATAAATTAAAGTGTCATGCCAAACATAATTAAAACCCCATTTTATAAATTAAAGTGTCATGCCAAACATAATTAAAACCCCTTTTTATAAATTAAAGTGTCATGCCAAACATAATTAAAACCCCTTTTTATAAATTAACGTGTCATGACAAACATAATTAAAACCCCTTTTTATAAATTAACGTGTCATGACAAACATAATTAAAACCCCTTTTTATAAATTAACGTGTCATGACAAACATAATTAAAACCCCTTTTTATAAATTAAAGTGTCATGCCAAACATAATTAAAACCCCTTTTTATAAATTAACGTGTCATGACAAACATAATTAAAACCCCTTTTTATAAATTAACGTGTCATGACAAACATAATTAAAACCCCTTTTTATAAATTAAAGTGTCATGCCAAACATAATTAAAACCCCTTTTTATAAATTAACGTGTCATGACAAACATAATTAAAACCCCTTTTTATAAATTAAAGTGTCATGCCAAACATAATTAAAACCCCTTTTTATAAATTAACGTGTCATGCCAAACATAATTAAAACCCCTTTTTATAAATTAACGTGTCATGCCAAACATAATTAAAACCCCTTTTTATAAATTAATGTGTCATGCCAAACATAATTAAAACCCCTTTTTATAAATTAATGTGTCATGCCAAACATAATTAAAACCCCTTTTTATAAATAAATGTGTCTTGCCAAACATAATTAAAACCCCTTTTTATAATTTAAAGTACATGTAAAATCTGCTAGATTTGCATGTAAAGTAGTGTTTTTAGACAAAAGTGACTCTATTTAGATTTTTTCAAAAATAAGAAAAAGGCTTGATCACAAACACATTTTATATCATGTCTTAGTACTAAGTTATCTCCCTTACATTTGCTAGGACTTCCTGTTTTGTTAAAACATACTATTATAGTTTGTGTAAAAATCTAGATATTTAATTCTTCAATAGTTGTTTGTCATTTTCTACTAACACATACATAAATCACACCTATCTTGCCAACGAAATTTAATTCATAGCAACATTTGTTAATTTTTTTCATTATTTCATTGGTAGCCCAATCAATGCAGAACAATGAAAATTATCACATTCTTTCACTGATCAATAGCAGGGTCATGATTAATTGCTAACCATAACACACTCAACATAGGTCGGTCAGTATGTTTATATTTTTTTGTGTAAACTTGTACATGTACCTGTATAGTTTTAATTTTCTACCTGGTATTGTCATATGTTATTGATTCTGACTGTAAATATATTGACATCATATATTTTGATCTTTTAGAACAAGGATTGGAGCAAAGTCTGACAAAAGAATTCATATGATGAATGAGATAATAGCTGGTATGAGGGTCATCAAAATGTACTGCTGGGAAAAACCCTTCAGTGACCTCATTTCTAAATTAAGAAGGTTTGTTGTTAATTTTATTATTGCATAGTAAAATTTACTCAAATTGGAATTTGTCTTCAACTTGAATTGAAAGGGACCTTGTTTTGTCTAAAGCCGTGGCAGGATTAACGATCAAAGCTTCTCTCACTGCCTACCTTTACATGGACACATTCTTGTGCGGGAAAGTTTTTCAGTTTTGTTTACCAAGGCTTGGTGGTCTCCTATATCCCCTACAACCAAGGAACTGAAAATAAAAGAATCTTAAAATAACAAAACTTTTACTTCTATAACACTGGGTTTTAGTGTGTTTTTAAATCTGAAATTTGAAAGTGTTACAAAGATTAGACTGTTTGGACCTTTGAAGTTTTCATAGTACCATATAATAAATAAAATCATTGAAAATGTTCAATATTTCTAGGCTTTTGGAGATTTTAAATGCTTATTGCAGATTTTATACAGGCTAGCTTGATGCATTTCTCCCATCAGTCTGTTTCTGAAATTTTGTTATATACTGTTATATCAACAGGCACAATGATCAAAATTTTAATGTTTCAAAATTTGAAAATATGAAACATTCCATTTCCAGAGAGAAAAAACACATATTTCGGTAGCAAAACATAACATTTTATTAGCAGAAAAAACTTAACATTTTATCAGTAGTAAATCATAACGTTTTATCAGTAGAAAATCATAACATTTTATCAGCAGAAAAACATAACATTTTAAAAGCCACATAAAAATGACTTTTATTGATGTGATAATTCATGACTTTTTTCTTTTTCTTTCTTTTCTTTTCTTTTTTCTTTCTTTTTTTTTTTTTTGGGGGGGGGGGGTAATAATTCATCTTTGTTCATTTTTACTTTAACAATTTATTTATTTCAGAGATGAAATAATAGAAATATGGAAAGCCACAATGGCAAAAGCAATAAACATTTCGATATATCTATCCGTACCACGTTTACTGTGCATTGTTGTCTTTACTGCTGCCTGGAAACTAGAAGTTCCATTAACAATGCAGTTGATATACTCCACCATTGGATGGATAGAGGCTTTGCGATTAACAGTGTTTCTTTTCTTGTTTTTCCTCATTGAAGATAACACACAGCTTGCTGCTTCATTTAATAGAATAAAGGTATCATTTTTATATTTGCGTGTCCCAATAACCATACTTATGGTTCATTTAATGGATTTTAAAATCTTTTTCTACTAAAAAAATATCATTTTTAAAGTTAGAATTATAAAACAAGGGTACACTAAATCTTTAGTTAATATTATGCACAGAATCATGATTTAAAGTCACATGTAAAATGACTGAAAAAAAGCTTATTGATGGTTTTCATGATTAAGGCAATGTCATGCCATTATGGAGAAGATAATTGACCATATTTTATTTTAGATCACAATTACAGTTTGTTTTAACTTTGTTTCATTGTGAAATGAAATGTAGATTTCTGATAAGAATTTGCAGCTATATCTGATGTATTGTATTATTTTGTAGAAGAACTTTGATAACTCAGCTTGCTAAACAGAAAGAATAAGTTAGGGGGTTCAATCCTCAATCTGTGCAAACCTTGTTAAAAAGTAATTTTTTTTTCTAGACATTTAGCATCTCAAAATAGAAGTTGAGCTTTTCTTCATATCAAACCTATAGAACTGAGACCCTAAGAACCAAATTACTCATTTGGTGATGTGTCAGGAAAATGGTCATCTTATAATTAATACCACTTTTCTCTCAATCAGTGTTTACTGATTTTATTTAGTGCATTTTAACTGCTTAATTTTCAGAGAGTTTTAGTTTTAGATGAAATGAATGAACCCACCAATGAAGTTCATGGCCTAAGAATTACTTCTGATAATGACTCTATCATTGCCATGGCGATAACAGACATGACTGCTTGTTGGAGAGTTCAACAGAAGACTACAGATAATAACACTACTCCAGAGAAAAATAAACTTCTGCAGGTTTGTTAGGTGTGCATTTCACACTTTATACAAAGTTTTTTCATGTTGTATATTTTTGTCTTAACTGAACAAACCTGAGGCAGTTGTCAGACCATTGTCAGACAGTTGTCATTGTGGATGATGGGAATTTTATTGATTTTGGTTAAGTTTTTTTCAAACATTAATCGATAATAAATTGAACCTTTGCACATTAATTAATCTTGCATATAGAACAAGTTTTACAACAAATATAGTGATTGGTTGACCTTTATCTTAAGTCAAGGTCATTTATGTAAAATATGCAATATCTTAGGTGTTTATATTTCGATTTCATATTTTTATCAATCTATTTTGTAAGATTGTTTCATTGGCAGAGGTCAAGGTTAGGTCAACTTCATGTTTCATTGGCAGAGGTCAAGGTTAGGTCAACTTCATGTTTCATTGGCAGAGGTCAAGGTTAGATCAACTTCATGTTTCATTGACATAGGTCACGGTTAGGCCAACTTCATGTTTCATTGGCAGAAGTCAAGGTTAGGTCAACTTCATGTTTCATTGGCAGAGTTCAAGCTTAGGTCAACTTCATCTACATAATCTGCTCATAATGATTTCACACATGTAACATTTCTTTTAATATTGACAGAGTCAGACTTTTTCAGACTTGTGACCAGTGGATTTCCCATACAGTTTCTAGACTTTGAATGTCTGTAAACATACATGTAGGTTTTAAAGCCAAAATGTCTTATTTTTAGGGTTGTCCACATATGAAAAGATAAATCATTCTTTTCCTTAATGTTTTATATATTGGTTTGATTATAGTATACTGCAGAAACATTAATATTTATTTAGATAAAACTTCCTGTTTTTGCCACACAAAAAAATTGTTGGGAGAAAATTTTCTTGAAATTGAGTTTTTGTTGTAAAATAAGTCCTTGGGGCCTTGGTAATTAATAAAAAATGTTACACATCCTTTATAATAAAGTCATTGAGATATGATTCTAGACATTGTTAGTGATTAAGACAGATTTTATTTTTCTATCTTCTTCAGGAAGAAATGTTGGAATCTTTTTCATTGAAAAATATTAATTTAGAAGTAAATAGGGTGAGTACACTTAATATTTATTTACTAATGCATATGTACATGCTCTCTCTCTCTTTCTCTCTCTCTCTCTCTCTCTCTCACACACACACACACACACACACACACACACACACACACACATAAAGTCCAGGAATGCCCTATTCTGGTTACAATGGACAGTACATGTATAACTATTATAGGGCAATACATTTTTTTCTTAGAATTACTCCAGCACGTAAAAGTGACAGCCCTGATTAAGTAAAATAAGCTCTACTTGGATAAATTTAAATTTACTGCATGTTTCCTAATAATGTTTGTAATAAAACCTTTTCACATTATAAGACTGTATACTCACATATTTGAAAACTGGGCTGTAAATATGAACACGATGCACACTTCCTCAGAATTCATTTCTACCAAGTAAACTAAGGCATGTTTAACAACACTTTGGCTTTTAAATTTGCTTACTCAACAATTCATAGCAGACAGTAACACTGGGTCCAGGTCATTGTAATGATGTAGATGCTTTATCGATTATCTTTTTTATCTCCCTTAGATCAAACAAACATAAGTACAAATTCCACCCCACCCCCATCCCCCATCCTCCCCCCCCCCCCCCCCCCCCCCCCCCCCCAAAAAAAAAAATGTCAGGCAACTGTGCATGCTCTTTTTGATTATTTTCACCATTTTTCTCATTCAGAACAATGTAATTACTCACTCTGATATATAAAAAGAAATAAACAGAAATGCAAAATTGTATGTTTGTTCTGAAACTAGTTTTAAATTGCCTATTTTACAGGGAGAGTTGATAGCAGTTATAGGACCTGTCGGAGCTGGAAAGGTAAACAGAAACTTGTTCAACTATAAGTAGATGTAAACATTATAAATTCTGGATCATTGAATTATGAGCAGATAATGGGGCAGAATAATCACCTTAAGATATTCATAGTTTTTGATAAAAATGATGTTCACAAAGTTCTGTGTTTTTAGATATATTGTTAGCTCAACTCTTTTAAAGTTTAGAAGAGGTAATGTTACATTTCCCCACTTGATTGATAGCATCTAATATTAAAGTTTTTGATAGCATAGTACACTCTTTAGGCATTTTGATATCATTCACTCTTTAAGACTTTTGATTGCATTTGGTAGAAAAAGTTTTTGATGGCATTCATTATTTAAGGATTTTGATAACATATTTGTTTAAGTTTTGATAAAAAAATTTATTGATGGATTAGATGTTCCAAAGTTTTGTTTAGTAGGCCTATTGTAAAAGTTTTTAAGTTGCATTATAATGGTCAACATCGCTCTTTTACATTACCCACTGGTCCAAAAAGTATATCTCCTATTGTCAGTGCAGATCTCTTTTGAAAGCAAGATTACTTACACAGTTATTAGTTTTTATTTATACATACAATGGTAACAAAATTTATCCTGGATTCACCATTTTGATGTCAACAAACATGAGGTATTTTTGCAAGTTTTTCTTTTTATTTTCATGTTGTATTTCCTCAAATATTTGGAGCATAATACACTCAGAAAAGTCTTTGGTTGTAATATTACTTGTGGTTAAAAACTTTATTTGATCTAAAAGTGTGATGAATTCAACACACCAATTTGAAAAAATTGGAGTACTTTCAGGTTAGCTTTGCTTTTAAAATGGTCACAGCATCAGTCTAAAAATTGTTTGTTTAATAATTTGATAATAATAAAAATATTAAAAGATTGATCTTCTATTTTAAGACCTCTCTTTTATTGACATTACTTGGAGAATTACCAAGTTCTGAAGGAAGTATTGTTGTGAATGGAACCCTGGGATACATTTCCCAGCAGCCTTGGGTAGTGTCTGGTACCCTGCAGGAGAACATTTTGTTTGGTTGTGACTATGATGCTGATAAATATAAACATGTTATAGAAGCATGTGCTCTTAACAAGGTAAGACTTTGTTTTCAACATACATGTAATATACCTAAAAGAGTTACCTGCTCTTAACTGTAAAGCAAATTTAGTCACTGACATTTTATGATGCTTCTTTCAGAACATTGTAGATTTATACCCCACTACTTTTTACACATATCACTGTCAGATCACTGGTTTATTGTTATTAAATGACACTTATTTTGAAATCATAAAATGTGCTTGTTATGAACTCCCAGTTGTACATTACACTGTAATTTCTGTTATACATGTACTATAAAGCCATTGTTTTTAACAAAATCATATGTCTATCATTTTGAAAACAGTTTAAAACTGATACAACTACTGTAGTTACATTAGGAAACATAGAAATAAAATTTTTTTTAGTGAAATTCATCAATGAAAGATGTCCATTTAACTCTTAAGACAACAATTACTATGACATAGAAATTTGCAGCTGAGAAAAATATAATTGGTAAAAAAACATAAAACAAAAAAAAATTCAAAAAAGGGGAACAAATGATGAGAAACTGACTTCGAAAATAGAACAGAACCAAATAGCAAAATAGTTTTTAATGATATGAATAGAAACACTTTTGTAGGGAAGGCTTTAAATATTCCTTTGTTTTAATCTTTCCCCATTTGTAAAACAAAGAGCCTTTAGCAAAGGGAGATAATACCATATGTTATTTTCATTTCTTTTCCCTGCCTCTGTATTCAGAGAACAGCTATGTATCCGTTAACCACCACTGCTAATTAAACTACAGTAAAACCTGTTTATAAAGATCATCCATGGTAAATGGGTGTATTAGACAGGTGGTGTTTTGTAAATGGTATTTTTTGATTGACATAAGAAACAAGAAAAAAAACTTAAAGCATTGCTTTTAATGATCAGATGGACTTCATATAGAGGTGGTCACTTAACAGGTTTTACTGTATATATCTCGTGCAAGTATTTTAATATGCTTTTTTGTTGACTAGGATATAGAATTAATGAGTAACAGTGATCAGACATGGTTGGTGAGAGGGGACTGTTGCTAAGTGGAGGACAGAAGGCCAGAT